>JABAKD010000030.1:5943598-6138931 GCA_012845835.1 Undaria pinnatifida
ATGGGCTGGTCAGTGTTACTTGTCCGGTTACAAGGGCGTTGACTAATCGTTTTTTTGTTCAGTTTTTTGACAAAACGAGTTTTGTCCCCCCTTTCAACCTGCGACACCCCCCGGTATATCAAGCCAACCACATTCCGAAGGGAAAGCTCTTATATTATGTATAAACGCAAATGGCATACGGACGAATTTGGGCAGGTCCCCAGTTCGGGAGCCTCGTCAATCGGAGATTTTATAACGCCCATGGTCCTATATTCCCACGGTAGCGGCTGCAAATTAATGAGGACTAGAACGTTTTCTGGCCTAGTAATGTAACACCTTGAGCTCCACGAGGAACTAGCTTTTTTTTGGTCTAATATGTTATAATTTCACGAGCATTGTTTTGTTTTAGGGGGCGCTAGGGAATTGAAGCTTGGGCCGGTTTGCGCGAACGAGTTCCCTTGAAGTCATGCTTTGGGATGTGAGATATTGAGCCCCCTCCTCGTGTTAGGAGCTCAGAAAATTCTTAGAATCTGCTGCACCCCTAGCGTGGGATGGCTAAGTTGAATCATATATTCATACGACTACAGAATATACTTATTAAACTGGTGTACTCCGCAGCCGTCAGATTTGGTCCTCCTCAACCACAGGTTTATAGCTTCCGTGCACAGATTGATTTTTATTTACATCGACCTGTAGGTTGACCCTGGCACAAGCTAGTTCTAAGGGAAGTCGCCGACCTACTTCGTATATTCCTTAATGAGGGCACCACACCCAGTAATACGCGCGATCGGAGTGTCACACACAGCTTGAAAATATGAGTTTGGGCGAAATCTTCTATCTCACAGCTGGAGTGTACTATTAGTTTTTATAATATATATAAAGTAATATGCGCGATCGGAGTATCACACACAGCTTGCAAATATGAGTTCCGACGAAATTTTCGATTTCACAGCTCGATTGTATTTTAATTTTTGTAATATAATACTTCGAAGTATATATAATCCAAGAATAATACATGTGATAAAAACGAGCGGCCGGTGAATCACGCAGATTGCAAGGATGGGTATCGACCCTTGAAAGTTATCGAACTCAAAACAACTGACGTGTTTGAAATAGTGTTATAACATATATATAGAGGCCACAAAGTGTTACTCCTATCGGAATGCACGTCTTCATATATACTACCAGGTATCCTGGTATTGGCGCGTGCTTCGATACAGGTGGCGGTTTTTGGATATAAATGATGTTTATGAAAAGTCATCCAAAGGTCGGGGTGGAATTTGCGGGGATCACGTTTCTGACCGGTTGAGCTCCTCAAGCGCGGGAGCTATCGGTTACTTAGGACTGATTCTACGATAGCCCCCCCCCAACATCAGCGATTTCTTTATAACGAACGTTTCATGGCTGCTCGACGCAAGGAAGGATACAATTGAAGACAAAGTACATCCATATATTTTCTTGTGTGCAAAGGCCTATCGATCGTATGACGTCGGGGTTTCGAGGGACAACGTATTTCAGGAGATACGACCGGGAGCTGGTTTTGAAACCGCCGATTTCGTTGAAGAAAAGTTGGGGGGGCTACCGTAGAACGGCAATTAGTATGATAACTTTACGAGTATGTTTCAGGACTAGCGCGTACAAATTGTGATCGGGTTGGTCGGGATGCTCAACCGAATGCCTTCCAAGTCATGTTTTGGATGGGATGTTAAGTCCCTCGTGTTGGGAGCTCAAGAACCTTCTGCTGCAGACCTAGCTTGGGAGTAGACTATTGAGTCAGTGCTGACTGAGCAGGCTACTATCGCGGGCACACATAGCAATCAGGACCCAATATGGCTATTAATGGTAAATACCTGGTATACGGTAATATATTTTTTGGGGGGGGCTTACCGTGGGTACTGCGGTACTGCGTACTGGGGTCCCCTCTAATGCTACTGTAGTAGTCTTTTCTAACACGAACACAGGGGTTCTTCGCTGTTGGACTCGCGTATGCTGGGGAGGGAGGGAGAGGGAGAGGGGGGGGGGAGAGGGGGGGTGAGGGAGGAAGGGAGGGGAACGGTAGAGAGGGAGGGAGCGGTAGGGTGGGAAGGCGGGAGGGAGCGATAGGAAGGGATTGGGACGGATATGGAAGGAAGAAGAGAGGGAGGGGGAGAGGGAGTGAGGGAGGGAGGGAAGGAGGGACAGAGGGAGAGGGAAATGAATAAAGGGCGTACGGGAGCTCTTTCCTACGCCAGGCCATCTTGCGGAGAGAGAAAGGGATCCCGGCTCTTCATTGCCGAGCATTCAACAAAACCTTGAGTACAAAGCCGCAAGACAGCACCTGGACCCCCTCTCTTCGCACTGCAGTGCTGCTCCCCCCACCTCCCGATGCCCTTCGTCCTGACTTCAGCCTTATCTCGGAGGAGTCCTACTCGCTCCGTCCCCACCCGAGCCCTCCTCATTTGTTATCTCTTGACCTTTCTCCGGCTAACCGATCCGTCGTCCCGTAAGGTAACTCCCTCCCCCAAAAGTGTGGAGGTGTCTACATTAGGAGTAGGAACGGTGCTTCGTCTCGAAAGGGATGCATGGTCAATGGCCAAATGATTAAGGGAAGCAACAAATGAGCACGAGTCCCCCCCCTCCCCCCTCCTCCCTCCTCGCAGTCGGCGGAGCTGAAAGCCCTGAGCGTGGGCATAGACCCCTCCAAGGACTCCCCTCTGGATTACTACCCTCTAAAGCGAGGCACCAAGGGGGAGAGGTTTCCAACAAATGACCCCTTCAAGGAATCCAAGCTCGACCCTAAGCCGCAAGACAGGGGCCAGTACTTGCACGGGCTGCTCCAAGCGATCGCTAGGTGGGACCAACGCGCGATCGCGTTTTGATTGGTTGGTGGAGGGTTGGGTTGGGAGAGAGGGAGCCGGGGTGGTCGTGTTTCGTTGTTTTATTGGCCGATTGTGGGCTTGGATTGGGGGAGGAAGGGGCGGGGTGGTCGTGTTTGTGGGGTGATTCCGGGTTTGGTTTGGGGGTGGGGGAGGCGAAGAAGGGGGTGAGGTGGCAGAGGGTGAAAAATGACTAGCTGCAGAGGGAGGACGACGGTGAGATGGGGAGTGGGGGGGGGGGGGGGGGAGCGCGGGAGACGGGGAAGGTCGACCCTCGCGCAGCATGATAATGGTTGATACATACGCTGCTACAAGCTCTTCAGTAGACGCTTGGTACAATCGCACTCGTCTTTTGTTGGTGGCGCTTCATACGGGTCTCGCTCAAACGGGTCTCGCTCAAACGGGTCTCGCTCAAACGGGTCACAACGTTACAGCCCTTTCTCAAGCCAGTCCCAACAGAGGCTTGCCGTTTACGTGCTGTTTCGTCCTTTGCGTGCCTCGCTTGCGTAAGACAACGAACCTGCACTTGGACAAGGGCACGAAGGCACGTTTTGTGCACTCTCCCGTGCTGTAAGATGTGAGACACCCAACGCCACCCTGTGGATGCCTCTTCGGTACAAAGTTTTTGCACGACACGTATGTATACATGCTCATATTGTCGGGTAGCCTAGCCGCTCAGGGATGGCAGCATCCGAGTGCCTGACGGCTTTATTGTGCGTTGTGCATGGTGCGACGCCTTGTCAGGGTACGAATGAATCGCCACAACACCCACGTACAACAACTTCGGGTTTTTTCGATCTTGGCACACCGTTCGACTGCCCCGAGTAACTCCCTCGTTGTTGACGTCTTTATCAGCCACCGCCAAATGAACACCGAACTCATATGTAGCAGAGAGGTGTACAACCGAGATGTCATCTTGTTGGAAATATGCGATAGCCACTGAGCTGCTCGATGCTACTGATGTCTCGTCTGTTGTTGGTGTTGTTATTATTTTTGCCCACCGGCATTGTAGCGCAGATGCCGTTCCGACACAAAGCGGATATCCTTCGGTAAAGCAGTAGTACCTCTGCTATGGCGACATTATCTGCAGGGCCTATAGGCCATGTTTGCAGGGTGAGGGCAGGATGCTCCACATTATCTCTAGACCTAACGTTTACAGCCTCCACCATTCGAAGCAACGCGGGCTGCTTGGATGTTGGCGGTACATTTCGTGTCCGAACTGCAGTCATACAACAAGACGCGCGGCATGGCATGATCCCATTTGTACTGCCGCACACCGACGGAGACGCCGGATAACATCGCACTTACTACGTCTTTGGTTGCTATACGCTGGCTCCAAAAGGGTTACTAGCGCTTGTTTCCTAGGTTGGACATGTACTACGCACGTTCTGCGCAGGACGCCTGCTACAATAGAGGTAGCGCTTTTTCTTTTTCTTTTTCTTCGGAATTTCGGGACTCCTTAACCCAATATCGCCGGTTTTTTTTTTTTTCTTCATTTTTTTGTTTCATGAAATTATTCTAAGGACGTCAGCTGTGAGTTCGACGAATTTAGGGTCGATACTCATCTTTGCAAGCTGCGTTGTTGGTACTTGTAATGCACTGTGTGCGTGAGTTTTTTTGCACTTATTTTCTTCGTTTTATACGTAAGCTATGAGAATGTTTCATCGGCTTGCGGTACGATCGTTTTTTTTTTCTCAAAATCAGTTTTTGGCCTCGGAGGGGTATACTATTTATAGTATAGACCTCTCCTCATCAGGTTAGGAGGGAGCAACTATTTACAGTCCATGGACACCAGCTCTTAACTACAGCCCATACGCTATTCCACTAACCCTAATCCTCATCCTCACCCCAACCCTATACTTCTGCACCTACTGAGAGGGAGCAGGGTGCAACATGGGATTCGGTCCGGGCGGGATGAGGGTAGAGGTGTTGACCAATAGAAATGGAGGTGTGGTCTATTGGGCACCCTGTTTCAGCCATTTCAACCGTATTACACAAAAACACAGTAATGGGGTGTGAACTGTAATGAAGTTCCGCAGCCCATAGGTTGTAAATAGACGCCGTCCCAGGTTATGAGCCCCGGAAAAAAAGTGGTGTGCCGCTGCCGTAACATGCGTCACAGCACAGAAACGTGTATGCTGTTAATAGTGTAGAGCTCTCCTCATGAGGTTAGGAGCCTCAGAAAAAAAGCGGTGTGTCTCTACCGTAATATGCGTCACAGCATAGCAACTTCATCATGGTGACAGATGTAGTGATCTGGATGATCTTCATATCGTGGTTCGTCTGACGCGTGAAAGGTTTCCATCCCTTCCATAGTCAGCGCTGACTGCTGGCCCCGGTGATTGTGGTGCGTTTGTATGTGTGTGTGATTTTTTAAGGATTGTTTTTGTTTTTGCCCTTCGACAATATAGCGTAGATAGATGCCGCTCCGATTTAAATCGAATGTTCTTCCTATAAAGCAGTAGTATCTATTACCTTCTGCCAACCGTGTCCCCGATTCCTTTCCCCACATTTTACTACGGTGCTTTTTTTTCCCCTACATTTTTTTGTGCTCCGGTGGATGGAAAAAACAACGCATAATCTCACCGCACTCCCGAAGTGTTGTCACACGTGGAGTGCGTCAATTCACACGTTTTACTCAGTTGCCTTCTTCGCAATTCGGCGCTATGATAGCTGGCGTATCCTTCGGCTTCCGTCGCAACGTTGGAGGTCTATTTCGTGACCGTGCATGAAAGATACGGGGGGAGGGGGGGGCGGGATGGGGGGGTGACTGAGTTTGTGCGTGGCCGTAGTCGTAATGACCATAGACCCTCGCATCCCTGCTATGCCGGGACGGAGCACGTCGGGTTTTCACCAACCAGGCAGACATTGCTTGCACCAAGCGCGAAGCGCCGTGAGGTGTTCGGCGAGTTGCATGAAGGGTGAACTGCAGCCTTCCAAGAACCGCTCGTAGACGGACTTCGGCACCTACTTTCTTGCTTATGGATGACAGCGCCAATGAGTTACTTTGTTTTTGGTGTGGCCATTCCAGAGACAGCAATGAGTATTACTATGATATGTTAGTGCCTCGTGGGTGCCTTACCATATTAACACTACGTGGGGCGGGAAGACAAAACACGTTCGATACGATACATCGTAAAACCGATATTGCAGGGGATGGAGACCAAAAACACGGTTCGATACGACAACATCGATAAACCGATATTTCGATGTGATACCCCGAATTTTTCGTACCTTGTATGGTACATGATACCATATCCAAAATTGCCACAAAGTACTACTTATACGCTCTGAACTCAATAAACAAGTGATCAAGCAAGAGGCAATAAAGGCACCAGGTTCACGTTTACGAATACCGATCATATCATACAGCAATGCACGCACAGCCGGAAAATGCTCGAGCGCCGGTCTGCAGTTCTTTGCGCAGTACAGCAACAAATACCGGTAAAACCATGAACCTTGATTTGAATTTTTGAATGTTTAAGTTTTCGTCATGGGCCGCATTTCGAATACCGTAAGTTGTATGTGTTCACGTTCCTAAGTTATCTCCGGAAGAAAGAAATGTGAAGTTTTGAAAGTTGAGGTATTATTTTTACGCTCATGCCATACTTGTAGCCCAGAGTATTTTCTTGGGACTCTGGCACAACCACAGCAGGAGGATGGCACACGGAGACCCACGACCCGCACGCACACCATCATCACGAGGGCAGCGATCGTTTTTCTTTCGGGTTATTTTAACGAGGCAGTAGCACAACATGTTACTTACGTCACTGATTTTTGTAGGGTTGGTAGTAGAAGAGTTGTATACCCTTCATGGGGAACGACCCCCCGCAATTTTCAATTTTCAGGCACGGGCGTAGTAGCTGCGCTGCAACCTGTCAAATAACTCGGGAAGGCGGGGCGATCATTCACATTTGTATTGCGGTTTTTGGTTCGATTGCTCTTTTTTCACTGCATGCCCGCGGGTCGTCACTCTGACAGCACTCCAGACAGCAGGTGCGTTCGTCTGTGCTCGCGATTACCGTGCGGTTCGTACGGTGCAGGCAGCCCAACCGCTGTAGTTTGTAGCCGCGAGTTTGGTTAGTTGTGGGAACGGGCGAACTCTATGCTGTAGTTGAGTGGATACCCGCCGCCATGTGAGTTCAGTTTGCACGTTGGACCTTTTCACTTGTGCGCCGTTCTTCGTATCGTGCGTTTCAGGTGGGAAAGCGTAGTATTTCCCGGACGAATTTTGATTTCATTTGGTTTTTCGGGTCTTCCTAGGGCTCCAGCACCTTTGTGTGACCACGGACTCTAGATGTTTGACAAGAGTTAATGTGAGAACAACAACAAAAACAACAACAACATTCTTGGGTACGAGGGTAGCGTGTGCGATAACCTGCATATGTATAATTGCGGAAAGCGCGAGAGTGTGAGCTAGCAACATTCCATGAAAAATCGACGAGCAGTGGGATTGCTGAACCCTTCGCGCGATAAAAATTGTAGGCAAGAACCGGGGGGGAGAAAGGACGACACCTGTGACCACGGCTTGTCCAGAGGCTGAAAAGTAAATGTGTGTGAAAACAAAAAAAAAAAATGACAGAAAAAAATTGGGACATATATATAATAAACAATAAAAATACTCTCCACCTGTGAGATCGAACATTTCGTCGAAACTCATCTTTGCAAGCTCCGTTTTCTTTCTTTTTTCTCACACTTTACTTTCCAGCTTCTGGACAAGCCGTGGTCACAGTTGTCGTCTATTCTTCTCCCCGGTTCTTGCCTTCAATTTTTATCGCGCATAGGGTTCAGCAATCCCGCTGCTCGTCGATTTTTCATCGAGTGTTGCTAACTCACGCTCTCGCGCTTTCCGCAAGTCAATTTGTGCACAAGAAAAAGTCCCAACAAATTTATACGAGTATGCACTCCGCGGGGCTCGAACTCACGAAATTGACCCATACCAGGCTCGAGGATACCCTGATACGCCACCGGGGCGACCGGCTCTCTGTGTGATACTCCGATGGCGCGGCTTACTGGGTTTGTCCTCATTAAGGATATATACCATATGCCAGGCGTCCCTAGTGAAGTAGTATGTGAATTTCTTCCCTCCTATTAAAAATAATATCAATCATGCGGGTTTGAATTCTCCGGAGTGCATACTCGTGCTCGTAGGGACAGTTTCTTGCGAACAAGAATACTACCTGGTATATTATAAACATGAAAAATCACTGCAGCTGTGAGATCGAAGATTTCGTCGAAACTCATCTTTGCAAGCTGTGTGTGTGTACTCCGATCGCGCGTATGACTGGGTGTGTGTCCTCGTTAAGGATATAGGCCGGCGACTCCCCTTGGAACTACAGTCAGTGTAGCTTTTACCAGGGTCAACAGGGTGATGATAATCAGTCTGTGAGCGGACACTATAAAAGCCGTTTTTGAGCTGTTGAAGGAAATGCATCAGTTTACCAAGTACGTGTATCCTATAAGTCGTATAACCGGTGAGCCGGGGGCGGCGTTTTTAAAGGCGTGGGGGCCGAGGTTTGAACAAGAGGGAGCGGGGGGGGCGGGGGGGCGGGCGGGGACAACTTAATCTGTGCGCGGAAAAAATAAATCGTTAAAGGGGACAAATCTGACGGTTTTGGAAGGAATGCATCAGTTTATCATGTATATCCTGTAAGTCGTACAACCGGTGAGGAGAGGGCGGAGTGTTCGAAAGGGGGGGGGGGATTTCCAACAGCTTTAGGTTGCATAAATGTATATCTGTTAGAAGCTTGCTATACCCGTGGTGCTAGGCGATGGTGCGGGTCGTGGGGAAGGAGGAGGCGTTGGGGGGGGGATGAATTGGAGCTACGGCATGGATGGCTAGAAAGGTAATGAAGTGAAATCAACTATCTGGTAGTGTTTATTACTCTGGCAGATTTTGTTTTTAGGTGGGGCGGCGGGAGAGAACAAAACGAGGGGGGGTCCGATGGGGGGGGGGGAATCAAACTCTTTAGGTCGCATGAATGTATACCTGCGAAGAACTTTACTATACGTGCTAGGTCTAGGCGATGGTGCGGATGGTGGGGAAAGAGGGGGCGGGGGGGGCGGGGGGGGATAAATGAATTCGAGCTACGGCATGGCTGGTTGGATAGGTAATGAGGTGATATCACCTGCCTGGTAGTGGTTATTATTCTAGCAGATTTGATTTTAGGTGGGGCGGCGAGGGAGGGGGGGGGGGGAAGGCTGTTTTTTGCGTGTGTGTCAGGGGGGGGGGGGGACAACGGCCTTTTAGGAATCTCCCATATACCATGGTATAGCGGAAAGCGCAAGAACTTGAGCTATCATAGCAAAAATTCGATGAAAATCGACGAGTTAGACGAAAATCGACAAGCGTAAACAGCTGAAAAGTGGGGACGCCGAGCCCTATCGTATGCGCGGTAAAAATGAAGGCACGCACCGGGGGGAAGACGGGAAGACCCCTGTGACCACGGCTTGTTGTCCAGAAGGTCGCTGAGGGTACGAGTTGAGCTGAGAAAGTAGAAGTGATAGTGAAAAAAAGAAAATGCCATGCGTAGTCCCGTTAGGGCTGCACATAGATTTTTGTGGGGACAAACGACTTGGATATAGTGTGAGGCGTTTTTTTCGCACGGCTAATAAGTTAAGCCTTTTCTGACTTGTGATTACATATTGATTTTAGTATGTATACAGACCAATATAGCGACGAGCGCGGTCGGTCTAATCATCACGCGTCTGATCTAGGGACAGCTCGAGGCAATCGGTGTATCGTCGTCATGCCTCACGCTTGCCTCACAGCTTCCTTTTTCGTTGCAGTTCGAACATACGTTCCTACACGAGCAGCAGCAGCTCGGATTGCTTCATGTGGCCGATGCTGCACTCGGCAGTTTTTTTCGTCAGTTTTGGCGTCTGAGTCCCACGGCGGTTACTATGAGAACCACCACTACTTGCTCCTACGCGTACCGTTCCTGCTGTTCTTGAACTTCGAGTGTTGAAGAATTGTAAGTAGACGTTGATTTTTTGGTATGATATTATCTTCGATAAATCCGGGGTCTACCAAGCAAGAATCCCCTCCCCGTTTCTTCCCTTCGGGGTATCGCGTAGGTATTGATATCCAACTTATCAGTAACTATTATACACAATATCTCGTAAAGCGAGCCGCGGCGATGTTTTCGTGGTACAGCAGTATATATATGTCTTCCTCCGTGATTATTTTTCAGATTTTTGGCAATTCGATTGGTTGTCTATTAATAGATTCATTCGCAAGGTGATTATATCTTGAAAATATAATACTGATCAGGCAAGGATATTGTCTATTTATTTAGCCCGTTTATTCTGCTTTTTTTCGCTTGCTTCATCTCCCATTCATTCTCCATCTCGTTTTTTGTCTTCGTTTTTTATTTCATTTTCTTCGTTTTTTTCGTTTTTTCGGTTCAATTTTATTGGTTGAGTCATTTTTGGATGTTGGAACTGTCGGAATGCCGTGGTACCCAGAGTATGGTATGTTCGGTGCGGCTGTACCAGTACGGGTTCACCACTCCATACTCCTCCGATGCCTCGGATGGCGGAAACGGAAAGCGCGACGACCACACCCTAACGTACGCCGACGCGCTTGCCAAGACAGCTTCCGAGAGCATAGAGGCGATAGTGCGCAAACGGAGGATATTGGGAGAGGAGCGTCTGCCACAGAGGGTGATGTTTGCGGAGCTTGTTGGGGGTAAGGGCTACTCAGGGGGGCAAGAGAACGACTGGATGGTGCATCTGACGGAGGATATTTCGACCTTTGGAATGAAGTTCAAAGCCTGGGGAAAGGATGCACAGAAGGCTGGCACGTGGTTTCGACGGGTAGAGGAGGGAGCGGTCATTCATGCAGAAATGGCAAGACACGAAAATATGCAGAGCTGCAGAGCGACACGCAAAGACCGCGGCAGCACCATCCACCGTCGGTATCTCTAGGCGGCCGGGGGGAGGAAGGCGGGGGGGGGAGGAGGGAGGGGGGAAGGCGGGAAGGGGGAGGGGGGGGGGAGGGAGGGCGCCGCCCAAGAGACTGAGGTCTGAGTCTGGCCATCTTCGTCTTGAAGCTTGTGGGCCTTTCAATGGCCGTCATAAGTTAGCGTAACGTCGCCCTGACTTCTTCGCCATGTTGCGTTCTCCCACCAGTGCCATTGATGTGCTTGATACCCTCTATGAGCCCAATGCCGTCTTTAGCCAGTTCCTAGGGTCTGCTAGTATGACGTTTTTTTTTCTCTTTTCCTTTCCTTGCTTCCTCTTCTCTTTTATTTCTCTTCTTTTTTCCAATTGACTTGAGTCTGACGTGCGTATGCGTAGTGATAGGTATCACGTTTTTTTTATGGGGTATTCCTCCACTCCAGAGTGACTGGAGCCTGTCCTGTGACCACGGACTTGATTATGCGAGTTAATGTGAGAACAACAACAACAACAACAACGACAACAACAACAACGACAACAACAACAACAACAACAACAACAACAACAACAACAACAACGACGACGACAACAACAACAACAACAACAACAACAACAACAACAACAACAACAACAACAACAACAACAACAACAACAACAACAACAACAACAACAACAACAACAACAACAAAACCAGTACTCTGATCTGTCGGCCACAACAATTAACAGCCTTCCTTTTTTTTTTTTTTTCATCCTCCGGCGGATGGGGGGGGGCGGGAAAGCTTTAAGCTCACCACACTGCCATGTATTTTCATACACGTCGTGTGTCAATTACACTCAATTGTACTCGCAATCCAGCGCTAGCTAGCGCATCCTTCAGTTCCCGTGGTAGCGACAGCGCGAGCCGTCCCTCCCGGCGGTCACCGTTACTACTCCGGCAGCGCAAGCTGCCGCTGTCTCTGGACGCGTGGGTATGTCGGGCCGACTTGATCCCTGGGGATCGAGAACGGTGAGGTAGCCACCCGGAACGTCATCCTTCGGGGTACAGCCTTCCATCCGACGGGGCCCTCCAGAAAACGATTTATTTTTCACTTGCTGGGTACACCAACTTCCTCCCGCGCCCCCCCCGTACCCCCGCCCCTTCCCCCCCCCCCCTTCCCCCCTCCCTGATTCGCGTGAATTTTTAAAGTTTCGTTGCGTTGTCCTTTTTGGCCTTCTGCGAAAAAAATACCGCCGAAATTATTGGTTATTGAATAATATGTAGTACCTCGTACCTGGTATTTAATAGAAGCATCGGCCATATGAGGCAGCAAGCAGCACCCATGTCGCCGTCCCCGATGGAGCGGAGGAGGTGAATCTCGTCCGTAGTATTGTCAAGGTCGCGGGTTCAAGTCTCACCGAGTGCATGATACTCGTGCTCATAAGGACTTTTTCTTGCTGCGTAAAAATTGACGAGCAGACAACGCAAGAAGAGCGTGTGTTAGCAAAAAATCGATGAAAACGACGAGGGGGAGGAAAACAAAAAAGCTGAAAAGTGGGGATGCCGAACCCTGTGCCACGCGCGATGAAAACTAGGACAAGTACCGGGGGGGAGAAGGAAAGACACCTGTGACGAAGGTTTTTGTCCAGAAAGTGGCTGGGGGTAAAACCTATTACGGGTTGAGCTGGAGTGTAAAAGTGATGATAAAAATGTACCAGGTAGATAAAAATCAGGTACAACAGTGTATTGTCGCGGCCCCTCATTAGTGCGGTGGCTTGCCAGATCGCAATACCGGCACTAGAGAGGGACCCCGCACTATTACTGGATATTGCAGTATCATACTCACTAGGACTAAGGTCGTGACGGGCGATTTGCACCGCACTCAACTGGGACCCCGCAGTGAAGGCTATCATAACGCACCAACGCGGAACCACGACTACTACAGCTGTAAGGCATTCGTCCGAGCCGCAGAGAAACCCGCGGCAGCTGTGCGACACGCGCGCAGCATGGTCATACTACCACTACTACTATTACTACTACTACTACTACTACTACTACTACTACTACTACTACTACTACTACTACTACTACTACTGCTACTACTACTACTGCTACTACTGCTACTGCTACTGCTACTACTACTACACTACTACCACTACTACTTACTACTACTGTTACTGCTGCTACTGCTACTGCTACTGCTACTACTACTTCAACTACTACTTCAACCAATACAGCACTTCAACCACTACTGCTATTACTACTGCTACTGCTACTGCTACTGCTGCTACTACTACCACTTCAAATACTACTTCAACCAATACAGCACTTCAACCACTACTGCTATTACTACTGCTACTAACTGCTACTACTACTCTTACTACTACCGCTGCTAGTACTGCATGTACTACTACTTCAACTACTACTTCAACTACTACAGTACTTCAACTACTACTGCTACCACCACTGGTGCCTATACGACCACCAGCACCATGACCACTACTGCCAATCAACTACTGCAAGTAGTATCATGTATCACCTAAGGTAACAACCCACACCCTGGGTCGACGACTGTCAGAGCTGATTTCTCCCAATACAAGGTGGCCATTACACAACGCAGATGATGCCTGATAGTGAATGGTGGCTTAGGAAAGATCTAGTGCCGACGATCTGCTAGCAAATGGTGCCTTAGGAAAGATCTCGTCGGACGAAATCTTTCCACAATAGACGCATCGATCGATCGCTCGGCGTTTGCGTTCTCCCCGTTCGTTGTCTAGAAAATGAGATTCGGAAACCGTCCGGTCGGGGGCGGGGGGAGGTTGTCTTGAGTGTTCATTAAAATCACCAAAGAAAACACTACTGCTACAGCTGTGTGATCGAGGATTTCGTATACCAGGTACGCTCCTCCTGTCATCATGTCCGTCATTCTGCTGCGTCCTCTTTTCCGAGGACACTGCTTGGACCTCACTTGGGAAAATCCTGCAAAGATCTTCGCTTGCGCGTGCACGTGCGTGCGTTCTAAAATCAATCGTGTCTCCCCATAAGGCTTGCTCCGCGCGGACGTGCGTGCGTTCTAACATTGTTGTGCCTCCTTTTAAGACGGTGATACACATCATTTGACATGTCCAACCATTTTACCCCAGTGACGTCATCAGGGGGAACTTCGACCAGTATTTCGTACCTGGTATGGGTTTGGGTTAGGATTAGGGTTCGTTAGCACGGTTGACAAGGACAATAGTACACCCCTATAAGATAGGCTTTCGGGGATTGGGACGAAGTTTGGGTAGGCACGTGCGACGCGTATGCGACCGAAACGTCCGAAAGATCCTGGCGTTCTGAGGGGGGGGGGGGGGGGGATGTTGAAGGATGTTTTGCACAAAGGAATATTCATGTTACCCTGGACTAGGAAATCGGTCGATCTTTTGTCTTTTATTTGTTTTACCCCGTGAGCTCTTAAAGTGGGTAGCACCTTCACGCTAATTTTAATTGTCCAAGCTGCTGCTATTGCGTATGTATGCGCTTGACAAAGATCGCGCTCAGTCGTCGTGTTTTTTGTTTTGTTTGGTGGAGTGCGAAGCGTATTATAGGCGGGTCGCTCGCTCTACGAGTATGTCTTTTTTTTTTCTTGTCGCCCCGACCTTTTGAGCATTATGCTATGCATAGCACGCAGGATAGCATACTACACCCTCGGTCGAATTTCGACCTGATTTTCCTTCTTCGACTGAGAGGGAGGGAGGAAGGGAGGGCGCAAAGGCCGAGCGATGCGTCCACAGTATATGGAAACATCTCGATGAGATTGTGAGATCTTTCCTAGGTTCAAAGCCGACAATTGCACCATTCGTGTGTGTGTCCCCCCCCATAGGTTTGCAGAACATCGTCTCGGCATTTGATCCCTGGGGGGATGTTATCTTGCGCCACATTCATCCCACGGGGGGTGTTATCTTGCGTCAAATTTATCCCAGGGGGTGTGCTAACGCCCCCTACTCCCGGGGTTGGCGTCGGTTGGCAACGACGCTCTAAAATATTCCGTGCACTGCGTGAGCTGGACAACCATGGCGGCGTTTTTTTTCTGGCGGTAACCTGGATGATAGTCGAGTTTCATGCCCTGTTGCGCGGGGTGGAGAATCTTATCTCCGGGCAAGAAGAAATATCGTGGCACATAAAGTACATTGTCAGGCACCTACTAGGCAGTTGCGTAGGAAAACCATTGCTGTCTAGCTGGAAGTGGCCACACTGGAAAACTATCAAGTAGTTCGACGCTGTCATCCAAATGCAAGAAAGTACGAACAAGGTGCGGCAGTTCGCCTCACAAGTGGTTCGTAGTAGGATTCGGCTCACCCTCCATGCGACTTGCCGAACCCTTCAAGGCGCTTCGCGCTTGGTGCAAGCAATGTCTGTCTGGTCCGTTAAAACCCGACATGCTCCGTCCCGGCATTGTCGGGATGCGAGGGTCTAATAGCTATGGTCATACGACTACGGCCATGCACAAACTGAGTAACCCCCCCCACCCCCCTCCTGACTCCCTCCCCTCTGCCCCCCCCCCCCCTCGCCTTCCACCTCCCCCACATTTTTCACTTGTTGAACGTGTTGCTGATGTGCTGTGTGTGAAGGATCGAGAGCGAAGGGCATGGCTTGCTTGACTCGTTTGTTTCATCATATGTAGCCTCTCCCCTCCCCCTCCCTTAGCGATGTTCGTCGCAAAAGGACTACAGCGGCCATGTATGGTGTGAATGCGCCCTCTCCCCTGTCATGACGCCCTCCCGCGCGCGGAAGTAGGATTAGTGCATGCTTGCACACTGTTCGTTTTTGAAGGTGATGTTGATTTTCGTTCTTGCTTGTGTCGATGTGTTGTTTGTGTGTTCAGGGTCGAGAGCGAGGGATATGCTACGCTTGAGGCGCTCGGTGCAACTAAGCTCACGAGGGTAGACACCGCCGGGGGTGGCGCTGCGAACCCGACTTGGACAAAGATGCGCCAAAGATTGCTGGGTGTCCCGACAGGTGTGTGTTGGTGGTGGTGGTGGTGGTGGTTGTTGCAGTGGTTGTGGTGGTGTGTGGTGGTGGTGATGGTGGTGGTGGTGGTGGTGGAGTGGTGGTGGTGTTTTCTTGTTGTATTGTTTCCTGTTGGATTGTCGTTGTTGTTGATCAGTCGTTTTTGGTGTGTCGCTGATTTTTTCAAGTTTTTCGTTGTTTTTTGTAAGGCTTAGCATGGTAGTTTTGGTGGAACGGGGGCGACGGTAGCGGCGGGACGGCATGGTAAAGCCGTCGTCAAAATGGCCCCGTCGTCCCGTCCCGTCGACAAAATATCTGACTGTCGCCACTTACCGTCCCGTCCCACCATGAAAGTCTGTCCCGTTGTACTTTACCGTCGAAACAACCTCTCCTGTTGTACTTTACCGTCCCGCCACGACGATATCATCTCTCCCGTTGAAAGTTACCGCCTCATCCCGCCAACAAAACCTGCTCCATTCCTTCCTAAATACTTCGGACCGTCGATTCTTCCCGTCCTTTTACGCCCAGAAATGATGAAAAGTAGGCAATTCGCGAACTTCAAATACGAAAAATTAGCTAATTACATACCACCAGGTACCAATCTGTCCGGATATGTAAGCACCGTTCTGCATATTAATATTAATATCAAATCGGTTCTCACATTTCCGGACAGAGTAAGCGTTCGAGTATGATGTTTGGGGCTGATGATCATCCAGGAGCATGATATCATACGATTTTACGTGATGTCGAGTGCACCGTGGTGGTCACGAGTTGACGGCTTCTTACGTTACGTCCTATCATAGCGCTTAGCCTCGGGGCGGCTTGCAATCGCGCGCAGCAGGGCTGGGAACTATTCGCGTGAAGCGCACCCACCCGTGCGGCCCGTGCAGCGGGAAATAAAACTACGGAACAGGCGGCCTGCTCGGCCACCTGAACTAACTGTACCCTACGACTTCGCCGAATAGTGTGGGCTAGCTACGTTAGAAAGCCGTCCGCCGTGCATCCCGTCGTAAAACGTAACCCCCGTCCCGCCGAGACCATTTGTATGTACCGTCCCGTCTCGTAGGGAAAAAAACAGTACTTTACCGTCCCGTCCTGTCGAGAAGAAAAAAACATTTGTACTTTACCGTACTGGCCCGTCCTGAAAATCTTCCCCGTTGAACTTAACAGTCCCGCCCCGTAGATGAATTGTACACCTACTGTCCCGTCTCGTCCCGCCGCGCCAACCATTTTTGTCCTCGTATTACCGTCCCGCCGTCAAAACTATCCTTTCCCAACTAGTCAAAACGATGCCGTCCCTTCCCGTCCCGTCTCGATTCTCAGTTGCTGTGATCAGCCTTGTTTTTTGTTCTTTTTGGGGGTTTTCTTATTTGTGTCATGACGGGACGCGTCCCCTGTTGCTGTGTGCGGTTGCCCTGAGTCATGCCATATCTCGCACGAGAGGTAAGCACTCAGCGGATGTTAGACTGCCGTCGCGATCAAGCTCCAAGCTCCGCAGAGCTGATGACGAAAATATGTCCCAAGGGCAGCGGTGTGTTTATCATAGCGCGCGGTCTCGAACAAGAGACGACGAAGGAAGAGTGGTGCTGTGGAGTTGTGTGAGAGTGCTGCATGGTGCATGCTCGATCGATCACGGCTCAAGACCCTACTCATACGATACGACAACAATACAAACAAAAAGTCAGCGACCCCAGACCCTCGTTCTCAGGTCTCGGGGTGAAATATTCAATCGATTCAATTGTGCCGCATGTCTACGATATCGGATTTACTATATTCGTACGCTGTGTACCAATATTACTCTACGAGCTACGTGTGTATGACACGTACGAACATACCATCCCTGGCTCTGGTATCGCTGAAAAAGAGCCTTGTGCTGCTCTGTACCAAATTAGAAGCACCGACGAACTGATCCGATACTCTGAGTACTACTATCACATGTGCTCGTTCATAACAGGGTATCATGCTGTGCCCCTTCGAGCTACGTGTAGCATGTGGCGACGTACAATATGTTAGCGACAGCGCAATCGATAGGCTAGGCTACGGTGGACTACCTGGTTCTCCGTTGTACAAGTAGCAAGATAGCTATCCTCAATATCGTGTCATGTTGTGTTTTTTCTGGTCATTTTGTGATTTTGATGTTGGGATTGATTTTGGACGGCTGTCTCTGCATGTGAAATCTTTTATGACCGTCACCACCGTGGTTTTTCTGTTTTGACGCGTTTGCTTGGTGCGTTTAACGAAAGCCTGCGGCGATCTCGTGTTTTTGTTAGGTGGGGGTTGGCGTGTTATCACGGCCTACGATTGTGCTCCCCTTTAAACTATGGTCAAACTATGCGGGACGGTGGGACGCGGGGGGGCGAAGGAGAAACTGGGCTGTCCACCGTTGGACCCATGTTACATGCATGCCTTCTGTATTCGAGAAAAATTCGCAAAACAACTTTTGTATATACGAGTGAACGACGATTAGTCTAAAGCGCTCACAAAGAAAAACGGAATAAGATATGCGCTGACGCCCCGACTGGTGGGATGTGTTACCCCATCTTATACTAATATTTCATATTTACGCACACTGACATGATGTGTGTTGTGTGTCGTCTTCACGTGACGTCGGTTCTTTCTACCCAACGTCGTCGGTAGAACAGCCAGGGTTCATCCCGATTCTTAATCCTAGCGAGATACCGAATTATGTGGCCACTAATTGTGAAACAGAGGAACCGAAAGCAAACAATCGCAAACAAACAGAGGGAAGAAAATGAAATGTCAGCGTACCGGGTTCGAATAACACAGCAAAAAGCAAACCAACGAAGAAGCTACAGGTCGTAGTAGAATTAAAAAAAAAAAAAACAGACGAAAAAAACGGAAGGACGCCTGGGATGGGACAAAAACAGACCAACAAATGCAGGAAAACGCGATGAGACAAGATGAAACAAACGAACCGTCTCCATCGTATGGATGCATATCTCTCATGTGCCATTTATATAGGCTTTGGACGACTGTGGTGCATCACTATCAACGCAAGGAAGGAACGAAAGGAGCGGCAGATACAGAGAAAAGAGCGAAATAAACTGAGAAATAGGGACAACCAGAAAACAAACCACTCACACCCGTACCACCGGGAGGAGGTACGAGCAGCATACTTTCCCAGCTCTCTGTTACCTAGGCAAGCCTGCAGGCTTAGCCACATGGTCTGCCACATCCTTCCTGTTCCCGTCGACAGCGGCCTCCGATTTCAGTGCTGTCGCTATCGCCCCCACAAGGAAAAATGAAGGCAAAACGCAAAATATAAACCAAACAACAGCAAAAGAAAAACCAGAACTCTCCCGAAATCGAATTCGATTTCGGGGGCCGCAAACAGATAGCTCAGGTTCCATGTGTTGGTCACATTGATGCCTTGCTACACAATCTGCCCGTTATTCTCTGCTTTCATCGACAGCGGTATCGGTACGGCTACCCCCCCTGCCCCCACCCCCCCCCCTCCCCCCGCCCTTCTCCTTCTTGCCCTTCTTCTTGACGTCCTCGTTTGCATGCCATCGCCACCTCCTTTCCTCCTCGGCCCTGTGCCACCTTGCCGTGAAACCATCCGCCGCTTTGACGATTCCCCGGTACCGCTTGCCAGCCTGTTTAGCCGCCAGCCCCGTCTCTACCCCGAACAACAAAGGGGGTGTTTCCGTCGATCCCTCTTTGGCTCTGACCACCGCGATGTCGTCTACCAGGCACCAAATCCATGTCTTTCCAGGCCGACCCGGTCCCGGGTCCTCCCCACCGGCCATCGTCCTGAACATCGCCCGCCGGATTAGTCGCTCAGGCTTGCCCGCTGTAGCCCCCCGCCGGCACAAAGGAGACGCCGTTTGCGGATAGTCGTCTCAGCGGTCTCGCGTTGTGCCTTCTTGAGGGCCTTGGCATACGACATGCGGCGGTCGGTGCGTTGTTGGCAATGGAAGCCAATGATCCGAAGGAGGAGCTTGCGGTGCGCGCTGTGGAGCACAACGAAGTGCTCCACGCCGAGAGCCCACGGCAGTGTCTCCGTCACCTCGGAGCGGTCTTTTTTTTGTCTTTTTTTCTTTTTTTATTCTCCGGCGGATGGGGAAAAATAAAGCTTAAGCTCACCACACTTCCACGTATTTTCATACGCTTCGTGTGTCGATTTAACTCAGTTGCTTTCGCAACCCAACGCTAGCTGGCGCACCCTTCGGATCCCACTACCGGTCTCCTTAAAGGAGAGCTCCAGCTTGAAACGACCGAAGCATGCCCACGCGAGTCGGACCCGTCGTTTGAAATCTGGCGTGAAGTCGGCGATCTCGTCGATAAGGCCACCCAGGTACAAAGACTGCACTGTCTGTCCATACCTCTTGCCTGCTGCTTCGATGACGAGCGGGAAGGTAAGGGGTGTCTGACTCGTTGTCCGCAGTGGCATGGATTCCGCCTTCTTTTCCGACACCGTGAGACCTGCTGCTTCGAAGACGTTCACAATGACCGCCATCGTCTTCGCAAGGCCTTCCGCCGACTTGGAGACAACGCCTGCGTCATCGGCGTAGAACATACCCCAGACTGCGCTTCGTACACGATTTAATGGCCCAGTGTTTTCCCCCGCCCCGTCGTTATCCAGGTGAACCAAACCTTTTAGAATGCCGGGGTCCTCACTGAAGCGTACAAGCACAGTATGCGTCGCAGGGGCAAATATTACATTGGAAAGAAGCAGCGATAGCACGCATCCTTGCCGCAACCCCTGGATGACGTGAAACCGTTCCAGAGCACTCACCGTCATCAGTGCGCACACGAGCTTGCATGCCATCGTGGAACTGGCGGATACCGGTTAGCATCTTCTCCGGTACGCCAAAGCGTGCGAGCACCACCTACAACAGTTCACGGTCTCGACGAAGCACATGTACAGGGGAATTTTCCTAGCTCGTCCGAGTTCTTGCAGTCGGCGCACGACTAACAACGTGTCGACTGTTGATCGTGCCGGGCGAAGCCGCACTGTTCCTCGTGGGAGTATTCCTGCGTGCTCGCAGTAGTTGCTCAGGCGGGATGCGACGATAGTCAAAAGCACTTTGCCTACAATCAGAACGACCCTTCTTTTGGTGGAAAGACGTTGATGGTCGCATCTGTCCATTGCGAGGGGGCTTCTCCTGTTCTCCACACGTTGACAAGCATGTTGTGAAAGAAAGCATCGGACGAATTCGGGGTGGTCGACTTTCATTAACTCGCCGGAACGGGGGCCTGGTCCGTCCAACCGCCGTCCTATTCGGCATGCTCCGAATTACCCCCGTCATCTCGCCCATGGCTGGTTCATCGCCAGGCGATAGGGCGAGCGGTCGTGGTGGGCACAGGGTGCTGATCATGGGGTCAAGCTTAGGCGATTTCTTGTTCAGGAGGATGTGGAACAACTCCGCTCACCGTTCACGAATGTGCACCTTCTCCCGCAGCATCGTGCCGTCCTCGGCGAAGATGAACTGCTCACTTCTCACGTTCTGGCCTTTCAAACCGACCGTGCCTTCCACGTGCATATAGAAACCCCGATCTGGTCGTTGTCGGCGAGTAATCTCTCCGCTTCAACAACACACTCTACAAAGCACCGGTGCGCCCCTGGGTCTATGACCTTCCGCAGGTTTGCGTACGTCGTCTTCAACGTTTTCCATGCCGTTCTTTCTCTGGGGTTAGTGCACAGGCACCGTCGCGCTTTGTCGCTAGCGTCCCGTGCTTCGTTGAAGACGGCTAGCGTTTCCGCAGACTCGCACCACCCGATCTTTGGGCTGCGACGTGGCGGGGGCGGTACCTCTGCCTCTACTGCATCGAGAAGGGTTTTGGTGAACGACCCAGCCATTTCGGAGATGGTATTGGGCTGCGTGGGCTGTTCGGGGAGGTTAGCGACAATCCTATTGACTACTCGCTCTCTGCTATCTCCGTCGGATTTGAGCTTTTGCCCATCGAAATGTCGTGTGATTTTAGCCGTCATTACGCGTCTGTTGGGTGCGATACGGGCGCCGAAGCGGACCTTCACGTATAGCGTATTATGGTCTGAGTCTCCCTTCGCTTGAATCGGGGGCTGGCGGTCGAGCTTAGCATCATACACGCGGTGTCGGTGCCCTGCCTGACTGGTTGAAATGTAATCGATACGCTTTTGATCATTTTGGCTGCCGATGCCGTTAAATGGATGCGATCTTTCTCTCTTCCGTGGGCTAAAAAACTTGTTCGAGTGCGAGCAAGCTTACTGTCAGAAGCGCATGTCAGCAGGCGCTCGCCCTTATCATGGAGCTCATCGCGTCCATATGCCCCAAGCACTTTATCGTCAACATTTCCACGTCCCATCCTCGTTCCGGTTCTCACGTTTGCGCCAATCAGTCCGAACAGACCTTTCTTAGTTGGAGTCTGGTTGATCAGGTGCCCCAACTTTTCCCAAAAAGCCGTTTTGAGCTTTGTGTTCGGGTCAGTTTCTGGTGGTGCATATGGTACGACGAAGGTAACTTTACCCAACCTGCCTTTTCACTCGAAACGCACGGACAATAGCCTTTCCTCAACCAACTGATGGGCATACTGAGAATTACGGCATATTCGACTTCTTCACCGCCGAATCAACCCCATGCAATCCTTTCTTGCCTTCGCTTTCCTCCTGCCCACAGCAAACGACTAAAAATCCAGCGGTGGGAAAAAAAATGTCCGCCCAGGTATCCTTTTTCTTGTAAACCGATGAAGCCACAGCGAAGTTGTTGGCACTTTGCCAACCCGCACTCGTCATGCTCGTACCCGTTCTTCCCTTTTACAGCCAGAGCGCGAACGTTGTAGATAGCTACGACCACAAGTGCATTGCTCTGTCTCGCTCGGACCGCGCGTGCGTCAAGTTTTCATAAGCCTACGAGGTGTCCAACCCCTCTTCCGTTTTTTGTCTCTCAAAAAAAATCCTTCATTTTATTGCGGTATAGGGTATAGGCTTTCTGTTTCATAGCCCGGTGCATGCCTTTGCATTCCCAACCACCCTCGATATCCTTTCTCTCCACACACCACCGTCTCTATCTGTCGACTTATTTGCTTACCCACGTAATGTCTAGCATCTCCACTCTCCAAACTGTACCCCTTGCGCTCTCCGCTGTGGCGATGTCCATCCTCTGCCTTTGGAACGAACTCCGTGGTATCGGGGTTAAACGTAAAACGCATCACCACCACCCCACACGATCTGTAGTGGAGTTAGGACCCTGATTTCAATTACCCGGGTACCCGGTGGGTTTTACCCGGACGGGTCCCACCTGTTTGACGGTAGGGTCTGAGCCCAAAACCGGCGGGCTTTCGGAGCGTGCGGGTAATTACATCGTCTAAAACCGGGTACCCGGGTACCGGCGGGTTTTCGGGTACCCGCGGGTTTTCGGGTACCCACGGGTAATCCAAATTCCCGGTTCATTGTGCCTGCACAATATAAGTAGGAAACCCTTCTACAACTTGACAACCACGCACACGCACGTTTATTGCTACATGAGGTACACACACGGCAACATATTTGCATGGTACCGGCTGGGCGCAATAAGCCAGCAGACGAGCACGGTCGATCTTTGCGGCGCAAGTTCTGCCGCTGCCTCTCGGCAAGACGAATTGCCCGCGGGGGGCGATCTTGCCGGAAGTCCCGCCGAATGTCCGAAGGCGCCCGCGCAAAGCGCTTTCGATCCCAACGAGGACAGCAGCAGCTACAGCGAGGGCTCTGGACGCTCCCGCTCCCACAGCAGCAGCAGTGGAGCTTCACCGGACGAAGATGGCGATGACGTCGTGGAAGAGGTACCACGGTCCGAGGGATTTTCCGAAGCCAAGTGCGGGTGGTTTGGGTGATGAAGTTTCAGCTACCACCAGCGCGCGGGGCGTGCGGCCCCGCCGCCGGGGAACCGTTCCCGCGCACAAGAAGGCGAAGGTTGGTGCTGCGGGACAGCGGTAGTTATCGGGTTTCGAGGAGGGGCTCCCCGGCACCAGACAAGAAGAAGTTGCTCAACATTCCCGTGTTGGTTGACTTCGGCGTGTATGTCACGGTCAACGAATTTGCCGTTTGCCGGCAGTGTTCGGCAGGAAGATCAAACGGCGGTGTGGCGGGAATTCGTCCTTGACCAAACACAGGAAGATGTGCGCTGCAGTCTTGTAAAGCAGGAGACCGTGAACTATCGCCCCCATAGTGCATATTTTGTTTGTCTTTCGCGTACTCAAACCGATCATGACACGCCCGTGCAGTGTTTGAGTAATACACGATATGGCGAGTTTAGGCGGCTTATGTATCGGATCAACAATCAAAACTGTACGCTACGGTCGTTTCGGTTATAGCACAGCAGCAGTACGCACTATCTTAATATCAAATTCATCATCGTGGCACTGAACCAGGGAGAAAAAACTCCAAATCAATTGCCGGGTACCCGCCCGGTACCCGTCAAAATGGCATTACCCGGCGGGTAAGGTAGGGTCCGGACTCCAAAATGTGGCGGGTGCCCGTTTCTGGCGGGTACCCGCAGGGTCCTACAATATGCGTTTAGTCTGTATTTCACCTGTCAGGCCGCGCAAGGATCCTCTGTTCCGAGGCAAAGGCTTTTGTGACTGCCGCTAGACCATTCTGTGTCTTTGGAGGGCTCCGGCCGACGCCGAGGTGGGGGCAGGCCGAGGCGAGTGTGTAAGGGTTGGTAATCAACAGAAATGATAATGATTAATCACGTTTTCTAATCATGATTATTTCTAATCATAATCAAATTAGCTTGCCCTTGATTGTTTGATAATTCTCGCTGTATGGTTTGTAGCATGGGATACCAAAACGCTATATAAAGTGTATGGTTTTAATATGGTATATTAAAATGCTAGACCAATAAAGAGTATGGGCTTTAGATTTAGAGTGCCTACGAACTACAAAATCTTCACAAACATTTTGTGTTGTGTCTTTTTGTGTACGAATAAAGCGTCTTGGTTTCAGGATCGCCATAGTAGAGTACTACGGAAGATATTTGCACATAGATTTTAGTAGACCATGCTAAGCACCATACAAGGCCAATAGCCCAATAATCATGATTAATCAAGTAAAAATCACCGAGTTAATAAAAAAACGAATCAAGGCCATTTTTTAAACCATATCATCGTAGGTTTAATTCACAAACACCATACAAGTACAGTATCATGAATGGAATATAGATGTACCACGCACCACGCAGCTTGCAAAGTCGAGTTAACCATTCAATCGGTCGTACTTACAGCTGACGTTTTCCATTTCTTTGTAAGAAAACATTATTGATAGTGTGTACCAGGTAAATATATCATATGATATGCGTTTCGATCTAAACCATTTTTGGTCGATCTAACAGCTGAAGCGTGTGTATATTTTGAAAAAATATTTCAAGGACGTCAGCCGTGAGTTCGACGAATTTCGTGTCAATACTCATCTTTGCAAGCTGCGTTGTTGTATTTACATTTTCATTTGTTAAAGATATAAAGATATGCATGTGCTGTTGTTGGTGCCGTCGTTGCTGCTTTTGTTGTTCTGTCAACAGGTATTACGTAATGGCCAGAATCTTGACAGCAGGTATTACTGTACGTAATTGCCAGAATCTTGCCTGCGGTGACGAAAAGGCACAACTTGTCATTCATCTATTACATCAACATTTATTTATTTTTTCTCTTCATCCCGTTTATTATAAAAATTAAAATACCCGTTTATTATATTGTTATCCTCTCACTCCCGTTTATTATGCTATCGCCTTCCTCCCCAGTAAGTAGAAACCTAGATCCGGGGTCCACGTACGATACGTAGCGGGCCCTCTTCCCCACTCTCCACTACTGCTGCCACGTATTATATTACGTACGATACGTGCCTTCATTTTTATCGCGAGAATCATTCAGCACTTTTTTTCGTCCTCGTCGATTCGCGTCGAATTGTACCTACCCGCGCTGCTACGAAGGCTAGGCGCTCTCAGCAGTGATCCTTTTTTTGGCATTTTCCCCAACAAATAAAAAAATTCACCACGGCAGGCTGGTGGAAATCGAACTCAAGGACCAACGCTTGACGCATGCTACGATAGAGGTATTAAGGTATACCTTTTTTTGGATTAAATGATTTCTGAATGACGGCCCTTGAACTAAAAACCGTCGGAAACGTGCAAATTTGTTTTTGCATGATTTTCTCGTTGTGTACCGAGGCCATGGGATTTTTCATCCGGTAGCGGATTTTTTTTCTCCAAATCAGTTTTTGGGTCAAGGCATGTCTTTCTTGAGCTCCCAAATTGAGGAACCTCAGAAAAAAAGTGGTGCACCTGTACCATCGTAGCACGCGTCGCGTCGTAGTAGCGTTCGAGGGTAGCCACTTGACCACCGGGGCGACCGGCATCCATCATATCAACAATACAACAATAATCTTGACATTTATTATATAATGGTCGACCGGTCTGCTGGTCGGCAGGACCCAACCCCAACCAATAATGCCGAACCAAGGTACAGAGTACCAGTCAGTTGTGAGTATAGCTCCGCGATAACCACAGATGCAGATGGTGCACCCGTTCTTCGATTATTATGTCGATCACCGAAGGCTATTCTCGTATGAAGGTTGTAGCCCAAATTTGTAGCACTGCTTGCTGCTGTCGCACAGTCAACAGCACAACAACAAGCAGTATTTGGTGTAAAGATGTAAAGTACAGCGCTGCCGTGTATTGTCGTATTGGCGTTACGTTGGTACTACTGCTACCCTGCATGTAAATTGCGCTTTACGTAGTTACGTGGAGGCGTGTACGGTATAGTATTATTTTAGGAGGACGGCCAAAGCCCAAAACAAAGACCGGTCCCACGGTAGCGGAAGTGAGACGAAGTCGTGACAACAAGCACACTTCGACGCACTCACGTGGGGCCCCGAAATACAGTGGACTGCACTAAGGTGAGACTTCCACTGTATAATGCATTGATTCCTGGCATATTTCGTCGCATTGGTTTAAACCTTGCGGTATAGGCCAGTTTCGTGAATTCGAGCCGCCCCGAGTGCATACTACTCGTATAAGTTCGCAGGGACTTTGTACTTTGCACAATTTGACTTGCGGAAAGCGCGAGAGCGTGAGTTAGCAAACACTCGATGGAAAATCGACGAGAAAGGTGGGAATGCTGAATGAACCCCATGCGCGCTAAAATTCGAAGGCAAGAACCGGGGGGGGAGAAGGGACGACACCTGTGACCACGGCTTGTCCAGAAGCTGGAAAATAGAAGTGCGAAAAAAAAAGTTGTGTCACCCGCTTTGCGTCGCCCCAACCCACGCGTGTAACCTACACTCCGAAGGAATTTTATTGCACATTATAGGTATTGATTCAGGATACTGTTCAACGAAAACAGGTCTCTCAGCCAGTATAATTATCCTCCCAGTATACGTGTATACTTGTACTGGGGGTGTAAATTGCGCTATTAACAGCTTTAACCAGCCCTATGGTATGCACAACAGTATCACACGACGCTCGTACAGCAGTGTGGCAATATCACACGGCAGCAGCGAGTAAAATACCGCTTTCAACGTAGAGCTCTGCTTGTCTTGGTTGCATCGAAGGCAAAAGAAAAACAGCGATCGGACCTAAACACGTCTGTCCACCATCTATAGGGTTCCCCTGTGAGATTGTGGCTGGGGATTGAGATCCTGTGTGTGTCGCAAGTTGAGGAGCGAGAACACAGACAGACAGGCGTTCAATCCTGCCAGGTGCTCGCAGCCATCGGGTGAGAGAACGAAGAACAAACACGAAGAAACTCTTTGGAAAGGTAAAAAAGGATAAATACTAAATGCCAAATTAATGCCAAGTAAGACCAACCAGCCGTAACGAGTTCATGTTTTTTAGTCTATATTGCTGTACGATGCGTTACCTTGCCTGAATGACGATTATACCCAAACTTGAGCGAGACCCGTCACTTTCCCGGAAAGGCGCAATGCAATTTGTAGCCGTTGCACTCTGCAAGACGAGCATGCTCGTGACAACCGATTGCTCACCGCACTAAAGCGTACATAGTACCGTTTCTGTGTTTGGTTTGCCGTAGAGCCTTTCCTCCCCCCCCCCCCGCCACACCGGCGGTATGCGGCAGGTTCTAGAGCCTTTTCTGCCCCCCCCCCCGCCACACCGGCGGTACGCGGCAGGTTTTTGATGGGTGGCTTTTACCTTGTTGTAGGGTCTACGTTTCCTTCAATTGCTCTTCTTCGCGTGCTCCTGGCTCCATAGCCAGACCGTTGGAAGTGTGGGAGTGGGTTTTGAGGAGCCGCATCTTCGACTCATGGTCTAGTTCGTAGAACCGGAGTTTCCCCGAATCTCCCATATTTCTGCATATGCGGCTCATCAGGGTGGGCTAGTGTTAAGATAAGACCTCGAAAGGCCTGTAACTATCCGAATTGATATAATTTGGATGGGCTTCGTATAATAAGGTTGGTGTTTTATATTCGGGATAGTCAGGCAGTGGATCGGAGGCACGTGCCTCGGGTCTCAGAAGCTATCCGGGGCTGGAATCGAATAAAGCTACGTCTCTGCGAAGGCTAAGAAAGTGAGTACTCTCCGAGGATCTGCTCGATTGGCAGACCTGCAGGGGACACTCTGTGTCCCCGCCCAATACCCTTACAGTACCGCATTCACGCGGCATTTATGTATACTACGCAAGATAGCGGAGCTTTTCACGGGTCATGGCCCGGCCCATGGGTCGGGTCAGGAGGTGTTTGAAATCTCACGGGACGGATCGGGTCGGGCCAGGAGGTGCTTGGAATCTCGCAGGACGGGTCATGTCGGATCAGGAGGTTTGTAAATATCGCGGGCCGGGAAGGGTTACCATGACTCGACCTGACCCGTGAACAGCCGTGCAAGATCGCAAATCCCTCTGTGGATCGAAATTCCAAGCAGCAGATGTTGTAAACGCCAACGGCACGGATGCACATCATTGTTTGACATTTTCGTGACTTGCCACGGCAGTCACCAAGCACGGCAAGCCGCGGCATGACGTGGCCACTGCGTTGGCAAGCCGCGGTAACCCGCGGTTTGCCACGGCAAAACCTCCACGGCAATTACCACGGCAACAGCCGCGCACGGCAGTTTCCCCGACAGTGTGTGTGTCCACGGTCGTATCCATGTCCGTCAGCGGACGTATCCACGTCAACAATAGCAGCCGAAAGATTCCGACGCGAGGTCTTTCCAAAGTAATCATTATAGGATTGATTGCAAGGGCTCCGCAGGGGTGCCGGCGTATTTATTTTAAGATTGATTATCTACCGCCCTGTTTTTATATGAATCCTTTTCTTTAGAGAAAATCGTGTCGGTGTGAGGGGTGGGGGGTTGTTATCTGGCGTGTTGCGCTATCATATACTTCGTATAGAATACAGTTAGTATACATGATATTATGACAAATAAAAATACACTCCACCACCAGCTGTGAGATCGAAGATTTTGTCGAAGCTTATCTTTGAAAGCTGTGTGTGATACTCCGATCGCGCGTATTACTGTGTGTGTCCTCATTAAGGATATAGGTCGGTGACTCCCCTTAAAACTGCATTGTAGCTTGCACCAGGGTCAACAGCGTTATGTTAACCAATCTGTGCGCGAAAGCTATAAAATCCGTTTTGGGGGGGGACGAAATCTGACGACTGTGGGAGGAATACATTAGTTTATTCTGTATATCCTGTAAGTCGTATAACCGGTGAAGGGAGGGCGGGGTTTCTAGCGGAGGAGGGGGGGGGATTTCCAACAGTTTTAGTTTGCATAAATGTATAGGAGCTTAATGTACGCGTGATGCTAGGACTGATTCTACGATAGCCTCGCCAAAAAACAGCCATTTTCTTTAACGAACGTTTCATGGTTGCTCGAAACAAGGAAGGATACAATCGAAACCAGACTAGTCATATATTTGCTTGTGTGCGAAGGCCTATCGATCCATGACGTCGGGGGCATCGAGAGACACCGTATTTCAGGCGATACGACCGGGAGCTGGTTTCCAAACCGTCGATTTCGGTCAAGAAAAGTTGGGGGGGCTACCGTAGAACGACTCCTAGGTCTAGGCGATGGTGGGGGTGACGGGGAAGAAGGGGGCGGGGAGGGAGGGAGGGGGCGGGGGGGGGGCGTACTCATTTGTTGCCTGCCTTACTTGGTCATTTGACAATTGACCACGCATCCCTTTCGAGGCGGAGCACCCCGTGAGAGATATCAAGGTATACCTTTTTTTGGCTGAAACGATTTCTGAACTCCTTACCCCAAAATCGTCGGAAAACAGACCAGACCATACGTACTTTTTTTGCATGATTTTCGTTGTGTACCTAGGCCATGGGATCTTTCATCCGGTATATGTTATACCTGGTATCAGTTTTATTTTTCTCCAAACACGTTTTTTGGGACAGGCCTTAACCCCTTCACAACTGGAACCCCTTTTTGGGAACAATTTGACTTGAAGTTAGTATAGGGAGGGATTTGGGGGCTCTAAAGGGGTTAAGCTCCCAAATCGAGGAAAAAAATCGTGCGTCGCTATCTATCGTAGCACGCGTCCGTTCCTACTCGTCATAGAGACATCTTCGACATTTTTGGGCGCTCATTACGCTTCTTCCACATACTACATAGAAAACGTTTTGCTTATCCTATCCCCGTCCTGTTTCGCCGTCCGCGGCCACCATCCATCTCCTGGGATGATAGCGATCGTTTTCTCGCTACTCTCTAGTCTGCCAAGACTCTTTCATGCCACATTCGTCTAATTTCCTCACCTCCTCCTCTATAGACTAATGCATCCCGTTACTCCTTGTATATTTCACATTCTCCTACTAAGTGAGTCCTACTCTCTAATGTTGTGCCACACGAGCACATAAATAAGCAGGGTAGTCCTCGGTACCGTTTTTTTTTACGGTACCAGATCGGACGGTATTGCGAAATGACGGTACTTTTCAAACGGTTGACGGTATTTCGATTTCTCACGGTACCACTTTTGGCGGTACACGGTATCGCCGAATTTGACGGTACTTTTTCGGCGGTATCGAAAAGTGACGGTATTTTCTAGACGGTAGACGGTTTTTCGATATTTGACGGTACTTTTTTGGCGGTACTGCAAAACGACGGTACCGGTCCCGGTACTGCCAAATTTGACGGAACTTTTTTTAGGGTACTGAAATATGACGGTTACCGCCACTGAGAAATACAGAATTACGAATGACGAAATACTTGACAGTACCTGCCGGGCGGCGATCAAGCATGCCGGCACCACCCCGCTGATGTTCCTGCATACCTATATAGAACGGACGAATAGAGGCTAGACTAATCGTCGAACCGTCAAGCTGACAAACTCACCAGCCTCACGCGAAACAACATTTAGACATTTAGCACCAAAATAAGACAATAAAACAATACTACTACTGTAAACAATAAAACAATAAAACCTAAAACATGAAAACATTCAATGAAAACCATCACCCTACAATCTTTGACGGTTCTGAATATGACGGTTTTTCTAAACGGGAAACGGTACTTCGCTTATTTGACGGTACTTTTATGGCGGTGCTGCAAAATGACGGTACTTTTTAAACGGTTGACGGTTTTTCGATTTTTGACGGTACCGCCTTCGGCGGTACACGGTTTGCCCAAATATGACGGTATTCCGCCGAGTACCGGGACCGACGTACAGCACGGGAAAATTACCTCGGGAATTTTCCCGAGGACTACCCTGTTTTAAAATAAGGGGAGTCGCCCACTTATGAAAACACAACCCGTAATACGCACGATCGGAGTATCACCCACAGCTTGCAAAGATGAGTTTCGACAAATTCTTCGATCTCACAGCTGGAGTGTATTTTTATTTTTTCAAAATATGTGTACGAGCCACGTCCTCCTCCTCCCGACTACTGGTGTATCTCTTTCTCTCTGCTAGGTCCAGGCCCCCCTACACGAAATCGCAGTTTGTTTCATCTTATTCGCGCAGTCCATTGGGCCGTGCAGACACGTTTTCATTCCACAATATCTTCCCTCAACCGCCCCTGTATCTCCAAGTGCTTCCCCTCTTTGACCTTACAGTATTTCGTAGTGCTACAAGTAGCCTTTCCCTTTCACTCTATTGTGTCTTTTACTTCTGTCTTGTACCGAGGGGGCGGGGGGAAAGCTAATTTGAACTTGAAGACCATACAAGTATAATAAAATGAATAGGAGCTATCGCACGGATGGCTCGAAAGGTAAAGAGGTGATATGACCCTGTCGTACTAGTCACCGACCTGCATCCTTCACGAGGGTATTCACATTATTCTGCGCGATTGAAGTATCACAGGCAGCTTGTAAATGCCTGGTATGAGTTATTGACTACATACATACATGTTCGACCTCCGTTTCGGAAGCTGGAGTAAGTACATGTTTTTTTTGCTCACAATATACACTCGGGTGGGGGTGCCAGGATGATGACCAGTTCGAAAGTTCTTGGACCTACAGTATATATCTTATGGTAGAAATCACGAAACAAGAGACAAATGGAATCTCGCGTGCTGATGCATGGCATGCGACACGTCACTGCGGCTGTACTTTGCACTATTCATACATATCATACATTCTAGGACTGCACGATATAGTTACTGCGGCTGTACTATGCACCATTCATACATACCACACATTATTATAGGACTGCGCGATATACCTCCTGCTACTCAGAACACGAACACAACGAGTACGTGCAATAATGTAACGACACCGGCTACGAACTACAAGTGGAAAACACCCCCAGTCTGCACTGATGCTATCGTATCATTGTACATATCCATTATATATTCTGTGTGAAGTGAGGTATATGATATACCAGCAGGCGGAGGTAGGGGTAACCATTGTCGAAGTTTTCCGTCTACTTTATTTGGTATGTGGGTACGTGTGTACCGCTGCTGTGGTACTGCTACGACTTGCATACTCGTATCATATACCAGCTCGAAAGTTCTGCTGGAATTTTCTACTGGGCGTTTTGTTTGTACGCTCTGGCTGCATGAAGTCATGGTTCAACCGTTGCGTTCAACGGCACTCGTTTTGTCACTAATCACTAATCACTAATAATCAGCGACCGACCTTAACGACCAACCGACCCTGTCTGTGCCTGTCTGCCACTGCAAGATTACAAGAAGAGAAGGCGGTATGGTATTATTACAGTCAGTACGAGCAATATACTTGTAATGTATCATACATATGGAGCCGGTCGCCCCGCCCGATGGCCTAGTGGTCAGTTACCCTGGAATACTAAAAGCGTTGGTTCTTGAGTTCGATTCCCACCGTGGTGAGATTTGACTTTCTTAGCGAAAATTCAAGAGAAGGATCAATTATAATTGCTGAAAGCGCCTAGCAGCTAGCAGCGTGGGCAGGTACAATTCGACGCCAGTCGACGAGAGAAGAAAATGCTGAGCTCTTCTCGCGATAAAAATGAAGGCATGCACCGCTGTAGTGTGTGTGTGTGTTCTTCACATTAAACCGTTCTTCTACTCGTCGACATCCAGCACACCCAGTGTCCGTACTGATTCTTCACCCTAGAAAGATCAGCTCTGTGGTCACAAGCCACGACACAGAGATAATGCATCGTAATGCATTCGACAACGCAATGTCATGCCCTAGTACTGGGTACGACAGGCACAACATACATACGTCAGCAACAGAAATACATTGGAAGAGAGACGTAGTACGTAGTGGGGATTGCACTGCTGTACATAGTGGGGAGGGGGGAGGAGGGCCCGCTCTGTGACCCCGGATCTGAGTTACTACTGGGAGGGAGGGCGAGAGTAGTGCAAGGATAATGAATGATGACTATTGACCTGAAATTCGTCGAACTCACGGCTGACGTCCTTGAATTTTTTTTTCTAAAATGGAATCATGAAAAAAAAAATGGTACCAGGTACGCAATACATCCTTGTATCATATATCACATAATATGCAGAGTTGCAAGGGGAGACGCCGACCTATATCCTTCGCCGGTCGCCCCGGTGGCGTATCAGGTTATCCTCGAGCCTGGTATAGGTCAGTTTCGTGAGTTCGAGCCCCGCCGAGTGCATACTCGTATAAATTCGTTGGGACTTTTTCTTGTGCACAAATTTACTTGCGGAAAGCGCGAGAGCGTGAGTTATCAACACTCGATGGAAAATCGACGAGCAGTGGGATTGCTGAACCCAATGCGCGATAAAAATTGAAGACAAGAACCGGGGGGGAGAAGGGACGACACCTGTGTCCACGGCTTGTCCAGAAGCTGGAAAGTAGAAGTGTGCGAAAAAAAAAAAAAAAAATCCTCAATGAGGACACACAACCCGTAATACGCGCCATTGGAGTATCACACACAGCTTACAAAGATGAGTTTCGACAAAATATTCAATCTCACAGCTGGAGTGTATTTTAATGTTCATAGTATAGGCTAATATGCAGACTTCGAAGTATAATGTATTAAAAAAAAAGAAAACGCTTCGTTCAGCCATGACAGATGACAGATCAGATCGATCCAAAAAGAATTTGATGAAACCTCATCTTCATGGTCTTTGCAAGCTGCGTGTGATACTTCGATCGCGCGTGTTACGGGCGGGGTGTGTACGAGGTATACCCATGCAGATGGCATGGTTTTGTCCCCCTCAACGCGGGTTATGCAGTTTTCGTGCGCAGAACAAGGCTGCACGTGTTAGTCCTGTTGAGTCTGGCATTAGCAGGGGAGTCACCGACGACCCCGACGACCTGTATCTTCACGTCCGGTCGCCCCGGTGGCGTATCAGGTTATCCTCGAGCCTGGTATAGGTCAATTTCGTGAGTTCGAACCCCCCGAGCGCACACTCGAATAAATTCGTGTTGGATTTTTTCTTGTGCACAAATTGACTTGCGGAAAGCGCGAGAGCGTGAGTTAGCAACACTCGATGAAAAATTGACGAGCACTGGGATTGCTTAACCCTATGTGCGATAAAAACTGAAGGCAAGAACCGGGGGGAAGAAGGGACTACACCTGTGACCACGGCTTGTCCAGAAGCTGGAAAGTAGAAGTGTGCAAAAAAAAAAAAAAACTTCAACGAGGGTTTACACACGCCGTAACACGCGCGATCGAACAGCATGATGAGCTGCGAGATAGAATATTTAGTCGAAACTCATGTTTGCTATATACTCCGGAGTATATACATATGTTTTTTTTTTCCTTCCAAAACCGTCAGATTTATCCCCTTGAAAGGATTTATAGCTTACATGCACAAATTGCCCGCCCGTCCGCCCCCCCCCCCCCCCCCCTTCCCCCCCCCCCCCCCCCCCTCCAACCCCGCTCGCTTTTGATCAAAACCAGGCCCCCACGTCCTTCAAAACTCCGCCCCCCCCCTCACCGGTTATTCGACTTACAGGATTCACTTGATAAAAGGATACATTTCCCTCCACAGCTGTCAGATTTTGTCCCCCTCAGAAACGGGTTTTAGAGTTTCCGCGCACAGACTGACCAAAATCACCCTGTTGACCCTGATAGCTACACTGTAGTTGTAAGGGGAGTCGCCGACCTAATTAATGAGGACACACAACTCGTAATACGCGCGATCGGAATATCACACACAGCTTGCAAAGATGAGTTTCGACGAAATCTTCGATCTCACAGCTGGAGTGTATTTTCATTTTTTATAATATTTATTTCATACTCAGTATTTATTTACTCCGATCGCGCGTATCACGTAGGGTCGGTCCTAACGAAGAGACTGCTATGTTTCGTTTTTTTGCGAAACTTTCGGCATTTTACCGAAATTTGCGGGGTTGAATCTTCTCGAGTACGAGCTTCAGTTTGCTCGCAAAACAATCGTTCACCCGGCACAGAACCGTCACTACGGCAGCAACGCTCGCGGAAGAAACCCACGTGGTTGTCCCACTGGCGTCGGCCTTACTCGTAGGCACGTGTCGGTGCCTTGGGAGTGAAATCCATCACCAACTCGTCGCGCTACAACGCTCAACGTGACAAAAGGTTTTAGCTACGACCATCAGCGAGCTCGTTCGGTCGGCCGCCTCGGTGCGGTCACTTTGTCAACTCGACGACAAGAGCTCAAAAGCTCACTGCGCCTTTTGCGATCAGCCATGACGTGCGAATGACCTTGGGAACGACCCTGTTCAGTCTCGTGCGCTCGCGAGTGGTGACAGAGCTCGAGCGGTGCGGCTTCCCGATCCTCTACACCCTTGTACCTAAATTTTAGGTTTTTCCCTAAAACAACTGAAAAACTTGGAGGCTAGTTTTCCGGGGGTGATTTTTTTGGGGGTTTTTCGCGAAATTATTTCGTGGAAAAACCGAAAGTTTCGGGAATAACCGAAATTATATGATAGCTTCGTTAGGAACGACCCTTACTGGGTGTGTGTCCTCATTAAGGATACAGGTCGGTGACTCCCCTACAGCAGTAGTAGCTTGTACCAGGATCAACAGGGTAATGTTAATCAATCTGTGCACGTAAACTATGAAGCCCTTTTTTGAGGGGGACAAAATCTGACGGCTGCGGAATGCATATTATACCAGGTACATGAGTTGGGGCAGCTGGTCTAACAGATCCCAACTAAAGAAGACCTGTGGGTCCTGATTGACGCATACGCGCGGACTGGCACGAGAATGGGACGTGGAGATGTTGACGATAGAGTGCTTGGGGCAGACGGACGCGATGAGCTCCATGATGAGGGCGAGCGCCCGCTGACATATTGGCTTCGAACAGCAGGCTTGCTCTCACGAACACCTTGTTTAGCCCACGGGAGGGAGGAATACCGCGTACCTGGTAGTTTTTGCGGCATCGGCAGCCGCAACGACCCAAAGTGTATCGATTGCACTCAAACCCCGTCAAGAGCACCCGACACTGCGTATATGATGCTAAGTTCCACCCCCAGCCCCCGGTTCGATCCAAGGGGGCTTCAGACTGTAGTAGGGAATACATCGAGGTCCGCTTCGGCGGCCGTATCGCACCCAACAGACGCGCAATGACGGCTAAAACGCTTCGACAGTTCGATGGGCAGAAGTTCAGATCCAACGGAGATTGCAGAGAGCGAACAGTCAATAAGATTGTCGCCAACTTCCCCAAACAGCCCACGCAGCCCAATACCTTCGCTTTTTTTTTTCTCTCTTATTTTTTCATCCTCCAGCGGATGGGAAGAAAAAATAAAAAAAAGCTTAAGCTCACCACACTTCCACGTATTATCACACACGTCGTGTGTCAATTAAAGTCTAATGTGTTCGCAATCTAGCTGGTTTTCTGGCGTGTCCTTCGGTTCCCGTGATAGCGAGAGCGCGAGCTGTTCCTACCGGCGGTCAACGTTGCTATTCCAGCACCGCAAGCTGTCGTTGTATCGGGATGCGTGAGCATGTCGACCCAACTTGATCTCTGGGGATTAGGTGTGGTGGAGATAGCCACCCGGAACGTCATCCTTCCGGTTAGTGTGGGGCTTGTCCAGGCTCAACCACTAACAAAGCCCCTGGCCATGTGAAAACGGCCTCTCGCCGGATTTGGTCCAGTTGCGGTCCACCCTACCTAAACGGGCGTTGGTCCTCGGACCATCTCCGAAATGGCTGGGTCGTTCACCAAAACCCTTCTCGATGCAGTAGAGGCAGAGGTACCGCCCCCGCCACGTCGCAGCCCAAAGATCGGGTGGTGCGAGTCTGCGGAAATGTTAGCCGCCTTCAACGAAGCACGGGACGCTAGCGACAAAGCGCGACGACGCCTGCGCACGAATCCCAGAGAAAGAACGGCATGGAAAACGTTGAAGACGACTTGCGCACACCTGCGAAAGGTAATAGACCCAGGGGCGCACCGGTACTTTGAAGAGTGTGTTGTTGAAGCGGAGAGATTACTCGCCGACAACGACCAGATCGGGGTTTCTATATGCACGTGGAAGGCACGGTCGGTTTGAAAGGCCAGAACGTGAGAAGTGAGCAGTTCATCTTCGCCGAGGACGGCACGATGCTGCAGGAGAAGGTGCACATTCGTGAACGGTGAGCGGAGTTGTTCCAGAGTTGTTCCACATCCTCTTTAACAAGAAATCGCCTAAGCTTGACCCCGTGATCAGCACCCTAAGCCCACCACGACCGCTCGACCTATCGCCTGGCGATGAACCAGCCATGGGCGAGATGACGAGGGTAATTCGGAGCATGCCGAATAGGACGGCGGTTGAACGGACCAGGCCCCCGTTCCGGCGGAGTTACTGAAAGTCGACCACCCCGAATTCGTCCGATGCTTTCTTTCACAGCATGCTTGTCAACGTGTGGAGAACAGGAGAAGCCCCCCCGCAATGGACAGATGCGACCATCAACGTCCTTCCACCAAAAGAAGGATCGTTCTGATTGTAGGCAAAGAAAGTGCTTTTGACTATCGTCGCATCCCGCCTGAGCAACTACTGTGAGCACGCAGGAATACTCCCACGAGGAACAGTGCGGCTTCGCCCGGCACGATCAACAGTCGACACGTTGTTATTCGTGCGCCGACTGCAAGAACTCGGACGAGCTAGGAAAATTCCCCTGTACATGTGCTTCGTCGACCGTGAACTGTTGTAGGTGGTGCTCGCACGCTTTGGCGTACCGGAGAAGATGGTAACCGGTATCCGCCAGTTCCACGATGGCATGCAAGCTCGTGTGCGCACTGATGACGGTGAGTACTCTGGAACGGTTTCACGTCATCCAGGGGTTGCGGCAAGGATGCGTGCTATCGCTGCTTCTTTCCAATGTAATGTTTGCCCCTGCGACGCATACTGTGCTTGTACGCTTCAGTGAGGACCCCGGCATTCTAAAAGGTTTGGTTCACCTGGATGACGACGGGGCGGGGGAAAACACTGGGACATTAAATTGTGTACGAAGCGCAGTCTGGGGTATGTTCTACGCCGACGACGCAGGCGTTGTCTCCAAGTCGGCGGAAGGCCTTGCGAAGACGATGACGGTCATTGTGAACGTCTTCGAAGCAGCAGGTCTCACGGTGTCGGAAAAGAAGGCGGAAACCATGCCACTGCGGACACCGAGCCAGACACCCCCTACCTTCCCGCTCGTCATCGAAGCAGCAGGCATGAGGTATGAACAGACAGTGCAGTTTTTGTACCTGGGCGGCCTTATCGACGAGACCGCCGACTTGACGCCAGATATCAAACGACGGGTCCGACTTGCGTGGGCATGCTTGGATCGTTTTAAGCTGGAGTTATACGTTAAGGAGACCGCTCCGAGGTGACGGAGACACTTGCCGTGTGGGTGTGTGACGTGGGCTCTCGGCGTGGAGCACTTCGTTGTGCTCCACAGCGCGCACCGCAAGCTCCTCCTTCGGATCATTGGCTTCCATTGCCAACAACGCACCGACCGCCGCATGTCGTATGCCAAGACCCTCAAGACGGTACAACGCGAGACCGTTGAGACGACTACCCGCAAACGGCGTCTCCTTTGTGCCGGGGGGGCTACAGCGGGCAAGCCTGAGCGACTAATCCGGCGGGCGATGTTCACGACGATGGCCGGTGGGGAGAACCCGGGACCGGGTCGGCCTGGAAAGACATGGATTTGGTGCCTGGTAGACGACATCGCGGTGGTCAGAGCCAAAGAGGGATCGACGGAAACACCCCCTTTGTTGTTCGGGGTAGAGACGATGCTATGGCCCACGGCGGCTAAACAGGCTGGCAAGCGGTACCGGGGAATCGTCAAAGCGGCGGATGGTTTCATGGCGAGGTGGCACAGGGCCGAGGTGGAAAGGAGTAGGTGATTGCATCCAAACGAGGACGTCAAGAAGAAGGGCAAGAAGGAGAAGGGCGGGGGGAGGGGGGGGGTGGGGGCAGGGAGGGTAGCCGTACCGATACCGCTGTCGATGAAAGCAGAGAATAACGGGCAGATTGTGTAGCAAGACATCAATAGGACAACCGGTCGCCCCGGTGGCGTATCAGGTTATCCTCGAGCCTGGTAAAGGTCAGTTTCGAGAGTTCGAGCCCCGCCGAGTGCATACTCGTATAAATTCGTTGGGACTTTTTCTTGTGGACAAATTGACTTACGGAAAGCGCGAGAGCGTGAGTTAGCAACATTCGATGAACAATCGACGAGCAGTGGGATTGCTGAACCCTATGCGCGATAAAAATTGAAGGCAAGAACCGGGGAGGAGAAGGGTCGACACCTGTGACCACCGCTTGTCCAGAAGCTGGAAAGTGAAAGTGTGCTGAGGAAAAAAAGAAAAAAAAAAAAAGGATTAACATATGGAACCTGAGCTATCTGTTTGCGGCCCCCGAAATCGAATTCTTTTGCTGTTGTTGGTTTTTTTTTTTATATTTTGCGTTTTTTATTTTTTTCTTTTGCTGTTGTTCGGTTTATATTTTGCGTTTCGCCTTCATTTTTCCTTGGGGGGGCGATAACGACAGCACTGAAATCGGAGGCCGCTGTCGACGGGAACAGGAAGGACGTGGCAGACCGTGTGGCTAAGCCTGCAGGCTTGCCTAGGTACAGAGAGCTGGAAAAGTTTGCTGCTCGTACCTCCTCCCGGTGGTACGGGTATGATTGGTTTGTTTTTTCTGGTTGTCCTTATTTCTCAGTTTATTTCGCACTTCTCTCTGTATCTGCCGCTCCTTTCGTTCCTTCCTCGCATTGAAAGTGATGCACCACAGTCGTCCAAAGTCTAAATAAATGGCACATGAGAGATATGCATCCACACGAGGCAGACGGTTCGTTCGTTTCGTTTTGTGTCATTGCGTTTTCCTGCATTTGTTGGTCTGTTTTTGTCCCATTCCAGGAGTCCTTCCGTTTTTTTTCGCCTGTTTTTTTTTGTCTGTTTTTTTTTCTTGTTTAATTCTACTACGACTGTATTGATAGTTACTACGACTGTATTAATAGTTACTACGACTGTATTAATAGTTACTACGACTGTATTAATAGTTACTACGACTGTATTAATAGTTACTAAGACTGTATTAATAGGTACTACGACTGTATTAATAGTTACTACGACTGCTGTATTAATAGTTACTACGACTGCTGTATTAATAGTTACTACGACTGCTTTATTAATAGTCTCTTTTTGGTTTGATTTTCGCTGTGTTACTCGTACCCGGTACGCTGTCATTTCATTTGCTTTCCTCTTCATTTATTTTGCGATTATTTATTTTTGGTTTCTCTGTTTTACAGCCTGTGACCACATAATTTGCATCTCTCAGTACTACTAGGATGAATCGGGATGAACCCTGGGTGTTCTGCTGATGATGTTGGGTACGAAGAACCGATGTAAGGTGAAGACAACACACATGTTTCCCTCCTTTCCAATTTGTTTCCTTTTCGTTTTCTCTCCTTCCTTAATACTAGTATCATTATAGCTGTGTTGTTGTTGCTGTTTTGCAAGAAGTCTGATGTGGTGGCTTGCTTATTTGTTTTGCCCGCGTGTTCATTGCGGTTGGCCTTGCATGGCCAAACCACCTTGCTGTATTTGCAATATGTATCTCTGTCTCGCAGTTTGTTTCCACAGGGAGAGCTCGTCTCTCTCAAGGAGGAGGCATCGGCACGGACACTGGTTGCACTGGATGTAGATGGGTGGAAAAAACAATTCCATGTGAAGAAAAAACATATACCTGGTACGTATGTGGACCCCCCCCCCCCCCCCACCTTCTCACGGCGCTCGTTTTTTTTTTTTTTTTTTTCATCCTCCGGCGGATGCGCTCGTGTTCACTCATTGCATACCACTGCTTAATCATGTACGTGTAACTTTCCACTTTGGACGGCGCCAAGAAACGGGAGAGACCCCTTTCGCGAAACAACAACAACAACAACAACAACAACAACAACAACGAGTTCCCCGCGAGGGCCCCCCGGAGGTCCGCCGGATATCGCTGCCGGAGTAGCGCCCGTCGCAAGCAAAAAAAAAAAACATGCAGACATGAACATGCTTAAAAAAATATGCAAGACACGTCATCTGTGCGGAAATGTACTCGAAAAGAGGGTCTTTGACCCGCTCTTTTAGCGTTTTTTTTTTGTTGGCATGAACGTGCGTCGTGCAGCACGGCAAGAAGTGCCTCAAGATGTTTCACCTGCGGCGAAAAATAACCGCCGGTTTGTTCTCCCGAGCGGCGAAACGGACAGCGGACCCATTGGTGTTTAGACCCGCACATTTGTTTTTTAATCTGCTGTGAAAAACGGTGTGGCTCTCAAAAAGGTACATGTGAGGCAAAGCCGCCCGCACGTATCTTCCAGCGGAAGGCATTCTAAACGAAAATCCTATGAGGAGAATAATGCGCCAGCCCACCCGGTAACCCTGCCTCATGCCTCTTTTGCTGGCTTTTCGGTGGTCATCCGACATCTTTGCGCAGGGCATTGGTCGATCCAACATCTGAGTTCTTGTTCGCGTGTGTAAATGATACTCGTGTACCCGGCACCTGGTATGTCGCCCCGGTGGCGTATCAGGTTATCCTCGAGCCTGGTATAGGTCAGTTTCGTGAGTTCGAATCCCCTCGAATGCATACTCGTATATATACATAAATTCGTTGGGACTTTTTCTTGTGGACGAATTGACTTACGGAAAGCGCGAGAGCGTGAGTTAGCAACACTCAATGAAAAATCGACGAGTAGTGGGATTGCTGAACCCTATGCGCGGTAAAAATTGAAGGAAAGAAACGGGGGGGAAGAAGGGACGAGACCTGTGACCACGGCGTGTCCAGACTGCTGGACAGTAGATATGTGTGTGAAGAATTCAAGGAGGTGACTCTAAAGCAGACTCAATGCTTGTAAATACCCGTCACTGTCACACTCAGTCCCTTCCCCGGTTCCTTCGCTTGGACCTGCTATATGTTAATCACGTTTGCCACGTGACAATGTGCAGCGAAAACGTAAACAAACGCATCATCGATCACTCATCACCAGCCACGTACAAAAAGCTGCACAAAGAAGAAGACATGAAAGTTCCGCTTTCCCCCCCCCACCCCACTCCAACTCCATTTCCCATTTTTTAACAAAAAACTTGGAACGGCCCTACCCCCTGCCCCGTCCCCGCCCCCCCCTGTTTCCCGTTTTTTTTAACGAAAACCTTGGAACGGCCCTACTCCCGCTCCCTTCCTCCCATTTATTTTCCCCACTAAAAAATAAAAAACGTGGAACGCGACCCACGGGTCGAGACAGGCAGGGCAAGCAACACGGACGCGGCGTACGGCTGCGCCTTGCTGGCCGTGCAAGGCCTCCAACCATCGTATGGTGGGGCGGGGGGGGAGGCGACCAAGCAAATAGTTTAGGGCAGGAAAGGGAGAAAAGGAAGAAGAAGGAAGACACACACAACGAAAGAAAGGAACACGCCTCCCCTGCCCCCCCCCCCCTACCTTCCCCCCCCCCTCCCCCCAACAAGCGCCCTGTTTGTGGTCTGTTCTGGTGGGGAGGGAAGCTTTCGCCGCATTCCGTAGTCAAAATCACACAACAACGTGCTTGTTGTTGCACAGACGGTACCGAGATGCTGGCACAGGCTTCGCAAGAGTTCTGTTTTTGTTTTTAAGGGTGTGTTCCACACGATACTTGCACGATTTTTGTTTGGTTCAGCCGCTTTTGGAAATTATTGTTCCTCGCGGGATATACGAGCTGGCTGGGTCTATTGTGGAGTCGAAGTTTCTCACGTCCCCTCGGAGGTATCATACCGGTTTTTTGTTGTGGGGCTCTTCTTACGGGATACCGCTCGTCTAGTGTAGTATTGCTGCTGTGTGCTGTGGGGAAGTGGAAGGAGCGGATAGTGCTGTCTGTGCTCGAGGGTCTGTCGCGAGTTACTGTGTAGGTTAACCCGCTTTCCCCGGAATGCTCGAGGATGAGATGTCGTTTACTTCCACCACCGTAGTTTCGCCTTGGATTTGCGGCGGAGGGACCGGGGGAGGGACAGAGAAAAGAGCGGGGGAGGGCGGAGAGGGGGGGAGGGGGGGGAGGGGTGGAGGGAGGGAGGGAGGAAACGAGGGGGAGAGGGTGGAAGGAGGGGGGTGGGGCGGGGCGGGGGGGGGGGGGGGGGGGTAATAAGTAGGCTCCTGTTTTGCAGCAGTTTTTACCTCTTGCTCTGTGTTCCGTGCGGTAGAAACGGTAGCACTTACCCCCCCCCCCCTTTGCGTGTCATCAGGAACTAGCTAAATTATTGACTGAACTTCACTGCAATTGTGAATTGATTGCGACCTATTTTTAGGTTCTCGTTCGTAGAGAGGACCGTTAGTAGTTGAGAGAAAAGCGCTGCTTGATGATCTGTTGGTGTAAATATATTAGAGCTGCTATATTATATAATACCTGGTAGTACGTACATTGTACTTTTAATATTTTTTTTCATGACGGGGGGGGTGTACTTTTTTTCTTTTATTTTCAACTTTTTCCCAGGAAAAGGTTCTTCTCGGTTTTGCGGATGATCGGAGGGTGTGACCGCCAGGCCTCTCTCTCTACGTCTCTTGCGTTTTTCTCTCCCTTGTGTACGATATTATACGATGCAAAGAGATTGAAGAGCAAACGAAAAACTATTTTATTATTCTTGATTCGGTTTCCGAGCTCTCATAATCTTCACCTTTTACCACGAATCGTTTTTTTTTCTTTCTGGTCAAATTGGCGGACCTCTTGTCTCGTTGGTAACGATTTTCAAGAATTTTACGATGCTTCATCCGCCGCAAGCAACGGCCGGCAAGTCATCGGGACACCTGCCATGGATCGCATCAATTCGCAGTAGCAGTAGAGCTAACTTACGACACCCTCGAGGAAATGTTCGAGGCTCACGGCTATGCACGAGACAAAAAGGGGGATTTTATCGGTGCATTGATTGATTAACTGGATGGATTTGATTGGGTTGTTAGCGTTTGGAGTAAGCCTACCTTCGGGTCAACGTATATTATTGAACGATATATGGCAGAGTGAACGCTAACTTTTTTCTCGAATATCGAAGCAAGGCAAGTGGCAAGGTATAACCCTCTCAATTCGGGCAGTCTCTCTTGTGCCTCGTACTTCGTTTGTCTGATCACCTTAAAGTTTGTGGCCCTGGTGTGTTTTTACATTCATTCGGCTGTGAGATGATTGAGGATTTCGTCGAAACATCGTGTTTGCTTGCCGTAGACATCGTATCATATCGTTTATTATTATAGCATAATGTCTGCGGGTGCATGTCACAACGTCTGTCATAGCCAGCTGTGCACGTTTGTTTATGAGTTGTTTGTTTGTTTGTTGCATGATACGTGAGCGGAGCGTGCAGAGCTTGAGTGCATGCATGCATGGTCGTGTCGGTAATACATATTAATGCCAGGCCAACACAACCACAGGAGGGACAAACACTTCGTGCAACATCCAGGCAGGTACACACATATATTATTTGCCTTCGTTGAGCATACTTCAAAGTATATATTATCATAACTACTACCAGGTACTACACTGCTTACTGTTGTTGTTGTTGTTGTTGCTGCCCAAGGCACACCCGCCAAGCTCCCGCCCGCTCCCCCATGTGATCTCCGTGGCCGTTATAGTTTGGCCGTTCGTTTGTTGGGCGATCTTTTTTTGTCACGCTTTCTCCCTCTCCTTTTTCTTGTTCCTTGCACGACAACCTCATCGCCTAACAACTACTCACTACTACTACTACTACTACTACTACTACTACTACTACTATTTCAATACTACTACTACTACTACTACTACTATTTCAATACTACTACTACTACTACTACTTACTACTACTACTACTACTACTACTACTACTACTACTACTACTACTACTACTACTACCACCACTAATACTACTACTACTACTACTACTACTACTACTACTACTACCACTACTACTACTACTACGACTACTACTGCTAATACCACACACGGTAGTACCAGGTAACTTTTTTTTTTTTTTTATCAGCGATATTTTGGCGAGACTAGTCGTTTATTGTGACAGACTGGGCACAACAAGCAAGTAAGTGCTACGTAGCCGGCGCGAAAATTGTACACTACTAACAAGTACCTGGTATAATATATATGCCAACACCGCGCATGCAATGTATTAGTACGTATGTATGTGTGTATACTACAACATCATCTATGTATGTCATGCATGCGAGCGTTGGGCAAGAAACCAATACCAAGAACTAGCCCGCATGACCACACTGACCGACTGACAGAACGGCGCAACAAGCAAGGGAGCTTGCGGATCTATCTATGATGGGGATGAAAAAAAAACGAGCTCTTTTACAACTGGAAACCCGTTTTGGGGACAAAGTTACTTGAATTTAGTATAGGGAGGGATTTGGGGGCTCTAAATCCCCTCGGAGTAGTACCATCACACAGGCCAGTCGAAGGCTCAGTCAGGATGATACCACAAGACAGTTAATCCTCGACACCCTGGTAATCATAATATGTAGGGAAAGGAAGCAGTAGATAAAAGGAGAGAAAGAAGATATGTTGAGTGTTCATACAAAAAAAAGCTCTTCGTATCACGGATCGCGGCGCTATTCGATATGTTGCACCCTGTCTGGGTTATGGCATTTTTGCCGTGGGTAGGTACCTGGTATATATACATGGTATATATGCGCGATCGGAGTATCACACACAGCTCTACTACTAGCGATCAAAGATGAGTTCGACGAAATCTTCGATCTCACCCAGCTGGTGGTGGTGGTGAAGAGGAGTATATTTTCATTTTTCAAAATATATACCAGGTATGATAATCCCGGCAACTCGGAGGAGCTCGGCAGAGAGATCGATGATGATGCTGCTGGCGTACATGCATGGGATAGTAGACTAGTGTATGTGCTTCAACAAAAATAAAACAGCGACAGCAGCCAACAAATAAATAAAAAACAACAACGGAGCAGCAGCAGCAGTGAGTGGTCGCATCTTTGCGGTCAGTGGCCGCGCCCTTCGTGTTTTCGTGGGCCGATTGCCATTAGTATGCCGTAGGAACATACCCTTTCTCGAGCTCTCACGGTTGCGAGCTCCATCATACATAGGGTGGTGTATCCTGCAATGAGGCATCTTAGCCTCATAATCACGAGGTGTGGGGGACACTATAGCCCCACTTTCGTTTGTTTCGAATAGCCGCATCTTCGATCCCCTTTCCAATTCTGGATGTTTTGTTGACATCCTTTGGTTGCCATGTGATCTGCATCTACAACAAACTATTATTCAGGGTGGTTTAATGTAATGGAGTGCCCTCCGTAGAAGGATAGTTTATCTAGATTCGACGTGAAACCATGTCATGGTTGATTGAGGTGAAACCACGTGACATTATATGCCACATTCACGTCAAGGCCATCATAGATGGGCGATAATGTAGGTGACGATGATGGGACAAGCAGGACGCCCCACATCTCACTACTCACCTGCTCTACCCTGTTCTACCCGCTCTACCCTGCGTTTCCCTGCAGCCCTGTTATGTCTGTCTTTTAGCATTCCATGTAGGGAAATAATGCGTAAAGCTTTTGGGTCTATCCAGCGAGCCATGAGGAGAGACTAACCAGAGACAATGGAACCCATGAGGAGCACGCTTCCCAACACCACGGACCAACCACGCATCCCTCACTCGAAGTACCACTACACGGTGCACCGCCCCGGCTCCCGTGCTGCCGCGCACACACGCCCGCGCGCCCGCGAAACATTTCGTCAGTTTTACCAAGTACATTAATTTTGTGTTGTTTTTTTCTCTCAAAAATCGTACGACTCATAGCCATAAAAACCTATAAATACTCTTGTGTACATTTTTTTTCTCTCCTGTTCCCTCTTGTTCAAACGCCCCACCTAAAATCGAAATCGACCCGAGCAATTACCACTTCTACGCAATTGATATCACGCCATTATCCCTCTAGCCATCCATAACGTAGCTATAATTCACCCCCCCCCCCCAACACCCCCTCCTTCCCCACCACCCGCACGATCGCCTAGACCTAGCACCACGCGTACAGCAAGCCCCTACATATATATATGCGACCTAAACCTGTAAAAAATCTTCCCCCCCAGCCCCCCGCCCCCTTTTTTTTGTTTTTTTCCCCGCTCCCTCTTGCTCAAACGCCCCACTTAACATCGAAATCACCTCATTATCTTTCTAGAACCATCCATCCGCTGCTCCAACCCCCCCCCCCCCCCCCAACGCCCCCTCCTTCCCCACCATCCGCACCATCGCCTAGACCAAACACCACGCGTATAGCAAACACCTACATCTATGCGACCCAAAGCTGTTAAAAACCCTTCCCCCCCCCCCCCCCCCCTCAAACACTCCGCCCTCTCCCCACTGGTTGTACGACTTACAGGATATACATAATAACCTGGTGCATCCTTTCCAAAAACGTCAGATTTATCGCCTTAAAGGATTTATTGTTTCCGCGCACATATTGAGTTGCCCCGCCCAATCCCCCCCCCCCCCCGCTCCCTCTTGTTCAAAACCCATGCCCCCACGCCCTTAATATATGTCTGGTTGAACACTAATATTCCGCTAACTTTTTTTTTTTTTTTGTTATCCTCCGGCGGATGGGGAAAAATAGAGCTTTAGCTCACCACACTTCCACGTATTTTCATACGCGTCGTGTGTCGCTTTAACTCAGTTGCTGTCGCAGCCCAACGCTAGCTGGCGCACCCTTCGGACCCCATTGTAGGTATAGCGTAAGCTGTCCCTATCAGTGGTCCTCGTTACAACCCCGGAAGCGCAAGCTGCCGTTGTGTACGGATGCGTGTGTATGTCGACTCGACTTATATTATTTATTTTGGCTGGAATCTGCTGGAATCGTCACTACTATCTGTATATTATTGTCGGCGTTCAACTACTCGTACTCTCCGCGTGCTTCCCATAAAAAAAACGAACCGCAAAAAAAAAACAATCAATGCTCACGCACACGAGCACAGCAGTAGCAACTATGAAAGATGTCCTTATTACGTAGGAGCATTACGCAACACACATTATATACCTCCACAAGACGCTTGCTACGATGCTCGCATAGATAGAGGTACTATTATTATAATACTATATACCTGGTATATATTAAAATGTATATACACTCCAGCTGTGAGATCGAAGACTTCGTTGAAACTCATCTTTGCAAGCTGTGTGTGATACTCCGGTCGCGCGTATTACTGGGTGTGTCCTTATTAAGGACATAGGTGGGCGACTCCCCTTGGAACTACAGTCAGTGCAGCTTGTACCAGGGTCAACAGGGTGATATCTGTGCGCGGAAACTATAAAAGCCCGTTTTTGAAGGGGACAAAATCTGATAGCTGTGGAAGGAAATGCATCAGTTTATCAAGTATATCCTCCAACAAGTCGTATAACCGGTTAGGGGAGGGCGGAGATTTTAAGGGCGTCAGGGCCGAGGTTTGCACAAGAGGGAGCGGGGGGGAGCGGGCGGGGGCAACTCAATATGTGCGCGAAAGCTATAAATCCTTTAAGGGGGCAAATCTGACGGTTGTGGAAGGAATGTATCAATTTATCATGTATATCCTGTAAGTCGTACAACCGGTGAGGAGAGGGCTGTTAAGATACGTCCTCGAAAGGCCTGTATATTACCGAATTGAGACGATTTGAACGGGTTTCGTATGATAAGGTTGGCGTTTTATATTCGGGATAGTCAGGAAATAGATCGGAGGCACGTGCCTCGGATCTCAGAAGCCATCCTGGGCTCTGGTGGAATCCGATAAAGCTACGTCTCTGCAAAGGCTAAGAAAGTGAGTACTCTCCGAGGATCTGCAGGGGACATTCTGTGTCCCCGCCCAATACTCTCATAGGGCGGAGTGTTCGAAGCGGCGGGGGGGGGGGGGGGGGGGGGGGGGGGGGTACAACAGCTTAGGTCACATAAATGTTCATCAGTTAGGAGCTGGCTATACGCGTGGTGCTAGGTCTAGGCGATGGTGCGGGTGGTGGGGAAGGAGGGGACGTTGGGCGGTGTGGGGGGGGGGAGGGGGGAAGGCGGGGAAGATGTTAGTTGGAGCTACGGCATGGATGCCTAGAAAGGTAATAAAGTGATATCAACTTCTACATACTACTACTGTCTGGTACCAGTTTATTGCTCTGTCTGACAGGTTTAATAATATAGACTATATACCAGCAGCAGTTTTCTGAATAACCTTCCTTGACCCACAATCGTTGTGAATTCGTTCATCATTATTGAAAAAAAAAAACTTTCCTTGTGTACAATACGTAGGCCTTGGTGTCGCCCATTGGGTGTATGTACCCCCCCCCCCCCCCCGTCCCCCGGAAAACAGCAGTATAATAGTTTTTTCGGAGGGGTATCTAGACTGCTAGTTAGTCTAGTCTAAAATAATAGGGTAGTAGAGTATTATTATATAATATATAGTATCGAAATCCGCCAGATTAATAAACACTTCACGCACAGGATATCACCTCATTATCTTTCGAGAGCCATCCATGCCGCTGCTTTCCCCCCCCCCCCCCGCCCCGAACGTCCCCTTCTTCCCCGTCACCCGCACCATCGCCTAGACCTAGCACCACACGTATAACAAACCCCTCAACTAAAACCCTTCCTTTCCCCCCCCCCCCCGCCCCGAACGCCCCCTCCTTCCCCATCACCCGCACCATCGCCTAGACCTAGCACCACACGTATAACAAACCCCTCACCTAAAACCCTCCTTCCCCCCCCCCCCCCCCCCGCCCCCCCGCCCCCCCCCGCCCCCCCGCCCCCCCCCGCCCCCTCCCCCCCCCGCCCCCCCCTCCCCCCCCCCCCCCCCCCGCCCCCCCCCGCCCCCTCCCCCCCGCCCCCCCCGCCCCCGCCCCCCACCTCCCCCCCCCCCCCAACCCATCCCAACCCCACCCCCTCGAACACTCCACCCTCTCTCTACTCACTGATTGTACGACTTACCCCAGGATATACATGATAAACTGATGCATTATTTCCAAAACCGTCACATTTATCCCCTCAAAATAATGTATAGTTTCCACGCACATATTGAGCTGCCCCACACGACCCCCCCCCCGCCCAACCCCCCCCCCCCCCCCCCAATAATAAACTGGTGCCAAAACCATCAGATTTGTCCCCTTGAAAGTATTTATAGCTTACATGCACAAATTGCTCCCCCCTTCTCCCCCCCCCCCCCCTCCAAACCCGCTCGCTTTTGATCAAAACCAGGCCCCCACGTCCTTCAAAACTCCGCCCCCCCCCCTCACCGGTTATTCGACTTACAAGATTCACTTGATAAAATGATACATTTCCCTCCACAGCTGTCAGATTTTGTCCCCCTCAGAAACGGGTTTTATAGTTTCCGCGCACAGATTGACTAAAATCACCCTGTTGACCCTGATAGCTACACTGTAGTTGTAAGGGGAGTCGCCGACCTATATCCTTAATGAGGACACACAACTCGTCATGCGCGCGATCGGAGTATCACACACAGCTTGCAAAGATGAGTTTCGACGAAATCTTCGATCTCACAGCAGCTGGAGTGTATTTTCATTTTTTATAATATATATTGTAGTGTTTCGGAGTAGAATTCCTCAACAAGAGAAGAGCCTCCTACAAAAAAACAGAACACAGGCGGTGTTGTTGTTTTTGTTGTATTTTGGCTGTTTAGTGTCTGGAGGCGGCACATGAAGAATGAGCCCAACAATATGTATGTATGAAAGGTTGTGTCGGCGCCGTTAACGACACAGCACTTAGATGAAGCGAGGCGACAATGTACGTATTGTTATAGGTAGGAGAACTATGTAAGGTTATAGGTGGGGGACAGAGTGTCCCCTGCAGATCTGCCAATTGAGCAGGTCCTCGGAGAGTATTCACTTTCTTTTCCTTCGTAGAGACGTTGCTTTATTCGATTCCACCAGAGCCCCGGATGGCTTCTGAGATCGGAGGCATCTATTTCCTGACTTTCCCGAATATAAAACGCCAACTTTATCATACGAAACCTATCCAAATGATCTCAAATCGGATAGTTACAGGCCTTTCGGGGCCGTACTATTAATAGCACCTGCCACTAATACCTCAACAGTTATTTGCTAACAACTCATCATACGGTGCACCTCTGTGTACACCGTACGTGGTATGCGTCACAACAAGCGGAATATTGTGGCGTCCCAGGTACCTGCTGCGTGCTGGCGGTACGTACGCGACCGGGTGAGTGTTATATTATAAACGGGTGAGTGTTAAAATAATCAATACGAAGGTGGTGGTAATAACAAAAAGATAATAGTAAGACCATCCATTGATGATTCGATACGAGTCGACGACGGACTGCAGAAAGAACGGGCTGAATGTGAGGTGTTCTCGCGACTAAAACAAAGGCACGTACTACCTACCGTGATAACGGGAAGGGGGGAGAAGAGCCTGCTTCGTAGTGACCCCGAGCAAGTCTGGGTTACATCGAGGGAGAGAGAAGAATGACGAGAAAGAAAAATGAAAAGATAATAATAATAGATGGGATGAGCAACAACAACAACAACAACAACAACAACAACAACAACAACAACAATTGAAGGGAAAAAAAGGAACAACAACATTGTTAATTTATTATTCAGCGTGACGACGCGTGATGCCGTGACGCGTGACGACCGCCGACCGCGACGTAATAATGCTGCTGCTGCTCTCGGCGTCGCCTGTAGTATTATCAATAGTCGCCTCTCGTAGTCGCCACACACACAAGACGAAATGCGTCACCCGACGTCCATCCGATTCTTCTGTGGTTACAGGCAGGCCCAATAATAATGCCATCATAAATGGCGCGTATTGTTGTAGTCGCTCTCCCCCCCCCCCGCGCGCCGGCGCTATTATTGTTAAGGTATTACTGGGGTATTAGTCCGTTTGACCACTTGCTAAAGTAGGTTAACCAATAGCTTACCCAATCTAAGCCTCTTATAACACCCCCCCCCCCTGAAACGGCGGGATAGCAGGTCGGCCGGATATACGGCGGACCTCTGTCAATATCCAAGCCGTTTCATTTCCTGGGGATACCAGGGAGAGTATTTTTCAAGTTCGACATGGATGGGGAAAATCTGAAAAGTTTATTATTGTGGATGGTGGGGATCGAACCCACGACCCAAAAACCCATGGTCTGTCGACGCGACGCCATTTGTTGAGGTATTAGTGGGGTGTTAGTCCGTTTGACCACTTGCAAAAGGTTAACCAATAATAGCTTACCCAATCTAAGCCTTATAACACTATTATTATATATATATTATTATGTTGTTGTATCTCGTATCATTGCGGGTATCATATATATTATTATGCAAAGCCGGTCACCCTCCTCCAGCCTGGTATAGGTCAGTTTCGTGAGTTCGAGCCCCGCCGAGCGCATCATCTCATGTCATCATATAAATTCGTTGGGACTTTTTCTTGTGCAAAAATTGACTTGCGGAAAGCGCGAGAGCGTGAGTGAGCTAGCAACACTCGATGAAAAATCGACAAGCACTGGGATTGCTGAACCCTATGCGCGATGAAAATTGAAGGCAAGAATCGGGGGGGGAGAAGGGACGACACCTGTGACCACGGCTTGTCCAGAAGCTGGAAAGTAAAAGTGCGAGAAAAAAAAACAAATATATATAGACTATAGTCTATATGCACACTGCTGACTTGCATTTATGTGAGACAACCATCACGTTCCAGTCAATGTGTGTTCTTCAGAACACTACGAGAAGCTGATACATCCGCCCATCTGCATCCAGCACATCAATCAACCAGTCAGTGTTGTTGGTGCTGATGCCTTATAGATAGGGCCGTATCTTGACAAAGGCGAGCTCTGTGGTCACAAACTATTATATATATAACAGTATACGAGTCCGGTACCACGTACACTGACCGCTGCTATTAATAGTATTACGGGGGACCATAGTAAATAGGACCTACGGTACACACAAAAACCAATATATTTCCCTATTTTGACTAACAATATTTGGTCCTATTTACTATGGTCCCCCGTAATATGAATATATACGTGTACCTGTTATGGTTTTAACTGCTGTTGTGTTATTAGACAACATGGTGGGTACACTGATCATCGCGTATGTATGTGCGATCATGGTGTATACATATGTGCTTGTTTGACTGGCACTATTAATGATAGTAATTGATTGAGATTATGTGTTTATGTACATACTTACGTATATTATACGAGTATGTGTGGCGAAGTTACTTTCTACAATGTATTACGTGGCATTAAAAATAAGTGCAAGCCTTGTTGAAGTGTGTTAATGTACAACAACAGCAACATTTTCACAAAAACGAGGCACACTGAATATATCTGGTACGAATAGAATGCCACCAACGAAAGAACACTTGACATTATTATTACTGTAAGAATGTTGACAACAACGAACAGCAACCAAACCGCACGCAGCAACATCACTGCCTGTGAGGGGAGGCCAAAACGTGACCAGCGCATACCACACGAAATTTCCATACGAAGCATAGGGGTAAACCAGGAGAAGAACCAGAAGAAGAGCGTTACAACCATGCATGGGAGACCGGTGGCCGGGGTCGTGGTGGTGGTGGTGAAGTGGTATGGAGATGTCACTAGAGCACGAAATACATACTCCTATTTACCCGAATTCTCGAATTTCGCAACATCCGTGCACACGAAGCAACGGCGATGATGCTCATCATGACATGATCATGGCGGTGTCAGTGGTGTCATTAAAAACATACCTGCTGGTAAAGATGAACATGAATAAAAAAAGTATTATCCTATCGTGGCGGTGGTTGGGTGGGACATTGCCCGGAACTATGGTGTAACGTACACGTAGTAACCCTCAACCGCACGATGCTTCGAAAAGTCTGCTAAGTATATACGCCGTATTTGATTTGGAAGATGCGCGATGGCTCCTGCGGCGGCCGTGCTGCGATGCTGCAACGATCATGAATGACATTTTTTTTATATTTTGTATGACGAAACGTGTGTGGGTGCGTGATGGACACAGCATATTCTATCTGGAGGACCGGACCACGCGAAAATTCCGAGCCCGTGCGGTGATGGTTCGGGGCGTGCGCGCTCAGGTGATACGAGATTATTCGACACAAAAGAGCAATACTGATCAACGGAGACCAGAAAATTGCTTGTACTCGTACGGCTGAAATAATAACGTCACGATTGAAGCGATTATATCACACGTGGTCGTACTGGGTACAGAGCATTGCATTTCGAACCCGACGCGTTTTCTTGTGCAAACCATTTACACCACGTAGACCCATACAGAGTACCTGGTCTTCCTCCATGCACTCGACAATTTGCATTCTTTAGGAGAAAAAAACCTCGACTAAATTGGGGAATAGCTGCTATTGGCCAGCTGATGTGTGCACGTAGCCAGGCGATACCAAGCCAGCAAAAAAAGAAAGGCCTGCATCGTCATCCGTCCCAGGAAAAAAAACCAACAACAACAAAAAAAGCAGGCGCACCCACGAGACTCTTGAATGCAATTGTTTTTGCGACATCAAAAGTGCCTGTGGGGCTGCTTCCTCGCATGAAGGACCGATCAAATTTGTTACTCGCCGTGTCACGCTCTCGACAGTAGACAGCACTACAGATATATATACACAGCTCACTCCGTTTTTTTTTTTTCGTGTACTTTCATTAATGGAACCAAAATTCTTGTTATTCTTCCTCTTTTGCACGACGATACTTTCCTATACATCACACTGAACGCAACAATAAGTGTCCGCCCAGCTGTCGTGTAAACCTAAGTAGTAGCTACGCAGGGCGGAAACCTCTCCGGCTCGCTGATTGCGAGCTTGACGTACTTCTGACCCACCCAATCGCAAAAGGGAGACAGCACGCAACGCACACCAGACCCCAAACAAACAAAAACAAAACTAAAAGTAGCACCCGCGGCCTCCTCCCAATGCCCCCCCCCCCCCTTCTCCTCCCCCCCCCCCCCCCCCCCCCAACCGCGCATAGAAGACACATCACCAAACAAAACGGGGCTTCGGGGAAATCGACGGCCTGGCATGCTACAGGCGGGCCATGCACGTGCCATCAAGAGAAAAGCCCATGGGAACATGACAAACCAATCCATCAACCACAACCCTGGTCGAACAAAAGAGCCATCGAAACAACACAACGCCAATATATCCACCACACCCCGATCCATGTACAGCACCCTCCCGCCCCCGCCCAAAACATTTAATATATCTTCTTTCTATCATACTTGGGAGTACGTCGTGCTGTAGTGCTAGGGTTCTTGCCGCACCATCGAATCAAACGCGCGCCAAGCTACAATACAGCTCGTGCGACACTATACTTCTGTTAAGTGATAGCAGCCCTAAACACGAATCTGTCACTGCCCGCAGCCCGTTTTTCGTGGGGGGGGGGCGGGGGGGATGAACCAATATCTGCTGATGCGTCAGCATGAGTAACCGGAGGGCGGGCGGGCGGGGGCACAAAGAACCAAACCACTGCTGCTGTTTGAGCACGAATGACCATCATGAACCCTGCATGCTGACAAAAAAACATTCCCTCGTTTGTGTTGCCGTTCGGTCGAGCGCGTGTGTGCCATGCCAACCAGTGAGCACGCGCATTTAAGGCACACGGCACTATATACGCGTTTTCAACCACTGCCGCTGCTGCTGCTGAACATTGCTGACGCTTCTATCGCGCAACACAAAGTCTCGGGTGAGAGAAGAGTAGACAAAACAACAACAGGCTGTTTGCGGACAGGAAAAAAAAAACACATGCACACAAGCACACACAACACACCTATGAATACAGTGCACACACGCACGGGTTTTCCAGCGAACACAAACGGGAGATCTACAGAAAAGAAGAAGAAAAAAAAAAAACATCTCTTGACGACCGCCCCGCTAACAACAGCTACAATACTAAATCGGCTCACACTCTGCTTCTCGCATCTACTGCACCAGAGGGGCGAGCGGTCGTCAGCGCACCCCCTGGCGTGTCATCCCGACGAAATAATACGACGACAGCACGCAAAAATCCATGGCGAAATTCGCAAGACGCGCCAGCTTTTGCTTTGTCGACGCGCAAGTGCCGAGGGCTAATTGCCCCCGCACCGCAAGTGTACCCACAACCGCGATGTTTTGTGTTTCCACGTGCTGCTCGAATCGAACGCTTACACACGCACGGGGATTCCTTACGACCCCCCCTTTTCCCCCCCGAGCGCTCGTTCCATCTAAGAATACGCAACTCTAAAAAAGTAGTACATGATAGTTTCCGTTCGAGTGTTAAAAAATCAGGCTCCTCCTGTGGAAAGGCGAGAGATTTCTCTTACGGCCAGGCGATTCTGATTTTCTGAATGCACGGCGTGGCGGAAAAAAAGCAACAAAAGCCACCGTCGGTACCGTAGTACTCCCTCGCATCATCAATCAACGCCAGTCTCACGCGAAACAAAAGCGGGCAGCCCAACCGGGACAAAGGACAAGGCAACAGACGGACAGACGAGAGGAAAAAAAGCGATCAGCAAGCTCTTCTTCCTCTGCCCAGGTTTGCGCCCACCCCTGCCCCACGCCTGTGGAGACACAATAAAACAACGAAGTAATAAAACTGCTCTCGGGTATGCATACGAGTATAGCAGGAAATCAGCAAAACCTTAATATGCCCAACGCCGATGACGCAAAAACGCTTGAGTCGGGTCGCAGAGTCTGCCGGTCTCGACGATGGGCATCGCGCCCATCGGAAGCCGTGACGGAACGACTCAAGAGTCACACGGAAAACCTGCCCAAAGGCTTCTCGCCATCACATAGTAAACAAAAAACGACAACCACGCCGTCTACTTTCCTGACTTTGGAACCCCCCCGCCCCCCTCCACACCCGAAATTCCTCGTGCTCGGGCGACACCTTCATAACGCCTCTAAAGAGAGAAGAGAAACGAATAAACGAAAACTAAGGCGATCGATCGCACCGTCACCGCAAAAAAGTCGCGCACACACAAAACACAAAAAAAAAAAAACGCAAACCGCAAAAAATCCCTCCTTCCCTCCCTGCAAACACGCACCAACCAACCAATCACTCAATCAGTCAATTAATCGCACCGTACGAGAAGACAGGTTTCCCGGCAAAAAATGGCGTGTCGCATACAATCACGCCGCCCCGACGGACAACGGCACGACTCCATCCTTCTGCTGGCGCTCGCGCTCCGCCCTGCGCAGCGCCATGAGCTCGGTGATGGAAACGAACGCCGGAGCCTTCTCGCTGACGAACCGGCCCCGGGTTCGCTTCCGAGAGCGCGCCGCCTCTTGTCGGTACTTGTACTTCACCGGCCTACCCACCTCGCGACCGCCCTCGACCGCCTCCCCATCCGCCCGACCCCCCGCACCGCCCGAGCCCTCGGCGGCAAGCGCCGCCGCCGCCGCGTTAACACTGACGCTGCGCATGAGCTCGAACAGGTCGCCGACCTTTTTTGGCGCGTTCTTGCTGCTGCTGCTGCTGCTGCCACCGTTGCTGCCGTTATTGCTGCTGCTGCCACCGCCGTTGCTATTACTGGCGTTATTGGAGTCGGCGCCAGCGGCGGCGATTGCCGCAGTGGAGTTTCCTCCCCCCCCTCCCCCCCCACGCCCCGCGCCTCCCCTCTCACGGGCACTCGCGACGCCGCTAGCCTCGCGAGAAACGCCTCCATCACCACCACCACCACCACCACCACCACCACCATCGCGACCACGGTAGTTGTCGCAGTAGCTTCTTCCCGTCTTCCGGTGGGTATCACTCGCGCTCTTCTTGCCCCGACCGCAGCACGTCGGCTCAACCTCCGCGTCGCTGCTGTCCGCCTCAACCGTGGTGTCTGAGGAATGCCTGCTGATGGGGGGCGGGGGAGAGTGCTCAGCCGCTGCCGCGGTGGTGGCGTCCGCGGATTCCGCGGCGGAAGCGGCGGCGGCGGCGATGGTGGCGAGGCGTCGCGCGCGGAGCCTGCCAAGCGCTCGTGCGCGGTGCCGACGCGCGCTATCGGACAGAGGGGGATGGACGTCGGGGGCGAACCACCGCGCGCCGGAGTCGCACCCGACCCCTCTAGATCGCTGCAGTGCGTACGGCAAGGCCTGCCGGGCAGAGAGGTTGTAACGCTGAAGGTCTGGGCTGTTGCAGCTACTTGCGGAAGGCTGTTGGCTACTGATGCTGCTGCCGTTGGGGTTGGGCCCCGCACCCCCCCCGCCTCGGGAGCCGTCCCTCTCCAGCGTGGGTATGAGGCTCCATAATTGATTGATTGAAGGTTCCTGGTTTTTCTTTTGCTGTTGTTGTAGTTGTAGTTGTTGCTGCTGTTGTTGCTGCTGCTGCTGCTGCTCCAACTGGTGCTGCTCCAGCCGCTGCTGTTGCTGCCTCTTTTGCTCTAGCTGCTGCTGCTGCCGCTGCTGCTGCTGCTCTAGCTGCTGCTGTTCTAGCTGCTGCTGCTCCAGCTTCTTCTGCTGGCGCTGCTCAAACTGCTGCTGCTGCAGCTGCTGCTGCCGCTCTAGCTGCTGCTGCTCCATCTGCTGCTGCTGCTCCAGCTTCTTCTGCTGCCGCTGCTCAAACTGCTGCTGCTGTTGCTGCTTCTGCAGCTGCTGCTCCAGCTGATGCTGCTGCTGCCGGCTCTGTGAAACGTACCTTTCACGGCTGGTGACGTGGCTTTGTGTGGCACCAGAAGGAACATTCTGCTGCTGCTTGGTCGGCGTCGACAGAAAGTGTCGGTTCGTCTGTCCATCGTGCGCGACCACATACAATCCGGCGGGCGGCTGCGATCTCGCCGGCGGTTGCGAGGAGCGAATCGCCTGAGGCGCAGTCACAAAAGAACCAGGACCAACCCGCTGCTGACCACCGCGGATCGCCGACCGCGTCATGTTATCCAACGGTGGGTGCTCGAACGTCATCCCTGACCTTGGATCCGGCCCGGCCAGAGGCGAGAGCTTAGCCGCGTGCTCAATCCCACGCTGTTTCACCACCCACCCTCCAAGACCGCCCGCAAAGTTGCGCCGCGCAGTAACAGCAGACGGATCGCCGCTGAATCCCAAGTGCTCCGCGCGGTAGGGCATCTCGTAGCAAGGGCTGGATACGCCGGGCGCGGGGTAGAAAGGGAACGAGCATGATCTCACCCCGTACACCGCGGTGCGGTCTTCGGGATTGGCCGGGGTCAGAGTAGAAGAAGCCAATACCTGCGCTGGTGCTCGCGCCGGCGCTGGAAACGCCGATTTTTTGTTGGACCACCGGTGCAAAGGTGTTTGAACAGTCTCTAGGGGTGCTGAGGGCGGTGGAGGTGCGGCAACTGGTGGTGTTGATTCTGGCCTGTCCAGGCAGTGTTAGAAGGGATGACGGGCGGGAAGATACTGAGTCTGGGTACTCTACGGTATATGTTTATATGTGCGGCGTGTGTGTACGAAGATTTGAGCTGTAAGCCCTGTGTGATATCCCACCGGGCAATGACAGACCTTCCGTCAAGCAACAGACAGGCAGGCAAGGTGAGATGTCAGGTTTTCAAGTTTTCAACTAAGAATCGACAATGAATGATACAACACAGATTTAGTGGTACAAAAATAATATGATCTTCTGATGACATTCCGCCCCAACCACAGAGGAGAGGTAGATGATCATCGGAACGAGTGACCAACTGAGTCAGGAAATGCAAGGAGGAAAACACACAAGACCTCCAGCTTGCTAAGAGACACACCTGCTGACCGCGTTGAGCCCTAGTAGCGCAGCTGCCGCCCCTTTGAGTTCTTCGTCACGTGCACTCGCCATCACTCCGGCGTGTAGTGGTGACGGCAGTTCCAGCGATCCCTATATTATACACACAGAACAGGCGCCAACGCCCCGTTTTACCGCTTATACAACAAGCGATTCGTGCCTTCGGCACGTTAACCGAGATCTCTCGCTCGGAAAAGCGAGGGGTCTCTCGTACGGCACGCGCTTCCAGGGTGGGTCACTTCCCCCCCCTCTCTCCCGGCTCTCTCTCGCTATCTTGATAATTGGGTCAGCGGGTTGAAAACAAGGTCTGCTGGTGCTGGTGCTGGTGCTGCTGGTGCTGTCTTGTGCTGCTGCTGCTGCTGCTGCTGCTGCTACTGCTGCTACCAGACCGAAAAACAACGCGAAAAAGCGAAAAAAAACGCTGAAAAAGAAGAGAGCTTTTCGGTTTGACCGGTCGCTATGCGTAAAGCGGCTCTGGAGAGCGTATTCTGAGAAAAAAATTCGCGACAAATCAGAGACTTTCGGATTGCAAGTATCAAATAAATAGTAAAAAGGTTGTGTTCGATACGTACAGAGCTTGCCGTAACTTGCAGTCGAATGATTACCTTGCGGTAACATGCAAACGCATGCAGTAATCTCATACCAGGCACCTGGTACCGAGAGAATATAGAATCCCAAACGTTTTGTGCACTAGTAGTCTACTATCAGTGTACATACGCTTTTTTTATTTCCGTACCATGGTGGTATGGATGACAGAGACAGCTCGCAGAGCAAATGCACAAAAATGTTCAAAAGTTGCAAGTTTTTATGAGTGTACTAATAAATTACGTTATCTGTGAGTTCGACCATTCGAGTGGTCGATACTCATCTTTCCAACTTGAGCAACTTGAGTGATACTTCGGCCTCATGCACTTTTTGGCGGTAGAAAAGCTTTACAGCAGTAACTTCTCCCGGTATACAAGGGGACAACCAGGAAAATAACCTCAAAATAACCCGGCAACAAGAGGCATCAAAGAAAAACTAAAACTTCGAAGTGTTATTTTGCTGTTATTTTTTCGAGGCTGCTGGATTGTGTCTTTTCAGGCCGGTAGAAAATTCCGTAGAATCGTACTCGAAGAGCCAGACCACGGTGAAACGGAGAAAAAGGACATAAAGAGCCGTTTTTACGAAAATACTTCAAATACGTCAGCCGTGAGTTCTGTTTTATGCGCAGGTTTTGGATCCCTGTGAGCCACTGGAAATGTCCGGTCCTTTCTTGTGGCGGTGGCAAAAACGCTCAAGTATGCAAAACAGATTGAAAATATCTGAAAAGATGCGAAAATATGAAAAAAAAAAAAAGATATTCTCTCAACCCAACACCGCGAATCTTTTTTGACAAGCAAGCACGCTTCTGCACCATGACGTGGGGGTGACACCTGGTCGTCTCCTCCTGCTGAAGCTGGTATCCAGTTGTCATTCATCACGTCATCGTCACATCAGTGGCTGTAGTAGCCATAGTACTCTATGGCCCACCCAGAAGAAGCAGAGAGAAGGAGTGAGGTAACAAGGGAGATGGAAGTGGACGCCTCTTCCAAGTCGACTCACCTACAGAGTATTCATTCGCTTATAGTTATTCTATTTGATTAGCTGTATCATATGGTATTGTTGTGTTATGTGTGACCACGGACTCTTTTTGATAAGGAAGACAAGAAGAGTTAATAATGTGAGACAACAGCAACAACAATAATAACAACAACGACAACAACAACAACAATAACAACAACAACAACGACAACAACAACAACAACAACAACAACAGTTACAACAACAACAACAACAACAACAACAATAACAACAACAACATCAACAACATTGTTAATTTATTATTCAGCGTTGAGTTGCTCTCGCGACTGCGCTCGCGACTGCGCAATGAAAAACGCTGTGCGGTGCTGCGCTGCTGTGTGGGGTGTTGTGTGGTGATAAAAGAAAGAGAGAACTTCTCGGAGAATAATGACAAACTTTTATTTTTCTTCGATCGAATCACAAACAGACCCCAGACAGAGCGCATGACATCTGGATGGACTACTATAATACTATTTACGGGGGACCATAGTAAATAGGACCAAATATTGTTAGTCAAAATAGTGAAATATATTGGTTTTTGTGTGTACCGTAGATCCTATTTACTATGGTCCCCCGTAATAGACTATACTACATTCGATCAGCGTCGATGACATCACATACATAGTCTATACATTACGATTATTTCATTTGCTATATATGCGAGTATAGTAGCTACATACAGTAAATGATATACCTGGTATATACTATGATGCTCGTAGCTGTATAAATGATAAACTGGTGCATTCTTTCCAAAACCGTCAGATTTATCCCCTTACTTAAAGGGTTTATAGTTTCCACGCACAGATCGAGCTGCCCCCCCCCGCCCCCCGCCCCCCCCCCATGATAAACTGGACCAATGGTGCATTTTCCTTCCAAAACCGTCAAATTTATCCCCTTGAAGGATTTATAGTTTCCACGCACAGATTGAACTGCCCCGCCCGTCCCGCCCCCCCCCTCCTCCCGCCCCCTTTTTGATCAAAATCAGGCCCCCACGAAACTCCGCCCTCCCCTCACCGGTTATTCGACTTACAGGATTCACTTGATAAACTGATGCATTTCCTTCCACAGCTGTCAGATTTTGCCCCCTCAAAAACGGGTTTTTTTATAGTTTCCGCGCACAGACTGACTAGCATCACCCTGTTGACCCTGATAGCTACTGTAGTTGCAAGGGGAGTCGCCGACCTATATCCTCAATGAGGACACACAACACGTAGTACGCGCGATCGGAGTATCACACACAGCTTGCAAAGATGAGTTTCTACAAAATCTTCGATCTCACAGCAGCTGGAGGAGTGTTAAGATACGGCCTCGAAAGGCCTGAGAGTATCCGAATTTGATATCATTTGGATTGGTTTCGTATGATAAGGTTGGCGGTTTATATTCGGGGAAGTTAGGATTTAGATCGGAGGCACGCGCCTCCGATCTCGGAAGCTATCCCGGGCTCTGGTGGAAACGAATAAAGCTACATCTCTACGAAGGAACGAAAGTGAGTACTCTCCGAGGACCTGCTCAATTGGCAGACCTGCAGGGGGCACTCTGTGTCCCCCACCTTTAATTTCACAGTAGTGTATTTTTATTTTTACAATATAATATAATAATAATCCACCCTCTCTTTACTCACTGATTGTACGACTTACCCCAGGATATACATGATAAACTGATGTATTATTTCCAAAACCGTCACATTTATCCCCTCAAAATAATGTATAGTTTCCAGGCACATATTGAGCTGCCCCACACGCCCCCCCCCCCCCCCCCCGCCCCAACCCCCCCCCCCCCGCCCCCAATAATATACTGATGCCAAAACCGTCAGATTTATCCCCTCAAAAGGATTTATAGCTTACATGCACAAATTACCCCCTTTCCCCCCCTCCCCCCCCCCCCTCCAAACCCGCTCGCTTTTGATCAAAACCAGGCCCCCACGTCCTTCAAAACTCCGCCCCACCCCCTCACCGGTTATTCGACTTACAAGATTCACTTGATCAAAGGTTACATTTCCCTTCACAGCTGTCAGATTTTGTCCCCCTCAGAAACGGGTTTTATAGTTTCCGCGCACAGACTGACTAAAATCATCCTGTTGACCCTGATAGCTACACTGTAGTTGTAAGGGGAGTCGCCGACCTATATCCTTAATGAGGACACACAACTCGTAATACGCGCGATCGGAGTATCACACACAGCTTGCAAAGATGAGTTTCGACGAAATCTTCGATCTCACAGCTGGAGTGTATTTTCATTTTTTATAATAATAGCTGTCATTTTTTTATTTTTCAAAATATTGTAATAATAGCTGCTGTTTCAGGCTGTAGGATCATCATGTATGTTGTAAGGCTTAGTTTGGGTAAGCTACTGGTTAACCTTTGCAAGTGGTCAAACGGACCAATACCCCACTAATTCCTCAACAAATGGCGTCTTCGGCAGGACTATGGAAAAACCTCTCGAGGCCGTAACTTGACAATCACACACAGAATTCCACAGCAGAGTTGATTGTTTTTGGTCGCTCTTGTTTGGTGTAAATGATATGCAGATGGGGTAATTCCGGAAACTAATAAAATTACGTATGGTAAAAAAATACTACTACTACTACTACTACTACTACTACTACTACTACTACTACTACTACTACAACTACTACTACTACTACAACTACTACTACTACTACTACTACTACTACTATTACTACTACTACTACTATTACTACTACTACTACTACTACTATTATACAACTACTCTATCTACTACTAATAATACTATACCAGGTATACTACAGTATACTACTAATATTATTATTGCCCTTTGACAATTTAGCGTAGATGCCGTCCCGATGTAAATCGAATATCCTTCCATATAGCAGCAGTAGTGCCTAATATGAAATCGAATGATCGCACCACAATGCAGTGGTATCTTCCGCCAACCATTTGCCCATTTCCTTTACTGGCATCTTCTCCGTTTATCTGCTTTTTCCTTTCCCTGTATATGTTTTAGCTGAGAGTCTGCCTTAATCCTCATTAACATTGCCACCTCAGGCCAGTGGCCGTAGTCTTCCCGATTCTTCCTCCCTTCCCCTCGCGGCCTGAAGATCCCTCAGAGATAGCCTATATCGATGAACTCTGCGCGAAATCGCGACCTGAGTGGTCACAGAGATGATTTGGATTAGTCGCTCCTTGCAAACGCCTTTCCGCGCTAGGGACGAGGCGTCCGTCCCTCCAACGATGCTTGCCGCCACCTGATCTATCAGGTCGCTGCCTTCTTTACCGAGGCGCCCAAAGCTTTCCGCCGCGAGGGTGGCGAGTTTGTAGCTGCGTTCGTCGAAGGACACCTGTTCCGGACGAGCATAATGGTAGCGCTTGCGCGCCTCGGAAGTGGAAGCCGCTGATCCGTTTCGATCCGCGCTTCCTGCCCGCATGTGGACCCCTGCTTGTGTGTCCGCATACGTCACGTCGAGGAGTATGGACTTGTCGCGATACTCCGATGCCGTAGCATCTCTTAGTCTACCTGCCTCAATCACGATGTCCATTCGCAAATCCCTGTCTGCGTGGAACGGGGCTCCGCTTTCCACCTGGTGGCGGATGGACATGCTCTTAAGGGTGCGGGAGAGCGCGTGCACAAGGGGTTGGTGCTGGTTCACTTGCGCGCCCGATCGGTGACACGATCGTGCATGCCGCGTATTAATATCCGCTTCGCCGCAGCACGGGCACCTCGCCGCCAGGAATTCCTCTATCTCCAAAAATCTCTTCCCCGCAGTCACGAACTCTGATGCAGGGATGGTTCTAGCTGAGTCTACAGGCCTCGCCCTTAGGAAGGCGGTAGCTCCTGATCCCGATTGACTCCGTTGCCGGGCCTTGGCCAAGTCTCGTGTCTCCTTCTCGCCTTGAGATTCGCTGGTGCCTCGCTGGGGCCTCGTCTCGGGGAGCTGGTCCAGCAAAGAGACGTACCTCTCATAATGTCGTACTCGGTTTACCAGGTTACCTAGTCTATGCTGCGCTTTGCTGGATCTGATAGTTTCGGCGTCGTGTGAAGGCAACATGTCGGCAAATGATCGCCCTGGAGCACCTTGCTCTCCTGCTCTAAAGGCTCTGTCCCGCCAGCTTTCCGGCACGATGTTCGCCATGGCCTCCTCTGAAACCCCATGCACATCGCGCAGGTACCTGACGCTGTTCCAGATGCGCCGCACGAGGTCAGAATCGGGCAGCTCCCTGCGGACTTTGTTCCCTATTTGCGCCGGACAGATCAGCAAGCACCTCTGGCACCGTCGCCACCAAGCTCCCAACGGATGCTGACATCCTCCGGGCTTCAGCCGAAGACAGCCCAAACCCTCCGGCCCCCGTGGACAGGCTCGCCTGCGCCTGTTGATGGGGTTGCAGGGTCAACATGTTTGTCGGGCACCCGTCCGCGAAGAACGACGATTCTTCTGCTGCCCCCGGGAGATCGAGCAATTTCTCCAGCATCCACAAGGCGTTGCCATCTGCTGTGTTGCATGCAGCCAGCGATAGTTCTGGGTCCATCACGCGTGCAAGGTAGGAGGTCCGTTGAACCATAGAGCCGGTGGCAATCAGGTTGGCTGATTGCTTGTCCGGCATGCGCGACAACATCCGCGCGAGTTGCTCCGCTCCTCCGTTTCGGACTATCTCCATTGCGCTCTCCCTCGCGTACTCATCTGTGCCGATGGGCACCCCCACCACCTTAACCCACCACGTTCGGCGATGCTGACGCCAATGCCTTCAAGAAGGGCGATTTGTTTCGGCGCAGGTACGTGCCCCTTTGGGGGTAGGGCAACCGTTTCGCTCGGGTTGATCGCCATTCCGATGTTGGACAGCCCACGCCGAAGAAAGGGTACCACTTCCACAGTATCGGGTGTGATTTCCATCATTCCGATGCTAATATCATCCAGGTAGACGAATGCCTCTACACCTCTTGGCTTGGACTCCGCCCGTGTCCGCTTCAGAACCGGCAGGAGCGGCATGCAGAACAACGCCGGCCCCATGGCATCCCCTTGTTGCACCCCGCTGGAGCAGTCGATCTTCCGCCTTTCTCCCGATTCCATCTGAAAGAACACGGTCGCAGACATCTCGCCGTAACATTTTTCCACGAACGGTGTAAGCGCCGGCACGCAAGTGGCTGCCTCTGCTAGCATAGCAGTCCGCTTCACTGTGTTGAATGCATTGGAGCAATCGGTGAGGGTCGGCCAGTTTTTTGCCTTGTGATGTACTCTTTCGCGTAGCGCTACCTGTTCGACCCCCGCTCGTACTCCGACTCCAAACTGTTTCGCAGTTGGCCTCCTCCAGCCATGGTCGCCACTGCCGCATGGTTCCGGCCGCAATAAGCCACCTCCACGTCATCCCCACGCACACGGAGCGGCATTTCCACCCGGGGCAGTGAGGTTGGATTGCAAGAAGAGCTGCTAGAATTCAGGCGGGAAGGCGTTTGGATTATCGATAATTCTTGTCCAGAAGACTTCAATGCCAGCTCCGATTTTTTCGCGCCCAAAACCAGTCCTGCCTATTGACTGCAAGTGCGAGAAGCGCAGACCATCGCTTCCCGCGCCTGATAAGGCGTTGCGAGAATTGATGACCTCGAGGGCCACCTGTGGGTCGAACTCTTCCTCCGGGCGCCAGTTGGAAACACTCCCTTTCTCCTAGTCGGAGGAACTTGCTGCCACCGCTGCCGCTGCAGCTTCGGAGACGCAGGCCTGGTTCTCCTCCGGGAACTTTGCTTTTACGCGCTTCCACGTTTCCTCGTTCCCCGGCGCGCGCGGTTCCGCGATGCGTGCTGCCACAGTCACCCCCCCTCGATGGCGGCATGCTGATGATGCCCTCTTAAAGATATCAGCGCCCGTCTCTTCACGGGCTTGGCCGATTTGCGTCGTCGATGTTCGACGGGTACGGTATACTCCATTAGCCACGGGAGCAAGAGGGTGAGATCACCGCGTTCGGCAGACGCAAACCTCTCACGCCATTTCATTCGGCCATCCTGCGAGTGCAGTAGAGCTGGGAGGATGTACCACAACTTGATTGACCTCAGGAGTGATTGCGGCGTCTCCGATTGTGTGGATTGGCGATGCTCTCCCAAGGCGTGATTGAGGAGGCCAAGCGCATGGGTGATTAGCTTGGCGTAGGCATTGGCCAGCCTCGATTGCACTTTGACAACAGTGACGAAGCGTTGTTTGACGTCCTCAAGGGGGACATCATCGAGCGGTCCTGCAATTCCCAATGTGATTTGGTCCCAGGGATAGCAGAGGCCACCCCGGCGCTCTTCCTCGCCATCGTCAGGTCTCTCCCAGAGTCCCGCTGCTGTCACGCGTAGTCCAGGGCCGACCTGAACTGCCGCTTCTATTGCTTCCCGTCTTCCATGGCGGACTGTGCATCCCCTTGCTCCGCAGAGAAACGACGCCTGCGCCCCGCCTCATCTGACCGCATTCACCACGCACCGCGCATGCATTGCATGTTGACTTCCCACAGGGCAACCCCACCACTCGGTGTCCCCGAGCAATCGTTGCTCTACAGCCCCCACAGCTCGTACCGCTGTGGTCGTCTGCAATGAAAACGCGAAGTTGCGTTACGCTCCCTGGTGCTGACCCTCCTCCCTCTCCGTCCCCGCCTTCCCTCTCTACACCGCCAACCCTTCCTTCGGCAGGAGCCGAGGGAACCTCGCCGCTTCCATCTCGAGGGATTCGCCCCCGGCTCGTGGTGGCTCCTCTCCCAGTTCTCGTCGCTCGTGTTCCTCTTCCGGATCCGCGCGGTCGACCTCGTCTTCCTCTTGTGCTTTTCCCACCCTCTACTGCACCAGTGGACATAGACGCAGTCGCTCTCGATGTTGCTGGGGTGACGCTGGGCTGTGTTGGTTGCGCGCGTGAGTGTCCCGGCGCCGTCGCCTCCCTGTTTTCGGCAGTTCGGGAGTTTCCCGTGGCAACAGATACAGCACCTCCTGGCTCCGTCTGCTCCCTCCCCCCCGGGTCACCTTCTGACGCTAGAGTTGCACCTTCCGGTGGTGTCACGCCCGCTACTAAAGGGTCGCTCTCCCGTGCGGGGCCCGTTCCTTCCGCCGTGCCCCTCACCGCCGCTGGGGTGGCGCTGGGCTGACTCAGAGGGAGGGGCAAGGGTCCCGCCACCGTGACATCCGCGTGTTCGGCCATGAGGGTGTTCTCCACGGCTATACATAAGCGACGCCTCCTGGCTCCGCCTGCCCCCTGACCCTCGAGTCACCTTCAGACGCCGGGGCTGCTTCTTCCGATTGTGTTACTCCCACTGCTGACGAGTCACTCTCCAGCGCCGGGTCTGTTCGGTGGTACCCCCGCTGCCGTCGGGGAGGGAGGCAGCTCGTTTCCTGTCTCAAACCCGTTTTGGGACCCGAGGGTCCACGCTGCCGTCGGGAAAGGAGGAAGCGCCTCCCCCTCTCCTAACGCATTTCGGACCCCGAGGGTCCACCTCGTTAGGCGGTCCTCCCACGTCGAGTCGAGGCCCGCCAAGAACTCTTGGACTTGAGGTAGGATGTAAATCCTCCGATTCGGGAGTCGGAGTACAGTATCATGCGGGCGGATGCCGTACGCGGCGAAGATCTCACGGTAGTGACTGGCTGCTGCTCTCCATTCCCTCGGTCGGGGGAAGTCAAGGTAGGCGCCTTGGGGCAGGCCAAGAGCATCGCCGAACGGGGAGCACAACAGGAACGAGGAGGTTGGGTTACTCCCAGGGGTCCTCACCATTTCCTCAAAAGTATCGTGGGAACCAGTCGTGACGTAACTAGCTGGGTCCAACCGGGGGCCGTCCTCCTCCAAAAGTTCGGCGAGATGCAGCGCTCTCGCTACTGCCGGCCACCTTCCCCCCGGGCGTGGCCTTGGAAGGTCCTCAGCCAGCTCAGCCGGATGGAGAGGCCGATTTCTTGCCGGCCATTCCGAGCGACACGCGACTCATGGTTGTGGGTCTGCATGCCCACTTGCGAGGCGTTACACGGTCTAGCGGGCAGCGGGCATGTACTTGCGCTCCGTGGGGACACGGAATAAGTGCCCATAAAGAGTCCACCGCCGAATCCCCTGTAGGCTCCTCTAGTGCCCGCCCGCAGTAGGCGCAGGAAGATGCACCCCTGCTTCCCGCGGCATGACGCCTCTCTGCTGCACTCCTAGCAGCGCCTCCTTGTTCAGTTGGTCCCGTGTGTGAAGGGTCGTTCTCCAGCGTCCGGTCTGTTCTCTACGGTGTCGCTGCCATCGCTGTTGAGAAGGAAGGAAGCGCATCATCCGCTTCCAACGCGCTTCGGACCCCGAGGGTCCACCTCGTTAGTCGCTCTTCGCAGTCGGCGTCGAGGCCTACTAGATATTGTTAGACGTGAGGTGCGATGTAGATTCTTTGATTTTGGAGTCGGAGTAAGATATCCTGCGGTTGGATGGCGTTCGCAGCGAACAACGTACGGTATCGGCCTGCCGCCGTTTTCCATTCCCTTGGTCGGGGAAAATTGAGGTATGCCCCTGGAGGCAGGTCCAGCGCATCGCAAAATAGGGAGCACAGCAAGAACGAAGAGGTTGAGCTCCTTCCGTGTGCATGTAACATGAACTCAAACGTACCGTAAATGCCAGTCGTCACGTAGCTGGCTGACTCCAGTCCGGAGATGTGCCGCTGGACGCGGGTGGCGAACTGCAGGGCACCTCTTACCGCACCCCACCTTCCCTCATGTCCATCCATGGATATCCCTCTAGCCAGCTCCGCCGGGTGGGGAGGTCGGCTTCCTCCCGGCCACGCCGAGCGACACGCGACGCAGGGCCTAGGATCGGCATGTCCTCTCGCGAGGTTTTGCGCGCGGTCCAGCATGCAGCGGGTGTGCACAAAGCCTCCATGGGCGCACGGAACGGGTACTCGAGCGCCGTCTTCCCCCGACTCCCCACCGGAGTTATCGAGAGGCCAACCGCAGTACGTGCACCAAAATTCCTCGACTCCTCCAATCCCCTTTCAACGTCTTGACCACCTTCACCTTAACTCGCGGCCTCCTCTACACCCGAGGTCGGTGATCGTCACGATGTCTCTAACTGTCGTTGTTGGTGAGCGCCATCCAGGGTAGTGCGATCGTATCTCATGTGGATTCTGGGCACTAGTGCCGTGAGTCGGAACGTTCTCCGACACGATACTCCTGTCCCGTCTCGGATAGCTACCCCAAATCGGTCGTCCCCCCTGCCGGCTGCTCCTGCTGCGCTTTCTACGGCACACCTCCTGTGGACGAGCCAGCCACCAAAAGCGAGCCTCTGGTCATCCTCCAAGTGCCTGCCACAGACCCCACACGGCGCTCGCACTTGTTGCTGGGGGATCGCGCCCCGCCATTCTCCGTGGTAGTCCTCCTCATCTCGCTCTGTGAGATTCCGCGATAAGTCCACCATTTCCGGGGTAATGTGCGCTCTTCTCCGGAGACGCTGTTCAGCTGCAGTTACCCTGGCTCTGATATCGTGTTCTTCCGTCGTGTTCACTGACCTGCCAAGGGCCCGAATCTGTTGAAGGAGGGGGTGTAGATCGACCTCTTGATGCTCCTCGTGCAGAGCCGGGTTTTGGGCACGTGACTAGGTGTACCCCTCCGAAAGTCCTGGCTCGGGGGATTGCATCCTCGCAGAAGCCTAAATCACAACGGCGGTGTACGTCGCACGAGCAGGATACTTGTACGCAATTAGTCCCCTCAACCAGACGATGGCAAGCGCTGCATATCGCCCGCCGCCTTCTGCCTCCTCTTGTGGCCGTTGTTGTTAGCCTTGCTTCCCCGTCAGCTGGCATCTCTTGCCGCGCAAACGTCAATACCTCCACCATGACCTCATTGCTGTGCTGACGGAGCGCCATCCCGTCGGCCTCGTTGACTGTTACGGTCGCCCGACATGCCGGACACCGTAGATCGGCCTCCGCTCTGACTCGAAGTGCGGCGTAGCACGGGAGGTGCAGTCGATGGGAGCAGCTCTCTAAATATACCAAAGGAGGGACCAATGCCTCATAGCATACACAGCAGTCTTCCGGGGGTTCCTCCCGGAGCTGGTTTTTTGTAGGCGTCGGCAATGGTGTCCGTGGCGGAGACGGAGGCAGTTCGGGCGTCGGTACGGGTGCCGGACCCCTTCCCCGCGCCGTCCGTGTAGGCGTCGTCCGTGACGACCTTGGCGATGCTGCCTCTGCCGTCCTGACCACTGTCTGCGATGGCGTTTCGAGCGCAAGGATCACACTCGGTGTCAAGATAGGTGTCGCTGTCGAGGGATGGCCAGTTGTGGGCAGCTGCGGCGGCGGCAGTGACGGTGACGAACTTGGCGTTGATGTTGTGGGTGGCCTGGCGGATGGAGAGGTAGCTGACGGCAGTTGCGGTGTCGTCGGAGGGGTCGAGTCGGGCACCGATATCGCTAGGAAGGGCTGTATCGACGATTGAGACTCCCCCCTTGATGCAGACAGTGGTGGGCGTGACAGGAAGACCGATGCCTGTGCAGGCCCTGATGTCTGGGGTGGTGTCTCTCCTCTTAGCGGCCACCTTCTATGACGGGTACGCTTGAACCTCCAAGTGGAAATGGTGGATCTCCCGTTAGCGGCGCACCTTCTATGGCGGGTGTGCTCGAATCCCCAAGTTTAAGGGGTGCAGTTAGGGATGGTACCAAAAATGTCGGCGGCTGTGATGCACCAGGCGTGTCCGGAGGTTGTTCCGGCAACGACTGTGCTGGTTGGAAATGTGTTGCCGACGAATCCATCCGCGCCATCGTTGGCTGGTGAGGCGACACTCCGCGGAATAGCCCAGTGAAAAGCTGCCTCCCCCTTCCCTCGTCCGATGATCGCGCGCTGATGGTAGCAGCTAAATGGGTGCGCGCCCTCGTCCTGGAGGAGATGAGGCCCTCCGCAGGTGTACTGTTCGTGGCCCGTCGCCCTTCACCTGCGGCCATTCCCGGAGATGCGGACGATCCTAGTCGCGGCGTTGCCCCGTCGGAACCTCTTTCCAGTGCATTACCACTGTTGGGTTGGCGGTCACCTCTTCCGGCCCCTGCCCTGCGTCTCTCCCTACGGGACGGATTATCCTCTCGAGGTGTGCTCTCTTGAACAGGGTAAACTTCCATCTGATCGATGCTTTCTTGACGTCGCCCCCCACATGTTTCTCGGCGGGGGAGGGGGGGGGCGTTCTTGAAACCCGGGAACCCGCTGTCGCGCCCGGTGGTATCGGGGGACCTTATTCCGCCATGAACTCCGCTACCGTCGAGCGTCGCCCGACACTCCTGCTGACTGCCAAGAGTTGTTTGGCCCCGCAAGGGTCCCATTCGGACAAGGCTTCTCCCGGCAAGACGAGCGTCTTGGAGCGTCGCTCTGGAGTGCCGGAAGGTCGGTGCTGCGCCTAATGGCCGAAGGTGGGGAAACATTGCCTCACTCTGATTGCCATCGCCTGCGAAGGTCGCGTGGTACCCCTGCTGACTGCGCGTAGGCGTAGACTCCCCAGCCCCCCCCCTCCGGAAGGAAGTACTTATTGCGCATCGAGCATCTTGATACCTGTGACTTGAGTCCCGAAAGCCTGGTGTCGCGCCCGGTGGGATGGGGGGAGGATTGCTTGCTCTCCTACTAGTCCTCGTAGATGTTCCCGCCCCTAAAAGACCCCCCCGAACAAAGCTGTTCGCTCCACGACGTGCATCCTGGGAACAGAAACTCGAGTCACGAAACCTTAGTGCCGTGTCCGATGCCATGCTATGGACACCGTCGCTGGAAGGGAAAGCCTGATAACCCTGCTGGGTCCTCTCAGGTGTGGACCCGCATAGAATGCTCTGCTGGGCGGAGCTTCCGGCTGCACGACGGACATTTTGAGGTGCGGGACTGCTTCATTCATTAACAGAGGGGAGTGGGACGGTCCATCGCTCGTCCTCCCGTTCTCCGTGGGCGCTACCTCGCCTCCTCGACCTCTCCTGACCCGGGAAGGGATCGAACCCCTCCTCCTACCCAAACCAACGCCTCCGGTGACACAAGTATGACGGCGACGCCGTGTCCTACGTTGCGAAATATGGATGTGCCCACCTTCAACTTCCATTGGCGAAGGGCTCCGTCTCCATGTATTCCCTCCCCCAGCGCGTTGACAAGTGCTAGGAAGGCAATGTCTCTCACCAAGCCCATTCACCACTTGGGGGCCTGATACCAACTGCGCACCGGCCACCCTCGCCTCTGCTCTGTTGCTCCACGCTCGGACATTGGCTATAGTCTCGGAAAGGGTAAGCACATTCTCGGATGGGCGCGGGCTATGGCTTGGGACGACTGGATTGTCTCTGCGAGGCACCAAGGCCCTCTGGTTCTGCGCATTTTCGGTAAAAGTGAACCGAAGCCGCTGGTGCGGGCGCACCGGTGTTCCTGCGGGAGGGGAGATGGACCGCTGCCGGCGCCCAAAGTTTCCTGGTAGGAGCGAAGCCGGAGTGATTATGATCTTCCCTCCACAGGGCGATGGCGAGCGGTGCCTCAGCCGCGTTGTCGGTCGTGGCGAGGGCCGATCACATGATGCTGCCCTATCCCTCCGAGTCTCAATGATGCGGGATGATGGGGGAGCGTTCCCACCCGTCGTTGGCAGCGACCGACGCGACGTCAATTGCTGGGGCCCGCTTGATGCGACACCTGGGCCTTGTGTCGCTGCATTCATACTCTCCCGTCCCACCAGCGGCGGGACCTACGATGGACGCCTTCCTACTGTCACGGACGCCCGATCCCTCTCTTGCGGCGCTCCACTCGACGCTTGATGCTGTAACCCCCCTATCGTCCCCGCGTGCATCCATGCCGGGGTAGTCGTCCACCTCCCACGCCCCACCGGCCGTGGCACCGTCACTCGGTCCACCGCAACTGGCGATGGAGAACGACGCCTTTGCCGCAACGTCGGTCGAGGCGAGGGTCGATCGCCTGATGCTGCCCTATTCTACGGCGCCTCGTTGGTGGGAGGAGACGGGGGAACGCCTATCACTCGTTGCCATCGGTCGGCGCGACGAGGGCTGCTGAACCCCTCCTGGTGTAACACCTGGTACTCTTGTTTCTGTGTTAGCCCTTGCCGGGAGCGTCGTCCGTCTCGCGCGCTTCAACGCCAGCCGTCCCTTCGTTATACATATCCTGTCTTCCGTAGGCGTCTGGTTCCCCTCCTGTTGAGCCCCACTCGGCGTTTGATGCCGGAGGACCTCTCCTGCAAGGGCCAACCCCCCTGTCCGGACTCGTGTCCATGCCGGGGCCGTCGTCTGAAGTACGTCCCCTACCGGCAGTGGCACTATCGCCGGTAATGCACTTGTCGACGCATCCGCTGTAAAATCTGTGGCCCCTGCTGAGGTTCTTCTTCCTTGCTGCCCGAGACAACCGGTTTCCGACTCCTCCCCATTTGCTGTCTGTTGTTGTAACCCTCCCGGTTCGGGTATTGTTCCCATGACTAGACTGCATACATGCCGGGAGGGGATCCTCCCCCGTCCTCGCCCAGCTGGCCATGGGCATGGTGATTGGGCTGTTACCGTAACTGCTGGTTGTGCTGCAGTTTCTATGGTACGGCTAACCGGTCTCTGTTGGGTCCGGGTATCCGCCGGCGTCGCCTTAGGGGGGGAATAGCCCCGTACCCCGCCTCGCTTGTGTGATCGTCCTGCTAGCCACGATGGTAAGGTTCTCCACCGCCCTCGCCCTGCTGACAGTAGTTCCCCCGACGGACCCCGTACGTTGGGCGGTAACGCATGGTTCTCCTCCCGCTCTTGAAGGCCTATTCCCCTCTGAGCTCCCGTAGCCGTGCTTGCAGGCACTCTAACATTCTCTGGACGCATAGGTACGGGTGTGCCTTCCCCCTCACCTCTAAGAGTTTGTCCTTGGCGGTTGCCCTCTCCTGGAATCATGGGCACCCTCGCGTTTGCGAGGTTGCCCACACTTTCGCAACCCTAAACCACCCTCCCTACGGTGAGCGTTAAACACCCTTATGTTTTTCCGTGACAGTGGGGAGTGTAGCTTCGAGTCCCTCTTTCTCCCCCTGCGGGATGTCCTTTTCCTAGGGTCCTCGTACAATAACCCCTCCCTGACTTTCAGGATCGTCGTTCCGAGTTGCCTCCCCCTACGGAGAGTCTAATCCAGCGGAAAAACCTCGTCGATGTGGTGCCCCTCCCAAGAGGTGCGCCCAACGGCGTTTGATGTCCCACCCAAAGGTCCTTCCAAAGGCGTTCGCCTAGGCTCGTGGATTGGTCTCGACTCGTACAGCAGTACGCCACCCGTGGCCTCCGAGGCTTGTACAGCAGTATGTCCCTTGCGCTTCCGAAACAGACAATTGCCGCCAGTCAGGGTCCGCAGGCCACCAACGAGAGGTACTACTGTGGTAATACCAATACCACGGTCTAGTCGTGTTTGTCTCACAATAGTCTATGGGACAGTATGCAACAACTGACTTCTGAAACCTCTCGTTCACTGCTGATTTCCCCCACATCAGTATCAGTGCCTCATCCGTATGAAGTCTATTGCTCCGCGTTGGTTTTCCGTCTTACGGCACACACTGCTGTTAATCGTACTTGATCCCCTTTTGTCCGTTTCCTTTTTCTATCGGCGTTCCTGTAACCCCTCACTTACACCCCTTTACTCTCGTCAAGCTCCGTTGCATGCAATCCCTGACTGCACTCGAATCGCAGCTGTCCAAACGTACGGTCATCTAATACGTTCCTGTGATGGAACACACTCGTAGAAGAAACCGTTGGGGAAAAAAGGATGCCCGACTAGGTCCGATGAGGCTAGAAGATATGCCTGGCGCCTCAATAATCACGACGACTTCCGGATGGGGCTCTACATCGTGTTTCGTTTGTGTGTTGTGGTCCCAGCACACTCCTCACTCCGCTCGGAGCTCCTCCACCACGGACATAGAACACGTGGTGAAAAGCTCCTTGCGGTGGAAGATAGATGAGTCTGTCGCAGAAGATATCCGAAACAACAGAAGGACCGAAGTAGAAGCACGAAGGCGACGACAAGATAGGTATCCCGAAAACAAAAAGGATACCTGCCTGGTACACGACAGACTATTTCCGAAAATCTACGCGCCTTCTGAAGGTCCCAAACTGAACTGGGTTTGAAGCCGACGCTCCGCAGCATAGATGAGTTTGTCACTGACCTCCAATCGGCTGTTGCTGTAGACTTCGGGTCCCCCGTGTATTCTTTAGTAGAAGGACCGAGGAAGAGGCTCGAAGACGAAATATGTACGTGCCGGAAAAAGGATACGCACTTACTGGGTACACGATATTCGACGTCCGAATGCAGTTTTCACAAGAGCTTTTCTTGGGCTTCAGACTGAGCCAGCACACCGCAACACAGATTGTTTTACCACGCGACCTCCTACAGACTGCTGCTGTGGGCTTCGATCCCCCCGTAACTTCCTCTCCTGGTTCCCTTACGCCCTGTCCTTCTCCGTCTTCCTTTTTTTTTTTTTTTTCGTTTTATGCCTTATTTATCATATCCGAGCTCTCGTCGTACCTGGATGAGACGTATATTTAATATGCGTACAAGTATCGTTCAGCCCTCTCTCGTGTCACTCCACTCGGCCGTTCGTATACGTTTATCTCACCACCTTCAAGCCCCCCCCCCCTCTTCTCATCCATTTTATAAAAATGTTTTACGGACGTCAGCCGCGAGTAATTTCGGGTCAATACCCCATTTATTATGTGGACAGCGGGTTGTCGTACACCCGCTGCATGCTATACTACTATTTACTAATAATACTAACTGCTACTACTCCACTTACACTACTAACTACTGCTTTTATACTACAGTACAGTATTACTACCGCCACTATACTACTACTCGACTACTACTATATACTACCTGGTACTACTATTATAAAAAATGAAAATACACTCCAGCTGTGAGATCGAAGATTTCGTCGAAACTCATCTTTGCAAGCTGTGTGTGATACTCCGATCGCGCGTATTACGAGTTGTGTGTCCTCATTAAGGATATAGGTCGGCGACTCCCCTTTCAACTACAGTGTAGCTATCAGGGTCAACAGCGTGATGTTAGTCAGTCTGTGCGCGGAAACTATAAAACCCGTTTCTGAGGGGGACAAATCTGACAGCTGTGGAGGGAAATGTATCCGTTTATCAAGTGAATCCTGTAAGTCGAATAACCGGTGAGGGGGGGGCGGAGTTTCGTGGGGGCCTGGTTTTGATCAAAAGCGAGCGGGGTTGGAGGGGGGGGAAGGGGGGGGGGGGGGGGGTCTGGGGGGGGGGGGGGCGGACGGGCGGGCAATTTGTACGTGGAAGCTATAAATCCTTTTAAGGGGATAAATCTGACGGTTTTGGAAAAAAAAAAAAAAATGCACCAGTTTATCATAGAGGAGGGGGTTGGGGCGGGGGTGGAACGTGTGGGGCAGCTCAATCTGTGCGTGGAAACTATACATTATTTTGAGGGGATAAATGTGACGGTTTTGGAAAGAATGCATCAGTTTATCATGTATATCCTGGGGTAAGTCGTACAATCAGTGAGTAGAGAGGGCGTAGTGTTCGAGGGGGTGGGGGTGGGATGGGGTGGGGGGGTTGGGGAGGTGGGGGGTGGGGGCGGGGGGGGGGGGCGGGGAAGGAAGGGCTTCAGGTGAGGGGTTTGTTATACGTGTGGTGCTAGGTCTAGGCGATGGTGCGGGTGGTGGGGAAGAAGGGGGCGTTCGGGGCGGGGGGAGGGGAAAGCAGCGGCATGGATGGCTCTAGAAAGATAATGAGGTGATATCCAGTGCGTGAAGTGTTTATTAATCTGGCGGACTTCGATATTAGGTGGGGCGTTTGAGCAAGGGAGAGCGAGAAGGGAGGGGCGGGGGGGGGGGGATTTTTTAGGAGGTTTAGGTCACAAATAATATTCAACTACACTCCGGCTGTGAGATCAAAGGCATGTAGGGGCTTGTTATACGCGTGGTGCTAGGTCTAGGCGATCGTGCAGGTGGCTGGAAAAGAGGGGGCGTTGGAGGGGGGGTTGAGGGGGGTGGGGTGAAAGAATGAAAACTACGTCATGGATGGTCAGAAAGATAATGACGTGATATCAACTACGTATAGGTGTTTATTACTCTGGCCGACTTCGATCGTGAGTGGGGCGTTTGGATAAACTAGGCGGAAAGGGGGGGGGGGGGGGGGGGGAGGAATCGGGGGAGGGGGGGGGGGGGGTATGTGGACAGCGGGTTGTCGTACACCCGCTGCATGCTATACTACTAATAATAATACTAACTGCTACTATTAATACTCTACTTACACTACTAACTACTGCTGTTATACTACTACAGTACAGTATTACTACTGCTACTATACTACTACTCGACTACTTTTTTTTTTTTTTTTTTATCCTCCGGCGGATGGGGAAAAATAAAGCTTTAGCTCACCACACTTCCACGTATTTTCATACGCGTCGTGTGTCGATTTAACTCAGCTGCTTTCGCAGCCCAACGCTAGCTGGCGCACTACTACTACTATACACTACCTGGTACTACTATCATACGTATTACTCTACTACTATTATAAAAAATGAAAATACACTCCAGCTGTGAGATCGAAGATTTCGTCGAAACTCATCTTTGCAAGCTGTGTGTGATACTCCGATCGCGCGTATTACGAGTTGTGTGTCCTCATTAAGGATATAGGTCGGCGACTCCCCATACAACTACAGTGTAGCTATCAGGGTCAACAGGGTGATTTTAGTCAGTCTGTGCGCGGAAACTATAAAACCCGTTTCTGAGGGGGACAAAATCTGACAGCTGTGAAGGGAAATGTATCCTTTTATCAAGTGAATCTTGTAAGTCGAATAACCGGTGAGGGGGGGGGGCGGAGTTTTGAAGGACGTGGGGGCCTGGTTTTGATCAAAAGCGAGCGGGTTTGGAGGGGGGGGGGAGGAAAGGGGGGGCAGTTTGTGCATGTAAGCTATAAATCTCTTCAAGGGGATAAATCTGACGGTTTTGACACCAGTTTATTATTGGGGGGGGGGGGGGGGGGGGGGGGGGGGGGGTTGGGGCGGGGGGGGGGGGCGGGGGGGCAGCCCAATATGTGCGTGGAAACTATACATTATTTTGAGGGGATAAATGTGACGGTTTTGGAAATAATACATCAGTTTTATCATGTATATCCTGGGGTAAGTCGTACAATCAGTGAGTAAAGAGAGGGTGGAGTGTTCGAGGGGGTGGGGTTGGGATGGGTTGGGGGGGGGGGTGGGGGGTGGGGGCGGGGGGGGGCTAGGGGGGGGGGCTAGAGGGGGGGGGGGGGAAAGGGCTTTATATACTACTACTTTTATGCTACTACGACTACGACACTACTAATTACTACTACAACTATTACTATTCCTATAGACTATTACTACTATAAATACTACAACTATATTGTTATACTACTACTTTACTACTATTATACTTTACGTCTACTACTACTATTATACTACCATAATAATACTACTGCTACTATACTACTATACTACTCTACTAGTACTTCGAAGTATATACTTGTGAGGGTATTGGGCGGAGACACAAGAGTGTCCCCTGCAGGTCTGCCAATTGAGCAGGTCCTCGGAGAGCACTCACTTTATTAGCCTTCGTAGAGACGTAGCTTTATTCGACTCCACCAGAGCCCCGGATGACTTCTGAGATCGGAGGCACGTGCCTCCGATCTTTTTCCTGACTATCCCAAATATAAAACGCCAGCAACCTTATAATACGAAAGCCATCCGAATTTTCTCAATACGGATAATTACAGGCCTTTCGAGGCCGTATCTTAACACTAGCCCACCCTGATGAGTCGCATATGCAGAAATGCGGGAGAATCGGGGAAACTCCGGTTCTACGAACTATTATCAGACCATGAGTCGAAGATGCGGCTCCTCAAAACCCACTCCCACACCTCTAACGGTCTGGCTATGGAGCCAGGAACACGCGATACTGCTACTATACTACTATACTACTACCATACACTACTATACTACTACACTACGACTATACTACGTGCTATTAATACTGTACTACGTACTTTTAATAATATACTACAATACTACTGCTTATTGCTACTACAGCTACTACTATTTACTACTACATACTACTAATGTACAGTTACTACAGTGATTTATACCACAGTTACTACTATTAATACTAACTACTACATTATACTGCTACTTGTTAAGATACGGCATCGAAAGGCCTGTAAATATCCGAATTTAAATAATTTGGATGGGTTTCGTATGATAAGGTTGTTGGCGTTTTATATTCGGGATAATTAGGAAATGGATCGGAGGCACGTGTCTCCGATCTCGGAAGCCACCCGGGGCTCTGGTGGGAACTAATAAAGCTACGTCTCTCCTAAAGGCTAAGAAAGTGAGTACTCTCCGAGGACTTGTTCAATTGGCAGACCTGCAGGGGACACTCTGTGTCCCCGCCCAATACCCTTACAATATGGCGTCGTCGGCAGGGCACGAACCTGCGCGTGAAATCACACTGGGTTTACGACAGCTGGATGCGCTTCAACAACCGTTCGTACCGCGCCCTGCCCCCTCGTCCCCTCGATAATCGGGTTTTGGGCGAGCTGATGTTGTCCCACCACGCCACAACAGGCGTAGCGGCTTGTGCCGTCGACCCCGCAGCTTCGAACGGTACTTTCCACCTTCTCTATGATGGCACCACAGGTGTCGCCTTGTCGGACGAGCCCCAACTGCTCGCGGTCAACTTGGTGCGCAGTAACGGCTCCCCGGCGCTCACAAGACACACTACTTTGTCGACATACTGCCGCAGCCGGACTTTCTTTTGGGGCAGAAACACTTTGTTTCTTCAGGGCGACAGGTGCTTTCTTTAACAGGTAGTAGGTGCCGCGGACCTCGAGCCAGGCGACCTTGTCGGGGTCGCCGACGCCCCACTTTTGCGCGTCCCGCTGGGTGCCCTGCAACACCCCACCCACGCTGCGGGGCCCCACCGTGGCCAGACTTCGGACAGTAAGGTCTCCGCGGTTGCGCGCTCGCCTGACACGGAGGGGATAGCTCCCGCCGTGCCGCCGCCCTCGCCGGCGCCAATGGAACGTTTAAACCCAGCCCAGCGTTCTGCGTTTATATGCGTCTGGGCCCAACTCCCGCCACACCTACGGGAGATCGCGTTTGACCTACACGACCCCGGTTGGGACCCCCCGGCCATCGAGCAACTGGGGGATGTGCTCTGCGATTTTCCTGGCGTGTTCTCCACCTCGAAGACGGATTTTGGGTCCTGCTCCCTGATGCTCTTCGAAATCTCGGTTCCGGAGGGCAGCGCTCCGGTCACTTCACGGCTCCATCGCATAAACCCTATACTGGCCAAAGAAGTGGACGCGACCCTGAACCAGCACCTCGCGGCTGGGCTGATTCACCACTCGACTTCACCGTACTCGAGCCCGCTGGTGGTCATCCCGAAGAAATCTGGCGGTGTGAGGATCACGGTGAGCTACAAAAATCTCAACCAAATTAGCATACTCAGCCAACTGCCGATCCCCCGCGTGGACCAGGTCCTGGACTCCTTAGGCTCAGGTCGGGTGTTTTCCTTGTTCGACTTGGTTTTCTCGTTCCACCAGATTACGGCACACAAGGACACAGTTCCCCTTACAGCGTTCTGCACACCCACAGGCCTCTACGAGTGGCTCGTCATGCCTCAGGGCAGCAGCGCCTCGCCTGAATGGTTCGTCAAGGTCATCAATGAGGTGATCAAGGACTTGAAACAGGTGGCAGCTTACCTCGACGATGTCATCGTGTTCGATTCCGACCCGGTAGCGCGTGTTCTGACGATTCGCTCCCTCTTCGAGCGCCTTCGAAAGCATAATCTCAAGCTTTCCCCCTTGAAGGCGCGATCGGGTGCCACCGATGCGAACTTTCTGGGCCACTCCATTTCCCCAGCAGGCCCACGCCCAAACGCGGAAAAAGTGTCGGCATTAACCAATATACCGATGCCCACAAACGTTAAGCAGGTGCGCGCACCTATGGGGGTGGTGTCAACTATCACCGCAAATTTTTACCCGACTTCTCGAAGAGCCTTCGTCCGATTAACACGCTCCTTCGGAAGGGGGTTAAGTTTGCCTTCACGCCTGCTATGGAGAAGTTGTTGCGAGAAATCTTGGCGGAGCTCACGACCCCGCCGGTCCTCGTTTTCCCTGATTGGGACGCCGTCGCCGACGGCTCACGCCCGTTTCACGTGTATTGCGACGCCTGCATCGACGGGTTCGGCGCTGCTCTCGAAAAGGAGCAGACGGACGGCTCCATAAAACCCGTCGCGTACATTAGCCGAGCTACGCTCGACTCGGAAACGCATTGGACTCCTCTTGATTTGGAGGCTGGCAGCACTGTCTGGGCTGTCAGACGCCTCCGCGGCTACCTTTGGGGCACCAAGTTCCGTATATCTCTCCGACCACAAGGCTCTGAAAATCATAGGCAAAGTGGAGGACCACAACGCCCGAGACCAGAGATGGCTCGAGTTCCTCACCGCGTTCGACTACACCCTCGAGCACCGAAAAGGAAGCGCGAACGGCAACGCCGACTTCCTGTCTCGCTTGCCGGAGCCTGCCACGGAACACGACCGCAATGGTTCGACGAGTCTCACCCCTGTTGAGGATGGTGGCATATTCCTCATAAGACTTCCGGGCTGCTCACTCCTTCTTCTCCGACTCCGGGTGTCGGCTTGGATGGGGTAATTCCCCGCACCTAAAATAATGCCTTGGGTGGGCTCCCTTTCGCCCTTGCCGACTTTTGCGATTTTCGCGCACACGGGCCACGTATGAGGCTTGACGACCTTCCTACTCCTTCCAGGAGATTCGCCGCTCGTGTTTCTGCATCCGCCGCCACCGTCGATAGCTCTCTCGGCCGCGGGGGGGTCTCGCGCGCAGCCGACTACGATTTCGCTTCGGTTTTTGCTGTACCCACCGCTGCCAGCGAGGACTCTGCAGAAGCCCCGGCTACCACGACGTCAGTCGCCCAACCGACTCCTTCCCGGAGCTCGGTACAAGGGACTGACTCGGTCGAGCCCACGGGCCCGAGCGCGTCCGTCTCTACCGCGCCTAGCTCTCCGGCGCCCCAGACAATGACGCATTTTTCAGACCGCATCTCCACTCGGACGCGACGGTCTTCAGCAACAGCAGCTTGTAAGGCAGCTCCTGCTGTCGACTATGGCTTCGGGTCCGGCGGGGCCCCTCGGCTATCTTCCAGGCGAGTTACAACTCCGCCGCGAGCCCGACGGCCACGGTCGGCTCCGCCCGCCGCCGCGACCCCTACTCTTGCCGACCCGCCGGTCCGCACGGTGCCACTTCCGTCCGACCACGACCACGCAGAGTCTATGGGAACTCCTCTCCTACGGCTTACGCCTTCTCCTGGTGACACGCCGACTGCACCTACAAGGCCGGATGCCCTCGACGACGCTGCTGAATTGCGGTGCGCTGATTCCGTCGCGCGTTATTCACATGCCGATTGGAAGCGAGAGCAGCACGCAGAGCCGACGTGCCATGCCACGATACGTTTCACCTCTATCGGCCGGCCGTCGGCCCTGCCGCCCGACTTTTTGGCGTGCTACCCGTCGCACAAGCGTCCCCCCCTCTTAGACATCCAGGAGCTGGCGGGTAAGGGTCGACTACATACAACCGACGACGACATTGTCCTACTCGTCCGTAAACCGACACTCCCGCCAACAAGGTCTGACAAACCCAACTCTGTGGGGCGAGCTGCTTGCTTGCCAAACGACGAGCCAGTTCGCATGTACGTCCCCCTGCCCATGCGTCCTTGGACCATGCAAGCTTGTCACTCAACGGCCTCTTGTCACCTTGGCACCATGCGCACGTTGCGCATGCTGGAGCGGTTTTATTGGTGAATTGGCATGATTGTATGCACCCGGTGGTGGCTTCGCCACTGCTTGAGGTGCCAAGCGCAGAAAACCTCACGGCTGACTGTCCGCTGGCCAATCATCTCTATGCCTCTACCGGAAGGTCCAGGTGTGGCCGGCAGTGTTGACTACTTCGGTCCCCTCCCGGTCACACCACGAGGCAACACCTACATCCTGCTGTTCACCGTTCGCTTTAGTCGTCGGGCCGACATGTTCCCCGTCACTGCCGCTGAGTTCACTGCGCAGGGTACAGCCAATATCCTTGTGAACCAACACATCCTCTTGCGGGGGTGCCCGCGCACCATACTCTCGGACAGCGGCCTGCAGTTCTGCTCCAAGCTTTCACAAGCTGTATATCAGCTGTTGGGTGTACACAAGCTTGCCACAAGCTCCTGCCATCCCAACTGTAACGGAGGCGTTGCGCGGGTAAACCACACTATGGCCTAAATGTTGACTATGGTCATCAACGAGCGACAAGACGATTGAGACTTGCATCTGCCTCACGTCGAATTCGCTTACAACAATTCCGTCAGCGCGGCGACGGGTCTGGCGCCCAACGAGGTCCACATGAGCAGACTCCCACGTCTCCCGCTGACGGTTTTCGACGGCACTGGCGTCGTGGGACACCAGAGTCTGGCTCGTGACCACCTGGCCTATTGCGACCTGGCCACCGACCGGCAAAAGCGCGCGAACGACATTGTCCGCGCACATCACTCCCTCACCCTTTCTCGTGTTAACCGCAGAAACTCCGCCCTAGCCGACGCGCTGCGCCAGCATCTAACTTCGCTACGGGTGGTTGGGCATGGGTGTACAACTCTGCCTCCACCATCCGCCAGGGTGTGAATGCGAACACCGACGCCAAGGTACTCAAGGCCAAACTCGCGCTTAACTGGACGGGCCCGTAAAAGATTATGGCAGTCGGTCCCTGCTCCGCCGACGAGACCCTGGACGGTTCGCCGCTCGGGAGCAACCTCCTCTATTTGAACCTCTCTTCCGACCTGCCCGGTTCGGACGCTCGTCGACGTGTGGCCATCGAACGCTGCACACCCTGCGCCAACCCCCACGACAGCGGGGACATGCCCAAATACTTACCGGCGGGGCTGACGCAGTACGTGCTCAACATTTTTTCCAAGAATTCTCCGCTGTACCACGTCACTCAAGACGACGTTTCGGCTCCCCTCCAACGGCTGGAGGTGGACCAGATCAGCGGTCATCAGTCGGTACGGGGGCGAGGTGGCGTCATCGCGGTGCTATACAAGACGCATTGGGCGGGACTCTCCGAACCCTCCTGGGAGCGGGAAATGGACCTCTACCTCTCCCGCCCCGACATATTGTGTTATTGGGCCGGCACCCCGGACCAACACCGCCAAACCAACCGCCTCTACCGCCGAATGCGGATCGGGCACAGCGCGAGCTCTCCCGCAACAACGGGGAACGTTTCCTAGCGCCGGGTTACGCTTGTGTTCCTCGCGCCGATTGGCTCCGTCGCTACCACGACACGGTGCTTCCTAAGGGAGCCCAACTTTGGTACGAGGGAAACGATGGGTTAAGGTGGCTTGGACAAGTCAGAGCGAGCACAACCGAGGACAAGTTATACCTGGTCCGCTTTCTGGACGACCCGGGACCGATTAAACTTCATCTTCCCCCGGCGCGCTACACGACTTCGACGGGAGCCGTACGAGGCTCATGGTGCCTGCAAGTTCACATCGCCAGCGCGTTTCCTCGGGGAGTCCAACGTAACGTAGATGAATCTATAGGCGCAGCCGTGGCCAGTTGACTTTCAAGCCGCCACCGCTCCTCGATAGTTCTCCATTTTGTTCGGGTTATGAGGTTTGTGTCTATATCTTTGGGTTGTTTGTGGTGTTCTGAGAGTCTTGGTCTGGTTTTGGGGCGGTTCTTTCCATTTTTTTTGTCCTGCCGAACTCCCTGCTCAGTGTCGGACCAGGGTTCGGGTAACACGCCGCTATCTGAGGTGCAGGACTGTCGCTTTTTTCGTCGTTATTTGATTTCGCACTGCCGACGCCCTCCTCACCCCAGAGCCGGGGGGCGACCAGGGTACCCTGCTCGCGCGTAACGTGGTACAGGGCTATGTACTGGCCTGTGGTCATTTTGTTTTTTTGTGTGTTTTATTTGTTCTACTTCTTTTTCGGCTAAACACTTCCCCCCCTCGCGGGGCTGTAGGTGATGCCACCCTCCGTCCTGGGTATTTGTCGTTTCCTCGTCTAACCCCCCGCCATGCCGATGGCCCGCGGGAGGTTTTTCGCATGACTTCTCCCTTGTATTAACGCCTGTGTTCCCCTCCATATCGACGAGGGCTCGCCTCGCCATAGTACCTTTTCTGTGGTTGGTTTGCCGTAGAGCCTTTCCTGCCCCCCTCCCCGCCACACCGGCGGTACGCGGCAGGTTTTTGACGGATGACTTTTGCCTTGTTGTAGGGTCTGCGATTCCTTCAACTGCTCTTCTTCGCGTGTTCCTGGCTCCATAGCCAGACCGTTAGAGGTGTGGGAGTGGGTTTTGAGGAGTGCTACGGTTATTAGTGGGGTATTAGTTCGTTTGGCCACTTGCAAAAGGTTAACCAATAGCTTACCCAAACTAAGCCTTATAACACTCTCCCGCCCTGAAACGGCGGGATAGCAGGTCGGCCGGATATACGGGTGAACCTGTCAATATCCAAGCGGTTTCATTTCCTGGGGATACCTGGGAGATTATTTTTCAAGTTCGACATGGGGAAAGTCCGAAAAAGTTTATTATGGTGGATGTGGGGCTCGAACCCACGAACCAAAAAACCCATGGTCTGTCGACGATGCCATTTGTTGAGGTATCAGTGGGGTGTTAGTCCGTTTGACCACTTGCAAAGGTTAACCAATAGCTTACCCAAACTAAGCCTTATAACAGGAGCCGCATCTTCGACTCATGGTCTAGTTCGTAGAACCGGGTTTTCCCCTAATCTCCCATATTTCTGCATATGCGGCTCATCAGGGTGGGCTAGTGTTAAGATACGGCCTCGAAAGGCCTGTATTTATCCGAATTGAGAAAATTTGGACGAGTTCCATATGATAAGGTTGGTGTTAAATTTTTGGGATAGTCAGGAAATAGATCGGAGGCACGTGTCTCCGATCTCAGAAGCCATCCGGGGCCCTGGTGGAAACAAATTAAGCTACGTATCTCCTAAAGGCTAATAAAGTGAGCACTCTCCGAGGACCTGTTCAACTGGCAGACCTGCAGGGGGCACTCTGTGTCCCCGCCCAATACCCTTACATACTACTAGTACTACTACTACTACTACTACTAGGACTACTACTACTACCCGTAACGAGTTTTGACAGAGACGAGCGTACTCGCGAGTACCCGTGGATAATAATAGTTTGGACCGTTTATCCCGCCGGCACCGAATTCAAGTAAACGTGGTGCTGTCGCGACAAAACGAGGCACTATAGGGGGGGTAAGTCTCACACACAACGAACGGGCTTTTCCTGCCAGGAGGGAGTGAAGATCGCGATCGGATCGGTTGATTCGGGTCGTTGTAATTGCACTACCTGGTATGATACTACTACTACTACTACTACTACTACTACTACTACTACTACTACTACTACTATCGTCGGCCTTTTACTATAAAAATGCGTCTGTTAAAATGCGTCAGTTGGAATGCGTCTACAGCCAGTACTATATACTGCTACTACTACCACTCACTGCAGTGTGTGCTTGCTGTCTGCTGAATAAACTGTCTACTTGGATTTGCGAAGGGTATTAGTTAGTTAGAGACACCCGAGATAATATGCCATGCATGCATGTAGTATGAATGATATGTGTATGCCACACAGCAGGCAGACAACAGGCGGACATACCTGGGTGGTGATGATGTGATATTTCCCCACCCATGCTATCTACATGCAGCACAACCAAGTGTCCGTGCTGATGATGCCCCGGAGAGACGAGAGCTCTCCCTGTGTGGTCACAAGTTACGAGACGTATGTACATAGGGTCGGCAGTAGATAGACACACACATTGCAAAAATGCAGCAGGAAAGCAAAGGTGATTTGGCCGTGCAAGCAATGAGCACGCGGGCACGAAAAAAAAGAAAAGAAAAAATACGAAAACAACAACAACAACAACGACAACAACAACAAAAGTTCTTTGAAAGAAAGAGGGTCACAGGACGGGACGAGCAGTTTTGAATTGAAAAACAAAGCACAGCAGACAGCCAGCCGCTGCTACTGGCTACGACATCCAACCAACATCGAGGGCAGCAAGCATATTGAGTTTCAAAATACCCTGCAGTAAGTGTACGAGGGGGGAGTGTTGCCGCGTGGTGTATCACCTGCTACGCATTGTTTCTGGCGTCAGAGTGGTGCCAGTACGGCCATCGCGTCGCCCCTGTTCTGTCGAATACGAAGAAAACGAAGCCTATAGTATGCGAAAACGCAGCAACCAAGCATATGACACCACCCATCCGGGGTCGGGGCAGCACGCAAACTGGGTTCCGAATGCAACTACTCACTGCTACTGGTGGAGGTTGAGGAGCGCATTGCTGCGTGGTCTGTGCTCTACTTAGTGCATTTTTGACAGCTGTTTCTATACGGACATGATCGTCTCAATAGTCCCCAAGTGAACCCCAAAGGAAAACAAGAACAAACGCAAACAAAGCAAAATGGAAAAACAAACAAATAAGCGACGAAGAAAGGGTAAAAAGGGATGAAAGGAAAAAGGGGAAAACCGGCTCAGCGACAACCCGAATACCGGCGGTGGTCTTAGTACCGCAGTAGTATCGTCTGACACTGCACCCCCGAGGGGGATGGAGCAGGCAATCCAAGTAACCAAGGCAACACAAGACGCAAGATTTTCGCAGTAGCTCGAGGTTACGTAGACAGGTTCTACCTACTAGTCGGCGTGTGGTGCCTTGCTACCCTGTCTGCCGTCTCCTTCCTGCTTTCGTCAACAACAGTGGTTTCCCTCCTCCCCTCAACCCCCTTTCGACCTTGTGCTTCACGCATCCGGGCTGCGCGGCGCTCCGAGCTCTTATTTTCCTCCTATACGTGCCACCTGACCATCAACCGTTCGGCTGCTTCGAGGACCCTCCGGTATCACTTGCCCCTCTTCTTTGCTGCATGGACCCACAGTACGGCTTCAGCCCCAAACTGCCGTTGGGAATCTTCGGTGGAGCCTTCGGTGGGTCGAAAAACGGCCAAGTCGTCTCTCAGGGTTCTGAGCCAGTTGTTCGGCGCCCCAGCTGGTGGTCCAAGGGTTTTTCCACCGGCTATCTGCGCAAACATCATCCGACTGGGTAATTGCCCCTTGTTCTGCCGTGCCGTTGCCCCAGCGAAGAAGGGCCGCCGTTTCCGGAGAATGGTCGTTTCGATGCTCTCGCACTTTGTCTTCTTGAGATCCTTGGCGTACGAGAGATTGATGTGGTCCGCACGACGCCGGCGGACTCGCCAGAGGATTTCGAGGTGCGCCTTTCAGAGCTCGTCATAGTGATACCTGGTATATCTCTAAACGACAACGAACAGTTAGTTGTTGGATTGCCATTATTGTTGCAGACCGTGTCGGAAATTCCGATAAAATATCGGAAAAAAAGCGTGTCCGCAATCGTATTGAAAGTTCCGATATATCGGTACTGTTATCTCGACAATGGAGCGTTCGATATCTGATAAATGTATAACAGCACCATGTATAGCGGTTCCTACTCCGCATTTACGGGCCATCTCCTCGACGGAGGGTTTGTTTGCACCTCCCCCCCCTCCCGTGATATGATTCCCCTCGCTCCCGCCCGCCGGCTTGAGGATCCCTCAGCGAGAGCTGATGTCGGTGCGCCCGACGTGAAACTGATATTTTGGTGGTTACATAAGTTGTGCGGAGAAGGCGTTTCACACCAACGCCTCTCCTAGGTGAGGTTATCCTCCACCACAGTCGCTATCCGTGCCTCGACGACCGCTCGTCGTCGCGACGCTCGCCTCCAGCTGGTCGATTGAGTCGCTGCTTCCCGTTCCTTCGGCGTCCAAAGTTTTCCTCCGTCCAATGATTTCCTCCGCGAGGGTGGCGAGGTTACGGCTGCTGTCGTAAAAAGAAACATCTGTCCCGGACGAGCGTAGCGATCACCCTTGTGCACCACGAAAGTGGAATCAGCCAATCCACCCAGGTCAACCCCGCCTGAACGCATGCGTACGAGTCCCCCCCTTTGGATCTGCGCACGTGCGTGATGCCGAGGAGCTTCATCGCTTTGTTGCGGTGCTCTGACACCGTGTAATAGCGTCTCGGAGGCTTCTCCATTGGATGAAATGTCAAAATCCATGCGAATCTTCCTGTTGGCGGTAGAGAGCGACCCGTGTTCTTTTCGCGGGTGGATGACCAGTCGCTCGAAGGTGCGGGAAATCACGTGGATCATCAGCGGCTGGTACTGGTTCGCCTGCGCTTCTTCTCGCCGGCGTAAGCATGCATGCCGCGTGTCGATCTATGCACCGTTCGTGGCAGGCGTATCTCACCCATAGGAACTCCTTCCACCCCCAACGAACGTCCGGGATGATTCAGAAATAATCCGCCGATCTTGCCTTACAAAGGCAGCGACTCCCGATTCAAATCATGCCTCCGTTGCCGCCGGGTCCTAGCGAAGGCTTCGGCTTCGGTCCATCCTCAAAAATCGACAAACCAAGTGGGCGTACCATCTAAGTAGCTGGTACAGCAGTGGGGCAACGTACATTTTGGTATCGAACTAACCCCGTTCACCTGCTAGCCCACAGTTTGTACGGCTCAAAATACCTGGCTACGTAAAGAGTGTGGGCGCCGTGTGCTCACAATAATGTCCGCATCGGATCGTTCTGACGCACCTTCCTCCCCTGCGCGGAAAGCCCGGTTCTTTCATATTTCGGGAATGACGTCCGCCACGGGTTCTTCCGAAACCTCGTGTAGATCACAGATGTCTCTGAAGTAGGCAGCCTGCAGCTCGTTTTCGCACCCGAATCCGTCGGGGAAGACAGCAAGAGCCTCCGGCACCGTTGCCACCAAGAGCCTCCGGCACCGTCGCCACCAAGATTCCCAGCGGACGCGAACGCCTATTGAACCGAGGATAGGCAAAACACTGCGGCTCCACGGGGTAGGCTCGCTTGCGCTTGTTGGTGGCGTCGAAATAACGTCAACGGGCTCGCCGGAAACCAGTCCTCGAACGACGCACGATTCTGCCATCGCCCTTAAAAGCTCGGGCAGGTATTTGAGAATCATCCACAATCACGTTATGTCCTTCCCTGTGATGAACGATCCGCTGTCCATCGCCCCTCTCAACGTACGCGGTACGCGTGCACCGTGGAACACCATGGAGCTGGTGATTATCAAGTCAGCCGACTGTTTCTCCGGCATATGCGGCAGCATGCACGTGGGTTGTTGACATGTTACCCTCTCTCCCCCTTTTCCGGCGCTACAATTTGTAGCAAGTGTCCCCTCATTATGCCTGGCAGGTGTTTGACACTGCCTTATATCTTCAAGTTGTTCGGCTCCACCGCCTCGTACTACCCACATGGCTCATTTCCACTGCGTATGCATCATTGCCGAGGGGCTCGCCAACCACCTTCTACCCCACTCACATCGGCGATGTGGACGCCAGCGCCCTCGACAAAAGATCTCCGGGGTGGGCACGTACCCCTTCGGAGGCAAGGTGACCGTCTTGCTTTGATTGGTGGCGAGATATCAATCTCGGACAGCTCGCGCTGGAGGAAGAGCACCACCCGCACAGAACTATACTCGGAGTGATCTCCTTCATGCTGATGCTGATGCCGTCCAAGCAGGCAGATGCTTTAACACCTCGTGGGTCATTCTCGTGACCGTTTCAGAACCGTCAGGAGCACAGGAGCAGCGGCATGTAAGACAACGCGGGTCCCATGTCGCATCCTTGCTGCATCCCACTGGAGCGGTCACTCTTGTGCCTTTCCTTCGAGTCCACAAGGAAAAGAGAGTGGACGGCCATGTAGCTGCAACCTTTGGCGGCGAACGGCGTAAGAAAGCGTCGGCACGCAAGTGGCCTCCTGCGCGAGTAGAGCCGCCCGTTTAATGGTATTAAAGCCATGGAACGGTCAGTTAGGATGAACTAGTTGTCCGCCTTGTGGTGCCTTCATGGGTGTAGCACTACTTGCTCTACCCGCCGTTGTGCCCCAACCTCCTCTTTGCCTCTCCCTTCGAGACTGGGCTCCCACAGTCACCGCCGGCACTGGCGCATGATACCGGCGGCTGGAAGGCGCCGCCACGTCATTCTTGCGCTGACCGGTCGATATTTCTCACCCAAGGCGGTGAGGTTGGGTGGCAGGAAGACCAGCCGCCAGAAGCCTAGCGGGAATGGGGTGGGATCGTCGATAATCTGTCTCGAAAGTCCTCGATTTCTTCGTCGAACTTCTCACGGCTGAAGCCCGTCGAGATAATTGGCTGGCTGTAGGTTCAAATTTTAAACGTGTTGACCGTCGCTCCCCGCGACTGATAGCGCGTTGGAAAAGGCACTACGGGCACAACAGACTTGAGCTTTTGTTTGATTTTTTTAGTTTTCTTCTTCTGTACCAAGTAGATCGCATACTAGACTACAGTACCGTACCATTTTTTTTCAGCGAGTGATGGACGTTTAAGGTTTATGCTGCGCATCTTCCGATGCCAAGAAACATGATAAACATGCTAACAACAAGTCGCGATTTCGTGGAGGGTTTCAGGCTTCAAGTGCTGTGGGTCGCCAAGAGGTTGAGGTTTTAATTTAACACATCAGTGATGCACGGGCTCTGCTAAATTGGCAAACCCGAAGGAGGATAGTATGCCTCTCTTCCATACAAACACTTAACAGATATCGTCGTCGACCAGGACTCCAACGCTGTCTACAAGCTTCTCGACGTTCGCACAACCGCCATCAGCTCCCCTAGTACCCTACCACCCAAACGGCAACGACGGCGACAAGGACCATATTCATCACACGATGACGCAAAATGCTGGTGATGGTCGTCAGCGAACGTGAAGATACTGAGATGCACAACTCCCTCGGGTAGACTTTGCCTAAAAGACTTCGGTCAGTGCGGCCGCTGGATGAGCTCCCAATAAGGGCCACGAGGATAGGCTATTGGAGTGGATTCCATGCCCTCCCCCGACGACTTTCGAACACGCCAATTTTGCCAAACATGAAAGTTAGTCCCGCGATCAGCTCGTTTATTACGACCTGGCAACAGACCACCACCAGCGCTCGTACGACATCGTTCGCCAGCACCACATGCCCCTACAGTTTCTACCATGGACTGCCGAAACTTCGCCCTTTCTGATGCGTTGGGTCAGGTTCTCTTGTCAAAGGTACCTGGTAGGCGTTTGCAATCTGGCGCGGGTATGCAATACGGCCGCAACGACCTGCCGAGGCGAGAAGGCCGCCACAGACGCGAAATTATCAAGAATTAACTTTCGCTCCTATGGACGTACCCCGGACAAAGCTCATGCGATTGCTCCCCCCGCTGATCTTCCTGCGGGACACCGGACGGTTTCACTCGTGGGGCTCTATGTTTGGATCTTCCTTCAGGATTGCCCGTCGCGGCTGCACGTCGTCGCGTGCCCGTGGCGAACTGCGTGTGTGCTGCGTCAGTCCCCACCGCGGAGTGACGACGTATCGAAGTTATCCACCGGCGGGGCTGACGCAGGACGTTCTCCACAACTTCACCAAGAAATCCCCTCCATATCATTGGGTCGCGCAACACGGCGTTTCGAAGCCCCTTCAACGGCCCAACGTGGAGTAGAAAATATCCGGTCATCATTCAACCTACGATCAAGGGGGGATCACCGCCGTCCGGTACGAGGCGCATGAGACAGGGCTCTCTCTCGCCGATCTCGTGCGCGGGAAATGGTTCTCCGGCTCTCTCGACAGCAGATGTTCTGACATTTTTATCTGCTGGGCCAAATTCAGAATCGGCACCGCCAAACTAGCGGGCTGCGTACAGGCGAACGCCAGTTGGCACCGTACGACGGGAGCTTTCTTGAGGCAACGGCGGACGTTTTCTGGCGCTCGGCTGCGGATGCGCAGCGGGCGCGGATTAGCTTCGCCGTTACAGCATTTTGGTGCTTCCTGACGGGTCACACGTTTGGTACTAACGAAGGGGGCGGTTTATATTAGAGATAATACTTGTCAGTAACCATCGTTGCCGTCACTTGATAACACTAAAAGTCATATGGTATACGTTGCGAGGTGTTCGGACGACAGACAGCAAAAGTTGGTACACGCCACGCGCCATCTAAAATACGAGAGGTTTTAGTAGTTTATGATGGCCAGGGCGAATTAGCGTGTGTACAGGTGGCGATGGCTTGTAACCCGTGCGTTATCTGGGCTGCTTAGGACCCTATCACGTTCCCTTCCTCTTTTGGCCCACCGCACGATTTCAATGGGAATTGTACGGGGTTCTTGGTGTGTGCTAATCCACTCGCAGGTCGCGCGTTTGTCTGGGGGATTCAAACCAAGACACCGCAGACACCGCAGACACCACACGTTCGTTGTTTGGTTTGGATCGGACTTGCTTTTTTGTATGATCCGTGTGCTAACCCACTCACAGGTCGCGCGTTTGTCTGGGGGATTAAAATCAAGACACCGCAGACACCGCAGACACCACACGTTTGTTGTTTGGTTTGGATCGGACTTGCTGTTTTGTACGATCCACCCCCTTTTCGGGTCGGTTCCTACGCCTTCCCTACCTCCGGGGCACTGACGGATGTGTCTCTCCCCTCCATCCATCCATCCATCCATCCATTGTCATTTTGACGTGACGTGTCGGAAACTCTTTGTTTTCGCACCCCCAGCAGCTAGCTGACGTATTTTTCCATTGTGTACTGTATTAAAATGTTTTGTTTTTTATCGATGGTACGCAGTGCTCTGGTCGTGCTGCCGCCTCGGGTGATGTGGCCGGCCATTTTCACGGCCTCACGTACTCTTGTGCCTTCGCGTTTCCGACCTTTGCTGTTGGTCACAATGGGGTCCGCTTCCCTTCTTCCTGCCGATCCCCTCCGGTTTATCACCGGGGGCGATTTTGGGTGACCTGGCCTGGCGTGCTGATTTTCAAGATTGTGGGTTTGTGTTCTGCCTGTTTCGACAATACTTTTCGACCCCCCCGCCCCCGTCGCTGGGGTTGTGGCGGTAGCCTAGGTGTTTGACATTTCTAGAGCGTATCTTACAGGTAGGCTTCCTTCCCGTTTTTATTTTCGATCTCACCTCAGGAGACTTCGTAGCCTCACAGGTTAAAGGCAAAGGTGGATTTTGATGAGCCACGTCTTGAGTCGTGTTCTACAGTAGTTCGGAGCCGGCGTTTCCCCGAATCTTCTGCTTTTCGGTAAGATGTACTACAGCTCATCATGGGGGGGGGTTATGTAATGCTGTGGCATTTCTCTGAAGGGGCCGAGAGGCCCAGGATTAGGAATACGGGGGCGATGGCGTTCCTTGGAAGGCCTACCGGTATACTGTAAACGGAACATATTACTATTTACAGAGGAGATATACCCGAGCCCATTGTTCGCACCTTCCCCCTTTCACATGGTGCTCTAGTTTGATTCAACGCATAGTGGCATGTTTAATAGGCAAACCTGAATGGAGAAAGGGTTAGAAAGAAGGAAATAGAAGGAGGAGACTTCTCCTAGCAATCGCCTTACGATGCGGGATGTTGTGCGCTGAGGGTGTGCGTAGTGCGCACGAAGCTGTTGGGTATTATATGTGCGGGTGCTTGTCCTATTTATGTGTTACAAGTATCGGTAGTGTCACACCTTGTGCCAGTATCTCACCTCGCGTCTTTGGAGTTTTGGCGATCCCATCCGATACCTTTCGAAACATTTGTCGCCAGTGGATATCGGATGCTGTTTCCCATATCGGATCAGAATCATTTGACGTTCCGAGACCAAACGAGCACCCGATCGTTCATATCATTATAGAGCAAGCAGCACACGAACTGCGAGCAAATAATTATCCGGCAGCAGTATGTACGTGCTACGTGCAGCACTCACAACAGCAGCTACTTCGAACTTAGTACAGAAATACGGACAAAACCCAGGGGGAGCAATTGAGGAGGCCCAGTGCATTTGCATGCACAAGCAAGCCTGGTATTTTGGCAAAATCTCCTTTCATCACCTATTGTATTATGCTTCCAACTAAGCATGAAACATTATACATTGGGCAATTTACTCCTCCACGTGCTGCCCTCGCTCCCTCCTTGGCTAATTACAACAAGTTGCCATGTGGTGGTGCACGAAATGTCTTTCTCACAGTCATTGTGTCGGCGGTATTCTTCTTTTAATCATCACTTATTTTACTCTCCGCGACCTTCTGACAAGGTCATGGTCACGGCCAGACATAAGTGTCTTCCCTTCCCCCCCCCCGGTACTCGCCTTCGTTTTTATCGCGCCTAGGGCTCAGTATTCCCATTTTTTAAAGCTCTTTATGCTCGTCGATTTGCATCGAATTTCGCCTAGACTCACGCTCACTCACGCGCTTTCGGCCTGTCGATTTTTATGAGTCCCTTGCGAGATTCAAACCGGCGACGTCGACCTCGATAGTTGCGCTGATTACTGCTGTTGGACCATTGGATCACCGGAGACGCCGGTCGTTATGACACATATTCCTATATATTTCGTTTCTTTTCATAATATGAGAACTTATTTCAAGACAGCAGTACGTACGTATAGTCGAGGCGAACGATAATCTGGAATTATATCTCCGTGCACCAATGGCAGAGGTATCAAGAAAGCTGGCAGTGATGACAATGAGGATAGTAAACCTCGATGATCACTAACAGACATAAAACAGTTTTTTTGCCCCTCACGTTAGCTATCATCATCGGAGATAGCCACTATTAATCCAATCGATACCGACTTGTCAACCTATACGTAACAAACAGCAAACACCAGACAAAACAGAACAGCAGGCAACAACGAACCACACACAACTATTTATTTTAATAACAGTCATGGCAGATCACAGAAATAACAGCGGCAAGAACCACCAGATACACTACTTGATAGTTTCGTGCTCATCACCGATGCATAAAGCAGGGCGAAACGTTTTGGCACGTAGATAACAACCAACACACCACCATGTCATGTGGGAGTTGGGAATGAGTGGGCAGTGGGTGGGCGGGTGTAGGTGGGGGTGGGTACCCGTAGTTAGCTGTCATCACTGGTTTTGTTCTCACATGACTAAGTAATAGTCATCACGTTGTCACAGTACTGTCGCTCACAGGTTGCCGCAGCACGTGATGATCACGAAAAGCGCAACCACGGAAGGCTTCTACTACTTCTGCTCCTGCTATTACTACTACTACTACTACTACTACTACTACTACTACGTATGGTAAGTAAGTGTCAAAACTGAACCAAACGAAAACTCGGGCGGGGTGCCAGGATGACAGCCAATTTCTCGCACTATTATTCAGGATTAATTATTACCTGGTATTGTTTTTGCCCTCCGACTATATTATAAAAATTAAAATACACTCCATAGTGTTGAGGTATTAGTGGGGTATTAGTCCGTTTGACCACTTGCAAAAGGTTAACCGATAGCTTACCCAAACTAAGCCTTATAACACTCTCCCCCCCTGAAACGGCGGGATATCAGGTCGGCCGGATATACGGGCGGACCTGTTATTTATCCAAGCCGTTTCATTTCCTGGGTATACCCGGGAGAGGATTTTTCAAGTTCGACATGGGGAAAATCCGAAAAGTTTATTATTGTGGATGGTGGGGATCGAGCCCACGACCCAAAAAACCCATGGTCTGTCGACGATGCCATTTGTTAAGGTAATTGTGGGGTATTAGTCCGTTTGACCACTTGCAAAAGGTTAGCCAATAGCTTACCCAAACTAAGCCTTATAACAATAGCGCAGATGCCGTTTCGATGTAAATCGAATATCCTTCCATAAAGCAGCGATATTGTTTAGGATTAAATATTATTGTGTTCGCCCTCCGACAATATAATAGCGCAGATACCGTTTTGATGTAAATCGAATATCCTTCCATAAAGCAGCGATATTGTTGATATCCAATAGTTGTAGGTGCTGCGCGCTACAACGTAAACATACCAGGCACATTACGTACGGGTTCAAAATGTACGTGGTACATGATATGTCATTGAACTGCGTTGTTGTTGTTGTTGTTGTTGTTGTTGTTGTAGTTGTTGTTGTCGTCGTCGTCGTCGTCGTCGTCGTCAACGTCGTCGTCGTTGTTGGTTGTTGTTGTTGTTGTTGTCGTCGTCGTCGTCGTCGTCGTCGTCGACGACGTCGTTATTGGACCATAAAAATTATCATATTTTATATAGGTGTTCGTCGACGGTTGTTTGCTTGTTGGAGTCGTAACAACTACCAGGTATTTGTCATTGTATCATTAACAAAAAAACATAACAACTGGTGACCATAACATGTTTTATCACCGGTCGGTAAACGACGATCGTTCTGCGCGCCTTGTGAGCTGCGATTCTCGCTCTAGCCCTGCTTGCTTTGGAGAGGTTGTCGCGGTTCCCAATCCCCGGGAAGGACGAGTGGAGGGAGGGGTAGTCGCCCACAACGATCGTCGTCGACCATTGAACACAGTCGGGGTCCGCCAGCAAAATGCCCCGCTGTGTTTTCTGCGTCGACGGTTGTGCATTTTCCCCTATGTACAACAGGAGTGCCTCATATCATAGGTCCCGATGAATGATGCGCGGGAATCCCACCTTACTTCTGCTCTCTAGGAGTCCAACGAAAGGTTCGGGAAGTAACCGAGCTACCTCCCTTCCCAGCCACGGCATCGACTCAGCCGGAACGGGATGGGTCCGCCGGTTCTCAGGAAAAAGTCACTCGTTGGTGGCTTTTGTCGGACATTTACGCTTTTACCCCAGGCAGGCGCTGCTCGCGAACCCACGGACACGCAGTGTTGTCGCCCGCTGGCAACGGTGACATCATGCAGCTAGGGTGATCTGGGACCCCCCCCTGGCGTGACCCAGCACTGCCTCGCTGCGACGCTTGAAGATCTGCGCTTACTCCTAGCTGTTCGGGAGTTGGAGGATCGGCCGCGAGGAGTAGGCGAGGCCGACCACGCGGGTCTGGACGTGGATCGTGAGCGGCTACTACCGGGAGCGGGGCACGTACAAGCCGGAAACAAAGCTATACGCTCAGGAATGGTGCTCTACTCCCAGCGTCTGCGACATCATCCTGTCCCTGACGTCCTCGGAACGAAATTGAGGTAGCTGGAAGAGCGACTCCGGTCTGGGGTACTGCGGACGCAACCCGGATGACACAGCGTCCTCTCGGAAAGCCATGCGCTGGTGGTTTGGATTTTGGCTGACGCATGGTGTTACGTACAAATGTGTTGCCTTGGTAGACCTACAGGAAAACGTAAGCAGCCCCGCCCACCTGCCCGAGGAGGTGACAGCTTCTGGAGAGTCAAGACGGCGCACGACGAGCGGGGAGGTGGTCGGGTGAGCTTGCTCGAGAGCAAAGAATGGGGGACTACCGTGGGGGCACCGGCGCGCTATTGATATGCACACGGTATTAATGGTGGAAGTCGTGACGAACGTTAAGCCGCAGACGCCTCTTCTCTGTGGTGCACGCGGATGCACGGCTCGTCACGGGAGACGGGAAGCACTAGAAGCGGAAGCTCATGCCGACCTTGATTGCCGTGATGCGGCCGCACGGCCGAGGGGGGGGGGGCGACGATAACGAGGATGGACGGCGTGATGTCGTTCTCGTCAATCTCCACTACGTCTTCATCACCGTCGTCAAAGTATGGCCGGGCCCGGTGAATGCCCATTCCAAGCTGCTTACCCACGAGCTCGGCCTCCTCAAACACATCCCGGGGATTCATCGACAACACAGGCACTCGGAGACGCTGAACTCGGTCCTGAGGGGTATCAAACTACCGGTTATCCTCCAGGCTCTCTACGGCGCTCGCAGGAACGGCCGAGTAGAGCGGCTCGAGAGGTTTGTGTCTATCGAATGTGGTGGCACCACCTTGGTTGGTGGGGTTGTTGTTATTGTTGTTGTTGTTCTCACATTAACTCGCATAATCAAGTCCGTGGTCACAGGACAGGCTCCAGTCACTCTAGAGCTGAGGAACTGTTACACCCTAGGGAAAACACACTAACAACCCAAGGTGATACACGCATATATCACAGCTGACGCAATTCATGCCTCCACCAGAAACATATAAAAGTGAAATCGGGAGTCAGTCTACGATGTGCCAGGTCCAGGCCGGTGCATACGTCTCACTACTCACGCCTGGAGAAATCAACTATTCCGATTGCCACCCAAGGAAGACTACCACGTATATATTACACGCAGCATCTATCACTACGCATACGCACGACAGGCGTAAGTCAATTGGAGAAAAGAAACAAAGAACAAATAAGATAAAGGAAAGAAAAGAAAAGAGAAGAAGAATAAAGGAGTACGCCAGTGGGACGTGAACCAGCCTCAGGAGCCAGGCCTACGAAGTCACAGAGACGACTAAAATCGAAGGAGAGAAAATTCTTCCATCCGGAGGGGAGGGTGACAGCAGCAGCACGCTACCGTCTCACGGAACTCGGTGCGCTCGGCGGCGGGGCGATGCTAAAGTGTGTGAAGGACAAACGACGATGCCTGTGTCTCTTAAGAAGAAACGGCAGCAGTGGCAGCAAGGACCGCACCTGAGCTGGAGGAGGAGTGATCCCAATGGGCGCCCAGAGGCTGAATTCGATCGGAAGTTGGCTCTCGAGGTCATTAACCCTCGCAGCAACCTAGCAGGCGCAGAGAAGAGCAGCCTGTGATTTTGGCCGCTATGGATTATCCTCTGGGCCGGCTCCGGCGACGAGAAGTTTGTCGCCAGCGTTGAGGCCTTCTGGAGAAAACAATGTGGACGATCCTAATGCATTCCTGCCGAATTTCTTGGCAGATTTTCCTGCTGCTCAGCCTGATTCCCTTGTGAAAACAATGCCGTCCGGCCCTTGTCAGAACGACGCGAAGGTGCCTTCTTGCAGCCGGGGCCATGCGGCAGTGGCGGCGGTGTCTGGAGGAGATCAATCGGGCGGGGGGGAAGTTCGGCGTCAAGGTGCTAAGGGAGGGGTGTACTCGCTTCATGTAGCCGTATTGTTAAGACTATTGATTCTCGCATCCCCACGATGCCGGGATGGAGCACGTCGGGTTTTCACCGATCAGACAGGCATCGCGTGCACCAAGCGAGGAGCTAGGGGGGTGGATCACCTAGCGCTACGAGCCTGGGTGTATCCCGAGGCGGACAATTGGTTACAGATGGTTTATCCTTGTCTGTTGTCCCAACGCCTGCAGTACCATCAAACGACCGGCTCTGCTCTGGGTGCACCGTGGGGCAGGCAATTGGCTCAATCTTGCTCACCATTCCAATGCCTTCATCAATATCAAAATGAGCGGCTGTGATAGCGAAGGCAGCCATCTGTGTGCCGGCGCCGACGCCGTTCGTCGCCAACGGTTACCACGATTGGCGCACCCCCGTGTTCTTGCACACGGATGCGGGGGGAGAGGTGCACGGTCGATTTCTTGGTCCGGCGCTGTGCTTGATGCCGTTGCGGCCGGTGCTGAAGCGTGTTGGACTGGAGTGCAAAGCGTTAGTCGACTTAGATTACATCAGCATCGTCATGACCGAGGTCACATCCAGCATTTAGGTGCTTACATCGTTCCTTCAGCGCTGTCAAAGGAATGTCATCGACGTCAATCCAAGCAAGACAGCAACCTTGTCTGAAAAGGCGTGTGCTTATGCCAGACGATATTTACTTTCCGGAGGGTATCGATGTTCACATCGTGGAGGAGGCGGACGTTGGTGTGCATGCTCGTCGGAAATATGATGAGTACGAGACGCAGAGCACCATCGGTAGTGCGGGACGGTCGAACGTGACAGCACACACCAATCAAACTGTCGGCCAACCTGATCACCACCAGCTCCATGGTGCAGCGGACCTCGCACGTTGAGCAAGCGACCGATCCGGAGCTACTCCTACCTGCGTGCCGGAGGAAAGTCAATAGCGCGATGTGGAGGCTCGAACGCTTGCTCGAGATCCTAGGAAACTGCTGAAGACGCATCGTTCTCGGAGAGCACCTGCCCGGCGAGCTGATTGACGTTGCAGCTTTTGGCAGCAAACGCAAGCGAGCTTGTCCACGGGAACCGGAGGGCGTAGACTGTCGCCGACTGAAGCACGAATAATGCCTGCCTCCGTCGGGATTTTGGTGGCCTCGGTGCCAAGCGTTATCGCCGACCAACTTAGCGTCCTGAAAGATGAATACAGGGTGGAGCTGCCTAATTCGGATTCCGTCCGCGCGCCTGGTAGAATAACACGAGAGATCTTCGTGGCGTGCACTGGACCTCAAAAAAAGCAATGGCTGGCGACGAGCCGGGAAGTTCGCGGGACAAGGCTTTTTCTGTGCGGACGACGCCTCAATGCGGTCGAAGGTGGTGGTGTTGCCGGCAGGCGCCGCTGAAACCATCAACCCACGGGAAGCCCGATGCAACCTATATATGAAGACATAGGAGCCATGTTTTGGCTGACGTGCTCGGCCCCGGGTTCTCCGCTCTGGACACCGTTCCAAATATGAGTATCACCAAAATAACCGCTCGTCGTTCTATCTGAGGACTATGGTCCTCGTAAACAACACGTTAGGTTTTACTACTGCCGTATATATTCAGTATTGCCTTTTACAATGAGTCATGATAGCATACTAAAAACGGGCGGCCGGCGTATCACGCAGCTTGCAAAGATTAGAATCGATCCTAAATTTGTCGACCTCACAGGTGACGTTGGAGTCGTTCTGCGCTAGCCCCCCCATCTTTTCTTTAACGAAATCGCTGGTTTTGAAACCAGCTCCCGGCCGTATCTCCTGAAATACGGTGTGCCCCTTACCACCCCGACGTCATATCTTGATAGTCCGTTGCAAACAAGAAAATATTTGACGACGTTTTTTTCCTTGCCTCCTGAGCACCCATGACACGTTCGTAAATGAAAATCGCTGGTTTGGGGAGGGCTATCGTAGACTCGTTGTTATAATAATCGTGTAAAACGTATAACCAAAAGTAGGAGTAGTTGTTTTTCGGATGGTCGTCCGAATGCTTTAACAAGAATAACCGCTCTCTTTGGTTAAGTTCGTCGACGATTTCTGTGGCAGCACAATCCCCCAACGCTGTAACGCCGGCGTCTTCCAACAATGTTGTCACAAAGGCGGTCGCCGTTTTTGCTCATAATTAAACCTTTCGGAACCTTGGAAAATATCGATCGATAGATATGTAGGGTCAGTGGCACTGAGGTAACGCTAAAAAAACTAACTTAAAAGGTGACTAATGCCTCATGCCATCATGCCAGCCTTACACCGCCGGAGCCTCCACCACCCGCACACGCTCGCCGAGGAAAGGCGCCGGGCACCGATACAAGTATCAAAACTCGGGTATCATACCGTGGATAACCCCCCTCCTGCCGCGGGCTGTGGTTACCGAGCTGACACGCATACGCGCTACGTACAAGAAGTTGCCACGGGGATCGGGATCCGTTGAACGACTTTTGGCGCATCGCGACCGTCGGGAGCTTCATAATGTGGTAGCACACATCGACCTTGTCCTTCAGGAGAAAGGTAGGACATATACGCGACGGTTGTATCAGCTTGCAAAGCTTAGGATAATATGAACACATGTTTCGGTCCAGCCTGCAGCGTAGGATCATTAATTGGTCGGACTCAAAGCTTGCACTAATAATAATGTACTACTAGAGGAGAGTACTACTTTGTACAGAGGGCCGAGGCCGCCCCAGTCATCCATGAAATTCACAAAAACGACGATTTCGTACTCGTACTCGCGGAGTTTACGGTGTGGAAAACCGAGCAGGTTAGCAAGTTACGGAGCCAAGCTGCTACGTAATCGATCCAAACTGCGAGCTTGTGAAAGACTCGACTCCAAACGGACACGCGTTCGCGTTTCGCGTTTCGCGCTTCGTCGTTTCGTTTATATATAAGGTACCTGTAAGGTACGTTTTTTTCCCGTTTTTTCGAAAACGATAAACGACGGTTTCGTAATATTTATTCCGCAACCGGCACTTTTTCGGAAGGTTCTAAACCCCCCGCATCTCCCATTGATCTCCCCATTCGTTCCTCCCTTGCTTCGGTCACTTTAGACAGGGCGATATTGAGGGCAAGTTGAGGGACGAACCACTGCTACAGCTACGGAGCGGTGTAGGCAACATCACCATGCGTGGATCTCTGCTGCCGGTCACTGCTTTGTTGCTGGTGCTGCCATGCTCATCCCACAGCTGGGTGAGGGACGTGAGACACGAACGACGGACGGCGTTGCTGTCGCCCAGCAAGCCTGCAGCAGTATCACACACTCCGTTTAAGAGGAGCGGCTGGGTACGGCGGAGAGGAGCACACGAGGGGAGCAGTACTCGTAGTAGTAGTGCTACCACCACCTCTACCACCAACTCGGCCGCAGTAGCAGTGGCAGCAATCCGATCGCTCAGAGGAGGAAGCGCAGAAGCAGCAGCAGCGACAGCGACAACAACAGTACCGTCGTCGTCACGGCCGCTACCGTCTCCGCAACCAACAGCGTCAACAACAACGGCAGAAATAGAAATAAAAAGCACACCACCAGCAGCACAACAGCAGCAGCAAGGCAGTGTTAGCCTAAAGCACACCGCCCGCGTCCTAGGCTACTTCGGCCTCTGGTACGCGCTTAACATTTGGTACAACATCGTCAACAAAAAGGTTCTCAATGCACTCCCTCTACCTTCCTCCATAGCTGTCATCCAGTTGGGGATCGGCAGCCTGTGGGTGGCAGCGCAATGGCTAACGGGCCTCCGCGCGCGGCCCGGACAGCTGACGAGCGCCGGCGCAAGCCGGCTGACCCCTGTAGCGTTCTTCCATGGAGGGGGGCAGATGGCCACCGTGCTCAGCCTGGGGGCCGGCTCGGTGAGTTTCACGCACGTGGTGAAGGCGATGGAGCCCTTCTTTTCTGCGGTCGTGGCAGGCGTTTGGTTTCGGCAGGTTTTCCGGTGGCAAGTTTACGCGGCGCTACTGCCAGTGGTGGCGGGCGTGTCCCTTGCTTGCGCGAAAGGTGAGTTAACGAGTATGGTATGATATGCATGTAGACTATGTACCTGGCACGTACAATACGTGTGAGTAATGCATGTGACGTGATGTGTGTGAGTTGCTTATGACAACCGTCATGGCCTATACCCTGGTAGGAGCCACCGCCCTGACCCATAGATCCATAATCCATAGACTACGAGCTACCTGGTACCTGGGATGTCATACTGCTGCTGTAGCCCACCTCGTAGACGAGAATCCCTTTGTTTAGGGTTTTAGAGGGAAAATGTCGATAACATGTGACGGTTGCAGCATCGGCCACATCATGAAGCGGTTGCTGGGGTAAAGGATGTGTCGAAAGTGGAATATATGGAGCTGCAAGACACATGCATGCACTATTAATGATAGTTAATACATACCGGTACATACCTGGTACCTGGTACACCGGGGTGCTATTCAGGGAGCATGCCATGATACTGCTTCGTGCTCTTCCAAGGCGATTGAAGGCAGTACAGCAGTGTGAGTTTCTTCGCATCAAACTGACCTTTCCACTCATCTCAGCCCCCACGAAGTTGCACGTACGTGCCAGGCTATTCGGATTGGCAGGTATTAGCGAGAAATGTATGGCGGCTCCCCACGTGCAGGTCCGCACAAAATGACGTTTGTGGTGCCCAGACCAACCCAACCCCAGACCTGACCCTAACCCTAACGCTAACCCTCTACCCCTAACCCAACACTTCGGGGGGCTCGATGTCTGCGCGGTGTGTCGGCTTGAGGTCGGCAGGGGCAATCCTGCCGTACATACATCGCCATTGAAATTACGGTGCAAATCTGAAAAACCTCGCACGCGCGTGCGATAAAACGCCTGGTGCATGCACCCGTCTACATACAGCACAACCAGTGTCCGTGCCGATGCCTCATGGACAGACGAGCTCTGTGGTCAGCTGTGGTCACAAACTACGAGACAGAGATACACATTGCGAATACAGCAAGGCGATTTGTCGATGAAATGCCAACCGCAATGGACACGCGGACAAAAAAAACAGGTATGCAGGCCAGCACTACCAGAATATTTGCAACGAGAAAATAAAACAAGAAACTACTTTAGTTTAATTCCATGGTACCATGAAAGAAAAAACTAAAATGAAAAAGCAACCGGAAAGGAAGAGGGAAACAGGGCGGCACGACAAAATATAGTGTATGCGAAAAAACTTTCTTCTGGACGATATTTCCCTTCCCTTAGGCCATTGTTTATGGTACCCCGATCCAGATCACAGATGTTCCTCGCATTCGTTTCGCCGCGTAAAGATCAAGATGCCGACGTAAGATTCCCAAACAGTGTGCATGGCAGAAACGAGTCTAGATGCACAAGCTAACAGCAATGTTCAATATGTTTGTTGGCATTTTTTAGAGAGGTGCTTGTACGATTCCGAAAACTCGAAACACACACAAACGCGCCGCAGCGCCACAACACACTACAGACCATGGCGATCGAGGTGTGCGAGGGTCAAGCGGCTGCTGCTCGGCAAGTAGCCCAGGGGGCTGCCGCATTTTCGCGAATTACTACTGTGTACTGTTCTGTGCTTGTGTGCGCGCGGGGGCAAATTTGCGGCTTAACCTCGAGACAACATCTGGAGAAGAGATCCCTTGTCCCGATCTCAGGGGACAAAATACCCCTTTTTGGTGGATTTTCCAATCTTGGACAATGTCAATACCAACAATCGTCTCCACATGCAGTGTACACAGATCTTACGTTAGGCGAATCTTGTAGAGATCGAGATCTATGTCTTACAGAAACAGTGGCCTTGAAAAGCGTGAATTGCCTTCCCATAATGATTTTGGCGTGTTTGCGTTGGACGTGAACAAAATCCTGCAGGCGACGCCTCCAAAATTTAGGGGGGGAGTGGGGATGGGCGGCAATAAGGCAAAAAATAAAAGGAAGGAAGCAAAAAAGAGCAAAAAAACAGCTTGCGAGTAGCAACGGCAGCCAAGCAACGGCTGCGTGCGGCAGAGTTAGACGCAGTGCCACCGCTGCTATCCCACCATGCAGCACAGCAAGCAGCAGCACAGCTAGCGGCATGCTTCAGCAACAAAAACAAGCGGCACCAGCACCAGTTCACCGGCAACAGCAACTGCTTTTTTCAATCTTGGGACCAGCTTTGTACCAGCATTCTTCTCGTCGTGTGCTGCTGCTGCTGCTGCTTGCTGCTTGCTGTTGCGCTCAGCGTACACGCGCCACCGCGCTGACACGCTCCGCTCCGAGCACGCCCGGCGCCTGACACTTGAGACCGCGACGACCTCACACCGCGCCGCTGCTGCTGCGGTTGCTGCTGCTGCTGCTATCGCGGTGTGGAGGAATTGAAATGGTACACCAGCTGTCCTGTTATCGCGGTCTATGATACCAGCATAGCGGTACGAGTACGAGTAGTACGAGTAACCTTTTCGGAACGACGCATTCTCCACAACTCCAAGCGGACGAGAGCGCACCGTCGTAGCAGCTGGCCCGCTGGCACACCCTAAACCCGCCCATCCGCGCCATACTCTAGCTACAACTCTCGAGTCTGTGCGCTCTCAGCGGTTGTTGTGCAGTGTCGATACAGCAAGCAGCAGGCAGCTGGTGGTGCGCGCCAGGCAAGGAAGATGCTCCGTGATTAGTGATTGGAGGTGCGACGGACAAGTGCTCGGTGCGTTGTAGGCCAGTGAAACAGAGGCACAAAAAGTACCGTAGCTTTTGATGAAATCCTACCTTCGATAACGTAATTTTGTTGCCGTTTTTGAAGAAAAGTACTGCAAGTCCCACCTTCGGGAGATTTTTTTTCACAAGTATTTTTTTCTTAGTCGACACTTTTTTCGCAAACACTCTAAGGAAAAACAAAGCACAACAGGCAGCCAGCAACTGTTACTAGCAACAAGGCAGATGGCACCATCCAACCAACGTCGGGACAGCAACCTTGCTGGGTTTTGAATGGTCCTACCGTAGGAGTAGGTGCATTGGCGCATGGTCTTATCACCTGGGCACTTTTTCTGACGACGGCGGTATCCTCACCGACGTCATCGCCCCAACATTCAATCAAAAATGAAGCCCAAAAATAATGAAGCAAGCAAAAACAGCAACAAAACAGATGACACCACCCAGCCGGCGTCGAGGCAGCACCCAAACTGGGTTCCGATTGCAACTTTATTACTAGAGGGTTAGGAGCATTGCTGCCTGGTCTGTCCTCTGTTTACTGTATCTTTGAAGGCGGTGTCCGTACCGACATCATCGATTCAATAGCCCCCAAGGGTACCCGAAAGGAGCTAGAAAGGGCAATGCTAAAGGGAAAATAATTTGGAGAAAAAAATGAAGGAACGAAGAACGGGAAAAATGAATAAAAAGCGCAACGGGAAAACCGATTCAGCAAGCACCCGCATACCGGCGATGGTCTTAGTACCGCAGTAGAATCGTCTGACACTGCACCCCCGAGGGAGATGGAGCAGGCAATCCAAAGAACCAAGGCAACACAAAACGCAAGATTTTCGCAGTAGCAGGGGATTACGTAGACGCTGACTCTACCTACCAGTCGGCCTGGTGCCCTGCTATCGTGCCTGCCGTCTCCTTCCGTTCTTCAGCCGCGGCTCCTCTACTCCCCCCACCCCTACTTTCGTTCGGGCGTCGCACATGCGTCGCGCATCCTGGCTGCGCGGCGCTCCGAGCTCTCATTTTCCTCCTCTACGTGCCACCTGGTCATGAACCGGTCGGCTGCTTCGAGGACCCCCCGATACCACTTGCCCGCCTTCTTTGCCGCATGGGCCCACAGTACGGATTCAACTCCAAACTGCCGTTGGGAGTCTGCCGTGGAGCCTCCGGTGGATCGAAAAACGGCGAGGTTGTCTCTCGGGGTTCTGAGCCAGTTCTTCGGTGGCCCACCTGGTCCCGGATTTTTTCCACCCGCTGTCTGCGCATATGCTATCACACTGGGTAATCGTCTCTTGTTTTGCCGTACCGTTGCCCTAGCGAAGACGAGCCGCCGCTTCCGGACGGTCGTTTCAATGCCCTCGCACTTCGTCTTCTTGAGCGCCTTAGCGTGCGAGAGATTGATTTCGTCCGCACGACGCTGGGAGCCAAGGACTCACCGGAGGACTTCGAGGTGCTCCATCCATCGGAGCTGGTCATAGTGAGTCGCGTTGACGGTCCACGTCACACCCGTACAGCAGGGTCTGAATCACCTCGGCCTTCAGCAGGCGGATCTTCAGGCTGAGCTGGGCAGTCGTCACATCGTACAGCTCTGGACCGAACCGCTTGTAGCATGGAGTACAGTACGGTGGTGGTGTTGCAGTTCAACATGGCCGCCTTATTGGGGGAAGCCTCCTTGTTCACTCCAGGGCATGAGTGCCATTCCCCAGTTGCGCCAAGCGATTTTGACCGCCTTATATCGGGATACCGCCTTATATTGGAATACTTCCTTATATGGGGATACCGCCTTATATGGGGATACCGCCTTATATGGGGATACCGCCTTATTGAAGGACCCCTACTGCTGTACAGCCCTAGTTGTTTGTGGTCGCGTTACATGGTCCCGACCGGGTCACGGTGGTAATAGTGTCTTATCACCTGGTAAAATAGCAGACTAGACAAGGCTGGGCTGCGCTTGGGCTTAGTGGGCTGGGCTGGGCTGGGCTGGGTTGCGCTTGGGCTGAATGTGGTCTACCGCTGCTTGCTGTAGGTCTCCTCCCTCTCTCCAGTCCCCAGCGTTTTTTCGTTGTGGTTGTCGGGAGATGTCGATTATTTTGCTATCAATAGTACTTGCGATCTAGGGTTGTATATACGAAATCGTTACTGCTGCACGTACATATCATGTACCTGGTGGTATGTACTTACAAGGGCTCCGCCCGCGGGCGGCCGCCCGCTACGCTTGCGCAAGGAAGAATACAGCGAAGCGTGAAGGGGGCAGAAAGGAGAGACCCCTGATTTGGTGCACCTAGCGATTTGATAATGCCAAGAGCTACTCGTGCGGAGCGGATTACCCTGTGCTGTTCTGCGCGCTTGCTGGCGATGTCACGTTCTCATCGGCAGTACGGGTGTAATTTGCGGGAAAAAAAATGAAGGAGGACCGAGAGAGGAAATCAAGGAAGAAATCCAAAAGACGGGTACACACGTGCATTCCGGTACCTGGTACCTGGTACCTCGCATGATTACTGGTACTGTATGTACGAAAGAAAGCACAGCGCAACACGGCCCAGCACGGCACCGCACGGCGCTGCACTGCGCTGCTGAGTTACGAGCATGGCTGAGCTGGGTTAAGCTTGCAATACATTTTTGTGATTCAACAACGTAGTACGTAAGAACCTGGTGTATCTAGTATGATACTGCTTTCGAATGATATCTGACATTTACCGAAAGAGTAAGTACAGCACAGCCCGCAGCAAGGCACAACACGGCACAGAACCGCATAGTACCGCACCGCACGGCAGGGCACGGCCCTGCGCTGCTTAGCTGAGCTGAGCTGACGAGCCAAGCTGAGCTCAGCTGGGATCTAGTACGATGATGCTTCGTATTCAACTTCCACAAACAAAACATGAAATTAAACTAATGAAGAAACAACGAAAAAAAATGCCCAAAATCGAGTTGGCAGAAACCAAATTTGAAGAAAACAGTTGAAAGAACAAGAAACTATTCAACTTCCATAAACATAAAATACCAGTAACATAAACAGTAGAGAAAATAAAGTAAAATCTCTAATCCATTCGGCTGAAACTAACCAAATTTGAAGGAAACAAACAGATTAAAAAATGAAAAATACGACTGCTGAAAAAACGAAAAAAAACGGGAAAAAAAGGTGAAAGAAGTCAAGGAAAAGCTGTACCATTCCGCAAGCAATGGAAGGGAGCGATATTGAAGTGGGTGGTCCAAGAGGCCAGGGATGTACCAACAGAGCCCGCTCAGGAAAAACGCAACGATAAGTAAGTCAATGGTATCATGGTATCATAAATGCATGCGTGACCGAGAGCAAAGCCTTTTTGGGAGACTCTTCTCCGGACCAAGCGCACTTGGTTGGTACCAGCACGCATACCGGGTACTACTGCTCTACAGGTAACGAATTGTTACCCACGTTGGACACATATCACGATCTGCGTGACCTGGATCGTACAGATCTGTGAGTTGGAATGTATGCATAGATCGTGCTTGTCCTTCGTACAGATCATCACGCGGAAATGTGTACAGATCTCGCAGATCGTAAGACATTTTTTAGTATCATACCATGCTCCTCACGCAACCGAGCACACGCATGGTAAGATGACCGCACCCTGTAGGCCAACACCGGAGAAAAATGTGCATAATTCAGATTCTTCAGTTCCACCCCGTGGAAAGGTTTAAAGGTGATGCGGATCCGTGAACATGGTCTGTATGATCTGCATGATGTGTACAGTAGTAGTGATCCCATCTGTCCGTCGTGTTAAAATTGGTTTGAGGTGACGTGGAGGCGGACCAGATGATCTCGAAGGACAGCGGGAAAACGCGGCACGACCTTCTTTATCATAATTAGACTTCGAAGTATGTACATAAAACAAACTCTGCTCTATGATATCATACGAACCTGGTACGTATATACAGCGTGCCTGCTGGTATACTTTTTAATAGTAACTAATAGTGACTGGTTCTAATGGTATCTGTGATTCTTCTTAACTGGTACTTATTGCGGCAGTGCTCTTGTTGTGTACCAGGTACCGCGTACTGTGCCTAGCAAGCGTTAGTATATGCCGTACCCGGCAAAGCGCGTTGTGATGGATTGGTAACGCGGCACGAGTTGCCCCGCCCTCCTTGCTACGAAACCGCCCAGGCAGAAACCCCTGCACTTGCACGGGTGGGCTGGTGGTGCTCTTAAGGGCAGGCGGGGAATCAAATCAGGGCTTCGTGCGTACGAACAGAGTCACCAAGTGTGAACTCGCCTGGTGATTCCATCATCTCAGCTTTAAACCGCCCGCCGTCGTGTGGTCTCACACATCATGTTGCGAATACATATAAAAATAGCACCAATATCATTTTCCAGGAAAATGCCAAAAACGAGGATATGTGGAAATGACGCCGCCGAACATGTTCAACTGCCCCCCCGCCCCTCCCCCCCCCCAACAGTGGCCACACCAGAACACTTTTTTTTTTCTTATGAAGTTGGCATCCGTATGCCAGAAAGCACGCACAAGATGCCGAAGTCTGCCTCACAAGTGGTTGTTAGTAGGGTGCAGCTAATCCTTTGTGCGACTCTCCGAACACCTCAAGGTGCTTCACGCTTGGTGCACACGATATCTGCCTGGTCGGTGAAACCCGACGTGCTCCGTCTCGGTATTGTAGGGATGCGAGGGTATATGGTCATACAACCACGGCTATGCATGCGATGAGTACACCTCCCCACCCCCCCTAGCGACTGGAAAAATACGTGGGGGGATGGGGGATGGTCGTTATGTGGATACCAGGACCCTTGGGGCCAGCCCGCCTACTTTGTGCAGCATGTAAAACCCGTCAGACGCGCACCCATCTTTGATATCCTAAGATATCGTGTTTCTGAGGGAAGCTGTGAGGGAGACCCATCCGGTTGTCTCTTTCCTCAACGACTCTCAAAGTCCGCCCGTTTCTTTTCTCGGAAGCTATCTCAAACGTCAATGTTGCCAAGTGTGGTCAAGACACTACCCCCGCTGCGTCGGTCCGTCTTCGGTTGTTTGGTTTGTTCTCTGGCCGTCCACTTGTCCGTTGTAGCGCTCACGCGGCGTCGTTATATATATAGGTATATATATGTATGTATTTTTTTTTTTCGCACACTTCTACTTTCCAGCTTCTGGACAAGCCGTGTGGTGTCACAGGTGTCGTCCCTTCTCCCCCCCCGGTTCTTGCTTTCAATTTTGATCGCGCATAGGGTTCAGCAATCCCACTGCTCGTCGAGTTTTCGTCGAGTGTTGCTAACTCACGCTCCCGCGCTTTCCGCAAGTGAATTTGTGCCCAAGAAAAAGTCCCAACGAATTTATACGAGTATGCACTCGGCGGGGCTCGAACTCACGAAACCGACCTATACCAGGCTCGAGGATAACCTAGTACGCCACCGGGGCGACCGGCTATATATGGCTCACGGCGAGCACGTGCTATCGCAGGAGGTCGAGGTCTCGTACACTTCGACGACCCTGGAAGCGTACCTGTTCTTGGGACGGGCGAAAACGTGTCATGATAATCGGATACTCGTCTCGTGTTCACTATAAATACTCTCCAGGCCGTCTGCGTGCGGCAGGTAATGTTGTCCCTCCCCCCTCTACCTCCTTGCCCACAGAGAAAAATGCCTACCGGTTGCAGGTTGGTGTGCCTAGTACCAAGGTGAACGATGGGTATCCCATTTTCAATTATTTTACCAGGTATGCTTGGACCTGATACTTACGTAGCGCCCTGGTACCTAGTATGTGTGTGTTCTTCACAGTAAAGTGACATCTCCACCCATCTACATTCAGCACAACCAGTGTCCGTGCCGATGCCTCCTCCTTGAGAGAGAAGAGATCTCTCTGTGGTAACAAACCACAAGGCCTGGTACGTACACACCTGTAAGCTATAAATACGATGTTCTTGTAATGAGTATGCTCTTGGCGTTTCTCATACCCATGTCGGCCGATGGGGCTCCACGTTTTTTTTGCTACTGCAACGCGTGCCCGCAGATTCTCCCAAAAAGCTTGGGTGCAGTAGCTGAAGGGTTACAGCGTTAACCACTGCAGAACATACCCCGACCCTAAATACAGGTATGACTAGGTTGTTCCCGACACGATGATGCTGTAGTTTTATACAGAGGGATTGGCATATATGACCAGCAGCGTCGACCGTAAATGGTTGCCATTTCTTCAGTATGTTTGCATGCTAGGACTTAAGCGAGAAGTGCTGTGTGTTTTCGCTTTTTGACCCTAACGGTGTTGGCTCTCCGTGGCACCAGGTACACTCATGCGGGCTGAAGGCGCTCGGATCGATTTTCACCCAGGGTTTTCGCTGTATGGTGTCGTTATTATCGTATTATCATACCAGGGGGGCTTCGCTACGGCAGGCTGCCGCCCGCCTTGGCTCCGCGCATGCCCGTAATTTCCGAGGATGCAAGACATAAATTTTGAGTATAGGATTACAGGCAAATCGAGGCTGTACATTGCAACAGCACTGCCAAGGGGTATATTCACATAAATCGTGTTTGAATACAGAAAAAAAATCGCTGGAATCAGGTTAAAAAAAATACAGCAACACATTGCGTCATCCGGCACGCGATGACGAACAACAACAGCAGCAGCATCTCCCGAACAACTTTTATGTACATGTCATTTCAGCAACACCAAGAGCGACAACTGCTGCAATTCGACAACAGCAAGCAGCATTTCCATTATAATAATATGAACATAAATGGTGTGCATACCTCACGACCCTAGTACCTAGATTAATGATAATAAAAAAAGGATACATTGTTATTTTTTTCGATTCAAGTGTGAGAAAAAAAATGTAAGACTGGTGACAATGGAAGGCCAAAAGTTTGAAATTCCTCAAGATCCCAACCAAACTTTGCCTGAACGGTCGCCTATGGACCCAATTTGGCATTTTTTTTTCAACTTTCCAAAATTCCCGAAAAAACGATTTCTCGCGGCGATCTTGGCTAACATCGGCCTGAGAAATTCTCAAGAAGATCCTGGATTAGACGCGGCGCGATTTCGTGTTCTCCACACACTTCGTCGACGAAATCAACGACAGCGTCGTGAGCTCCGAACGTGGCGAGCTCGTTAGGGACTCCGCCCCCCCCTTGGTGTACAGCGCTCACTCCACGGGCGGTGATTTATGACGGGCGCCGATCAGGCTTCTGTTAAAAGCACATTTAGCGGCTGGTGTGTAGAAAACAGAGACAAAACTCTCTATCGTCTCCCAACGGGCGAAAAGCAGAATTTTGAGATGATGTGACGGAAGACCGCAGGACAGCACAAACAGCCTCTCACGCCCTAGGACATGGACCGAGATGAACTCTTCAGCGCTGTCACCTACACTCATGTGGCCTTGTCCGGAACGAAGAGGAGTGGCCACGGGTTGTCTCTCTCTAGATCGAAGGTCAATCGTGTTTGGTGGGCAGTGTTGATCAAGGCTTGATGAAAAATAGACAAATTGACCTGTTGGACCGCATGACCAAAAAAGAGCCCGGAAAAAATGTTTTAGTCGTTTTTTCCCCATAGCGACGTTACCCGGAATCTTTCAGCAAATGACCTAAAAAAAAAATTAGGAAACTTTTCGGCCAAACTATCGGCTTTCCATTGTCATCGGTCTGATACACAACATTAATTTTCGTGTCACCCAAGACGTTAATGTCTTCATCATGGTTCATTGCGGGATTAATGTCCATTATTTCTACTGAATAGGTTTTGACTCATGAGAAATTTACTCAATACGGGCGACCGGTGAATGACGCAGCTTGCAAAGACTCATGAATACTATTATTGACCCTAAAAATGTCGAACTCACACCTGACGTTACAATAATTTTATATATTATGCATACGATAATACTTCCAATTTGCCTTGAGCCGGTACGCAAAAAACAAAAACTTGAGGGGGAAGAATAACACAAAAAAGTAAAAGAGGATCGGATAATGTACACACCGAGGCTCGAACCCGAAGGGAAGAAAACAAAGAACTAACTTGAAAAGAGAATGAATTCCCCGCGACTCGCGGCTAACGATTAACAATCGTTCAGGGCTACCCTTCAAGCTACTGTTGTACGATTACTACTGGGATGACATTTTGTGTTCTTATACGTAAGACCACGCACTTGGCATTACGCAACAGAAATGTGGCAAAAAACACGATTTCGCAGGACCTGTGACAACACGAAGCCAGAACGGCCGAGGCCACCCCCGGCAGAGTCGGGAGGGGCGAGCAAGGTGGGGCACGTCCACGCAACAGCGTGCCGAGAAGTGGACTTCAGCTCGTGTTATCTCGAAGACGGCTCAAAACCTGGTCTAAATCGGGCCTCTCGATCGCTGCGACGATAGGGTCTACATATTTATAATGTATGTATTATACATGTATTTACAAGAGCAGCAAGCAGCAGCGGCAGTCAGTCCGATGACAACCGCAAGCCGTAGAAGTACAGTATGCATACATCTAGGTAAAGCAGCAGCAACGCCGTACAATTTTTTATGTGCGTGTAGATTCAATCACAAGCAGCATGCTGCAGCAGCGGCAGCACCAGCAGTACTACGACTAGCAGCAAGCAGTATTCAGTATGATCATATTTGAGGGATTCGGTCAGGAGTTTCGCCTCAGTATGCGATCCCCGGAACTGGAATTCTCGGTCAAATAGCTTCGTTCGAGCGCCGCCTTCGGGGGGCGGCTCAAACGCCCCTCGCCCTGCCGTATCCGTTCCGCACCTGGCCGGGATCGGGTACGTGGGCTGAGCGAGACAAGCGAGAAGTGCGCGAATTTTTGTATTTCGGACGGTATACGCCCGAGCTATTCTTGGGTCTTGGCATATGCAGAGCTTGAACGAAGAAAACATACCAGGTACGGGAAAACATTTACTTCCAAGTTGGCACCATTTCCAAATTGGCTTCTTGTTTTATCACTAGTGGTACTCCCGAAGTATGCCTGTTGCCGGCCGTAATGGCGGACAAAAACAAATTGGTGCTCTATCATCCTCTGTAAGTACTAAAATATCAAAAATAATAACAGGGCAGCACGGCAGTGCAGCTGTACGTACGGTAGAAAAGGTATTATCCTCTGTATGTACGTACCACAAAACCAAAATAATAACGGCAGCAGTACGGCAGTGCAGCAGTACGTACGGTAGCAAAGGACAGAGGAGTGCAGCAGTGGGGACGGCGGTGGTACTTCCAAGCACCAGTGGGAGGCCGGTATTTTAGAAAAAAAAAAAGTTCATCTCCCACAGGACGAAAAAAGACTTCCACGTACGGAGCCCGCCCACTCACCACGGACGATGCAGTGCACCCTCCACCCACCCACCGACCAAACCTTTACTACATAGAGCAGTAGTACAGCAGTGCAGCAGTACGTACAGCAGTACACCTGGTACGCGAGGAGCAGTTATTTGGTTGGTTCTGGAGGACCTTGTATGAAACAGGAAACAGACGGGGGGAGTTTCATTTTTTGACGATAATCGGCCATCTCGGGGAGCGAGCGAGCCGCCGTCCTCCACCCACCACCCACCAGCACGGCGAGCGGCGACGGCTGGACGCTGCTGTGGTTGGTCCTGGTGTTGTTGTTCTTGCTGTTGACGCAGGCGCGCTTGTCGTCTCGTGTCCATGGCTCTGTCCATGGCTCAAGTGGCCAAAAAGCATTACGAAAGTTTAATATAGTTGGAGTTCCAAAAAAAAAAAGAAGCGGGCAGCGACGAAGAAAAAGCGGGGGGGGGGGCAAGCGAGCCGTCTCCGGGAGGGCGATTTCCACGTTCCCCCCTCGCCGAGGTGGGACCGACGCCCGTTCTTTCGCCGGCACGTCCTAGTGCTGCTGTGCGGATGGGACGTGGCGGCACCGCGAAGCCGCCGGAGGCCGAGTGGAGCTCGGGAGTCGCAGCTTTTTTGGGGGGGTATTATAACCAAGATATTTTCAAAGATCCAAAAAAACGTCACGACCACCTTAGCGTATTATATAATAAGGATTTCCAAATTGGCTTCTTATTTTGTCCACACCACACTTTTTTCATGGTCACACCTCGAAGCGTTTAGCCTATTGTGCACGTGGTACGACTGACTGCTGTGTCGTTGCTTTTCGACATCGGATTTCAAAGTTACATACTTTTGTTCCAGCGTTCGTCGTCTTCGAGGAGGGCCGTTCCCTACCCAACAACATCATTACACCCAGTGTCCGTGCTGATTCTTCATTCTAGAGAGATACAACTTATAATTTTGTGGTCAGACTGTGAGACGGAGTAAACCAAACAATTCGCAATTAATCAAGGTATAAAGCAAGTGAAATGCTAGCGTACCGGATACGAGAACACAACAAAACAGGCCAGACCGTAAAAAAATAGAAAATAAACACAACGAACGGAGTGGTCGCTTTTAAAAATCGCAGTACTAGAACAATATGTTGTGTCAGTCTTTTTCATCGCCGCTCCAAAGAGTCGTTCCGTATATATTGGTCCACGATCAACGATCCATCTTTCAGGACCGCAAAATGAATATCCCTCACTACTTCCACCTATATTTATCCCCACAATAAACGAAATGTGGATGCACTTCTAAAGGTAGGTGTGATTATCAAGGTAGTATTTCGAACGCTTTGTTGTGTGGTTGCAAGAGTTGCGTTGGCTACTGACTGTTGTTGTTGTTGCTGCTGGTCAATAAATACATCGTGCGCGCCAGCGATTCATTGATGACAGTATAATGAAATATAGGGATCTTCTTGGAAATGTCATCTCGTTCGCCAGGAATTAACCGATGATACAGAGTAATAGGGATCTTCTTGGCAACATCTTCTGTGCGCCGCAGCAATCGCCGATATAGCAGTACCATAAGAAAATAGGGATCTTCTGCACAAATATCTCGTGGTACCTATCACTACGCATACGCACATCAGACGCAAGTCAATGGGAAAAAATAAAATAATAAGAAAAGACAGAGAAGAAAGGAAAGGGGTATTATATTCCGATTCAAGATCACCCTGTGTCAAGCCGAAGCAGGCGCTCATTGCTCTTATCTGTTGTGGGCAATATATATGGCTGTTAGTATGCCGGGACATGGTGATTTGACCGCTCTTCGTATGATCCCGAATGGCTTTATCGTGACACTCTGGGCACCAACTGCATAGATTCATCCCAAGGTCGAGCGTTTGGTGCGGATTGCGGCCGTTTGGCAATTTTTTGCCCTACGCGAGTAGTATGCAAGAAAACCCGCGAAAATAGTAGCGAGCTTAGGCCATTTTTTATGCAGTCGGATTCTGCCAGTCGAAAACGGCCCTTTTCGACTGGACTTTTTGTCGACTGCATTCTTCATGTCCTTCTTCTTATCGTCAGTCGAGTTGCTTTTATAGTTTTTGTGCTCTTCCTAGAGGCGGTTGGTTGGTGTGACCGCTGTACAGCAGGCGAAATCGGTTGGCAGCTGTGCTTCGCGCTGTCTCCGCGAGCAACGGCTCGACGAACCTTCGTCCCAGCGAGTTGGTGGCTTTGGGCTTAGCCGAAAGCCGCCAAAGCTACGTTCGTGGAGTTGCACTCAGCCGAGAGCCGCCAAAGCTACAGCAGGCGCAGCCGTTGTTGGCAGCATGGGATCGAGACCGCGCGCTGCTGCCGTCGTGTGATACACGCTGCTGGCGAGCGGAACTAGGAATGCGCCACGCTGACTTGCTGCGAGAAGCAACAGCAGGGATAGCCAAGCCAGCGTCAGCGCCTTGTATGATACTGCAGTGTGGTACCTGGTATGGGTGTGTGGCCGTGTGGCCGTGTGGGTGTGTGTTTGGTGGTGGGATGGGCGATGCGATCGGTTCAAAAAACACGTGTAAAACTTTTTCGACTGAGTTTTTCGACTGGAGGATCCAGTCGAAAAAGTCGAGTTTTTCGACTGGATCCGCCAGTCGGAATTCTCAGTCGAAAAAAGTTGAGTCGAAAAAGCCCTTTTTCGACTGCGTAAGAAAGCCTGATTTTGGCTTCAGTCGAAAAAGGCCGTTTTCGACTGACAAATCCGAATGCATAAGAAATGGCCTGAGGTTTCTGACCCGAATAAGCGAATGAAATCGGAATTTTCAGCGATTTTTTTCGGTGCCGCATAAGCGACAAAGAGGTGAGTATTCGGGCACAGAAAGCATTCCATGATTATTCGACCATTATGCCAGTGAGTCAAATACGCGCTGTTTTGGCCTAATTTCAGACTTTTTTCCACGGTTGGTTATTATGCTCGAGTCGTGCCAGTCTTAGTTCCACATATTATTATGTCGTTTTTCTTTGACACCCCATTTTCGTTTGAAATTAATTGTGCTTATAACCGGGGGGGTCTGAATCCTGCATACAAATGGCTCTGATTCGTCCATTTATATTGCGTTTGGTGCTGTTGTTGCTGTTCAACAAGTGTTTCTCATCCTCATTTTGAGCGTGCTTGCTCGGCACGCCAACCTGATATAGGCTCAAAATCGTTTTTTTGTGTCACCTATCATGCAACTAACTCATTGAACTGCGCTCACATTGCAAATGTTTACCGTATGCCAAAAGTATGCGAGAAAACCCGACTTGGTCGAAATAATTGTGAGCTTATTGGATCAAAGCCTACCAGCCAATCACGAGAAATAAGCCAATGGAGTCGGGGTTGACACGCCGTGCGGGGAGGTATATCAACCCGGAAAATCATCGTTATAGTCCCGCGCTGCTGGGGCTGTAGAGATTCGGAGAATTTCTAAACCGGGGATGGGGACCTATCTCCCCCGTGTGCGACGGAACTGCCCCCCATCGGTTGGTGAGCCTTTATCATCATCCTACTAGGGTGGGGGGGTGCTGTGGAGCTCGAACCATTCAGCGATTCTAGCCAATGGCACTGGGGTTTCCACGCCGTGGGGGGCGGCGTCGACCCGAGAGAACTCGGTTTTCTTCCCCCGTTTGTCTAATTTTTAGATATTGTATGGAATGACCCCTGGACCGTGGATGGGACCCTATCTTCCCCGGGTGGAGCTGGCTCTATAATATACGAACCCCAGCCAATTAGAGATCGGCCGGTCGGTGGCATTGGGGATTTCCACACTGTGCGGGGAGGTATCAGTCCTGGTGACATATCCGTGTTCGTTCCCGGGTTGTCGGAGTTGTATATATGTGAATGGATTATGAATCTGGGAATGGACCCTATCGTCCCCAGATGACGGTTGCTTTATGTACGATCTCTGGCCAATGAGCGACCAGCAATCAGACAAAAAGGCCATACCATGCAAGCTGTGTGATACTCCGATCGCGCGTATTATATTATGGTATCATGCATGTAGTAGCAGAAACTGCGTCAGTGCGCGCCTGTCAGTTGCTACGTAGAGAACATGCAGCAAACATTTGGCCATCCCTTAGCTGGCCCTGGATGCTTGGTGGAGTCGAAACGTCAAGAAACGCACTCGAAACGTCTCTTCGTGGCCAGACTAGAGGGTCAGTCTGCGTGCGCTCGGATGTATCCGATCGAAATATATATGATGGAGCTCGGAATCGGATTCACGCAAGAAACGGAAAAACGGAGGAAACGACAGAAGTAGTAAGTAGTCCACTGTTTGTCTATATCAATCTCTTGGCATAACTTGACGTTCTACACGCGTAGACTATGTGTTGTGTGGTAACGGTTTTTGCTCTCTATCGAATATTGAATCGAACAAGTCGAAGCGTTGCCCTGCCCTACACGGAGCATGGGTGCCGGCGAATGCCGGCACCCATGCGGAGCCCTTGTAATATAATAATAATAATAATAATATGCTCTCACTTTGGGCCGGTATCCGGTACTCATCATACAGCATACACACAGTGTAACAGCTGCTAGCAGCAGCAACGCCGCACAACGCACAACTCTTATGTGCGTCAAAATTCAACAACAGCATGCTGCAGCAGCGGCAGCACCAGCACAGTACGACAAACAGCAAGCAGTACCCAGTGTCATGTATGCATACATAATAATATGTCCACTAGGCCGGTACCCGGTAGATACAGAAAAAAAAAAAGCAACACAAACATGAACGAAAAAAAGAGCAACATGAAATTGGGAGGAAAACAAACCAAAAAAGCGTCGGGACTCAAACAACAACAGGAGAAAAGAAAAACACTTGGAAAGAAAAAAGAGAAAAAAACGATGATATGGCAAGGTTCGAACCTGCGGCTGGTGAATACAATGGGGGTCTAACATATGTTCAGTTCACTTTGGGCCGGTGCCCGGTACATCTAGAGCAATAAAAAAGGGACGCAACCCGAACATGAACACAAAAAAGCAACAGAAACTTGCAAGGAAAAGAAAAGGAAAGGAAAAACCTCGAGACTCGAACGCAAACGGAAGATAAATAAATAATATAAACAAAAGATAAAGCGAAAATCGAACGTGGCGAGGCTCGAACTCGCGACTGGTGAATACAAACAACTAGGGTCTAACTGCCACACTACTACTACTACTACTACTACTACTACTACTACTACTGCTACTACTACTACTACTACTACTACTACTACTACTACTACTACTACTACTACTACTACTACTACTACTACTATTACTACTACTACTACTACTACTACTTCTACTACTACTACTACTACTATTTCAATACTACTACTACTACTACTACTACTACTATAACTGCCTTCTTGATCAAAAAGGGAAATTTAGTGTTTTGATACGTACGACTCCGCACTTGACATTTTGGAATGGAAAAATCACAAAAATGTGATATTTGCGTAGGACACCACGACACGAAGCGAGCACGACCGACGCCGACCTCGGCAGGGTCGGGAGAGTCGAGCAAGCTGAGGAACCTCCAGGAAACAGCGCGTCGAGAGGTGGACCTCAGCTCAGCTCGAGTTATCTCGAAGACAACGCAAACCTGGTCTAAATCGGAGCCTTGGACCGCTCTCGTGCCAGGGCCAACATATGTATGCATGAATTAGTACCAGTATGGGAGACCGGGAGCTGTTTTACCTGCAGGTTGATCTGCTTGGCGAAAATAGCACCAGCCAGCTCACTCCGCAATTCCGAACGCCGCCAACGCTTTGATCGAAATATACCCTGACAACGGTATCATGCCGGCACGGTGGTGTGTTGGATACGCGTGGTTGACTCGAAGGCGTTTCGTCTCATGGCTCAGGGGGAGCTGTATTCATTCATGCGGGATACACCATGCGTACGGGCAGACGTGGTCGACCGTCGTGCCGCTGTCGCGCGCCGTGTTGTCACACTTTTAAAGCACTAAAAGCTGCTACCATTGTTAGTCATTACGAGCGAATGCAAGTTTCTAATCTTTACGTCAAATCATTTTGACAGCCAAAAAATAGGGTGCCTTTCGAATTTGAGCGAAACCGACGCCTTGACGGATGTTCTTAAAATCACGGTATGATTGTTTTCCAAGAAAATACTGGCTTCATGTCCCCGGTCTCTCTGACAAGCAGAGCCTTGTCAATCGAAAAGTACAGCAGCCTACCGCCACCAGTCCACAGGCACCGAGAGTGGGCCGAAGAAGGAAGGGATAGGGGTCGACTGCCCCACGAACTCCATGTGGTGGTGGTGATGGTGGTTGTGGTGGTGCATATTTTTTCCTCAGCAGCACCCCAGAACCGGCTGCTGCAGCTGCTGCTGCGTCTGCGTTATCATCTCCTTTCTGAGCCATCGCCGCCGCCACCGCCGCCGCCGCCACCGCCGCCACCACCGCCGCAGTTGCCGTTGTTGCTACTGCGACTGCTCTGCTGCTGCTGCTGCTGCTGCTCTTACCCTCTTTGTTTACTAGGGATTTGTTTTTTCCGTGCTCAACCCTTACGATGCAAGTTATATATATAGCCAACACCAGGTACCTGGTATATGCCAGAAGACCGCAATTTCGACCTGTTACGGACGGCCGCATTAAACGGCAACTTAGGCCTGTGACGAACGACCGTTCAGACGTAGATTATAATGGACGACCGTCGAGGCACGCTATACTACGTTTAGTATGGGAGACCGTAACGGTGTGGCTGACCACACCGAAAGCAACCGTCTTGTAGCATCTTTGCCGCTTTCGTGTTGTTCCTAGTACAGCAGTACAAGCAGTGTACATGTACTCGTACTTGACGTATATGGTCGTGCACATGTCATGGTAGTACCGGTGCACACCTGGTGGCACTTTTGTCGTTGACCACCGAGTACATCGTAGGCCACGAGATTACAACGAACTCCAACAACGGCCCATCATCCACCAATGCAGACAAGTTTATGACAGTCACAAATATGTTGCTACGCGAGTCCCTAGCGACAGCTACACTATCTTACCACACCTTGGTATCACGGAATCATACGGGAAGATGCTGCCTCCTTACAAGCTAACTGTACTAACCCCGCGATGGTGACACAATTGCGCTCGCTTTTGGGGCTGCCTGCCTGCGAGCTGAATGTACTAGCTCCGCCATGGTGACACCATTGCTCTCTCTTTTTTTGGGGGTAGGGCAAGGCCTACTTTGTTTTGTCTTGCGCGCTATTACACACGCACGCCGACTGCAGCTGCGCATGCACCGAGCGGAATAGACGACGAGCCACGGACGGGCATAAACTCGCTTTTCGTACGTTTTGACATACCGCGGCGTCTTCTTCTATGCCTACAGAACGCTCGATGTAGCGTACGCTGAAGCGTCTGCGTTTGTGTCCATCGACAACCGTGTGTCCGCTCCTGCCCCCCCCCCCCCCCCCCCCCACCTACCCTGGCCTATATTATACCTGGTATATATTGGGTTGGCGTCGGTTGGCAACGACACTGTAAAACGTGCCGCTCACTACATGATCTAGACCATCATGGTACCGTTTTTGTTTTGTTTTGTTTTTTTGGCGGTCGATAACAGCTGGTGGTCGAGTTAGATCATTTGTGCGTGATGGAGAACTTTTACTCCTCACAAGGGGAATTATCGTATCACGTATGGTAGTGGTTGTGGTCAAAGGCACCCACGAGGCAGTTACATAGCACTCCCACTGCCGTCTCCGGAAGTGGGCATACCGGAAATTAAATTGACTCATTGGAGTTGTCATCCCTATGCAAGTCCGCTTCACAAGCAGTTCTTAATAGGGTGCAGCTCACCCTTCATGCGACTTGCCGAACACCTCACGGCGCTTCGCGCTTGGTGCAAGCAATGTCTGCCTGGTCGGTGAAAACCGGACATGCTCCGTCCCGGCATTGTAGGATGCGAGGGTCTACTAGCTATTGCCATACGACTACCGCCATGCATGAATATCGAGTACCCCCCTCCCACCCACCCACCCACCCACCCACCCACCCACCCACCCACCCACCCACCCACTCACTCACCCTATTAACGCCTACCAGTACATTCGCACGCCGTCCCCACCACCAACACCGTCGAATCTCCCCCTTGGCCAGAAATCAACTTTAGCTGGGTGAGCTTTTTGGCAGCGATGGCCTCCAACCTGCTGTTTGCTTGCCGAGCCAACTTCTCCAAAGCTCTCATGATCCGGCCCCCCGTCCGGGACGGCGCCTCTGTATCCTCGGCAAACCTTTACGGGCTCGTGACGTTGACGGCCTTCATGCTTTTCGCGCCGGTGGCGCTGCTGACTGGCTGGAGCGAGTGGGGTCCGGCCTGGGCGCTGGCGGTGAAGAACGGTCACAACGGGAAATCTCTTGCGCTGAGCATTCTGCTGTCGGGGATTTCGCACTACCTGAATAACGAGGTATGATCGTAGAGAGTTGCGCGGTTTTGTTTTGCACGGTGGAGGCACACAAACGATTAAGGACTCATGAGGGTATTGAGAAACGCGCAAGTGTTGTTCCCTTTTGGTCGTACGCGGAATATACCTGTCGGGTGTGAGGGATGTGGGCACGCGATTGTCGTCCGACAGGGTAGCCGATTTTACGGGGCGTGGGATCGTGCGAGATATTTCCTAATGACATACTACGTGTGTTACAACACATCAGCACATCAGCTTCTGCAAGAAAACAGTGGTGACCCTCGGCTTAGTGCCGCCTCGCATGACGTGCTAATGTCAACAAGAGGATAAAGTTGAGCGTGTTCTGCCAGCGGTCGCGTACAAGGAAGCCTCAATATCACCCTTTTTTACGCGATTTCGTGAGGTTTAACCCTAGGCGATAGTTTGGGGACCCCATGCAGTGCCAGATGCCAGTAGTCTATTATTACTTCAGGTGTGTTTACACACCAAGGAGGCAACTTGAGCGAGGACGCGGCAAGAGCTACTCCTCATCTCTCGAGTGTTAGATCGTTTTTTCAGGAACCAGTGTATGCCCCTGCTCATCGCGCTCGTGCTGCCCATCTACTCCCGCGTCGCACGGCCGACGGCCCCACCACCAACCACCCCCTGCTACCGAACCGCGCTCGCCTATCTTTACAGGTCATGTACCTCGCGCTAGGGTCCGTGCACCCTACAACCCTGGCCGTCGGCAATACCATGAAGCGAGTCTTTATCGTGGTCACCGGCCTGGTTGTCTTCAAGACCCCGATCTCCAGGCTTGGAGTTTTGGGTTCTGCGATTGCCGTCGGAGGTGTCCTCGTGTACAGCCTAACGAAGCAGCACTACGATGTCCTAGATCGAAAGATGAAGGACTAGCGAGGCGTAGTAGCAGCAGCAGCAACAGCAGCATGGTCAGCGGCACCAGTAGCATCAGCAGCAGCCTCAAGGCAGCTCTTGCAGCAAGCAGTGGTGCAGCAGTGGCGGTGGTAACGAGAGGAGGTATTGTGGCCCATTTAATAGGCAGACACCCTGTACTTTTATTTCCAGACGGCGATTCGAGCGTCAATCCAAAACCTGTATGGTATATTTTTGTTCATGTGAGAAAGGAAGCGTTTCTCAGGTCCGACGCCCCGGCCCAAACCCGCGCTATTAAACGTGACAAGTTTGTCGGGTGGGGGCGGGCGCGGGGGCATCTCGAATGTTGCACCCTTGTTTCAGCGACAAATTGCTTGGAGTTAGGGTTAGAAAACTGTTGCAGTGGGAAAAGGTTGGGACCTGAGGAATGACGCAATGGGCATGATCGGTGTCGCGGCGGTACATAGAGGCTCAGGCAAACGGCAAACGACGCGGGACGGGGCGCGGCTTAAATGGCTGTGGAAATGCTCAGGTCTTCTGTAGGGCGCCACTCTTGGCGGTTGGGTCTAAGGTAATAGTATTAATAGTGGTATAGTGCGTCATTTGTTATGAGGATGGCCCTCGTGTCCGTCCTAGCCAATGGATCCAGCAAATGTTTCCTCGTGATAAGTTACCAGGGGAGCGAGTTGGCCCAAGCTCAACAAGCACCTTCCGCTTGAAGTGATGCAGTATCGTGTTTTTCCGCAGGAGAGAGGGAAGGAGGGCGGGCGCTGTGCCGGATGTGTTTTTTGGCATTAGAAGCTCGTTCCCTTGAGGCGTGGGAATCCTTGTGTATAATTAAGTCGTTTGGGGGGGATGAAAGCCAGAGGCTGATGCACATCCGTCGGTGTGCGGAGTCGTGCCGCCCGTGGGCTACATGGGGCGTTGTGGCCGAAGCGAACCGTAGAAGGTACAAGGTTCCCCTTCGGACGAAGGGTGACGCAAGGCTGATGCTTTTGCACTTTGCACCCCCGTGCGTTCGCCCGCACCCTTACGATAGAGCATGGAGCTGTATTGCAATGTATTTGATTCGGGTGTATCGGAAATGAAGGTAGGGACGACCCAGGTAATATGATGTTGATGCTGTTGTAGCCTACCTGGTACTACTGTGCGTATAAAAGCTTACCACAGCTGCGACTTTCATTTGCCCGGTGAAAGAGCATTCGGGTGTAATTTCAAACTGGCGTTGTGCTCAGCACCTTCGATTCGCGTGCAACAGCACCAACTGTTTGCCATTGCTGCTGTGTAATAAGTACAGAAACATTCTACCCCCAGGCACATCAGCAACGTGAGAAAATGATGAAAAAAAACTACAGCAGTCTACGACAACAGCAGTAGTATGCTGCGCGCTTCTGGTGTGTGTGAGAGAGCCTCTAATGTTGGAGAGTTTTTGCGCTTTTGGGAAATTTTCCTTTGGCAGTTTGCGGAAAAACCTGTAACTTTTCCGTCTGGCGTTCGCCCCATTTTTCAAAGTTGAAATATTTCCGTATCTGCTCGGATTTCACGAAAATACAACGATGGGTGGCGCGGTGGCCAGCTATGTGTAACAATTTGCCGTCGCATTTTGAGGTGCGATATGCTGTTGTTGTCGCCAGCTGGTTTTCGCTGCTGTGTTGGGTGCGTATGTGGGTAGGACCACACCTCGCGCTGCAGCGACATCTCCAGAGAGAGGCGCCGAACCCCGACCGCCACACAATAATGCAGCAGAGTACAGCAAGCCCCCTCGTGGCCTGCGTTTTTATTTGGACAGACCGCACGCGGCAGCAGCAACAGGAGCGGCAGCATGTGCATCCCGGTGCTCGTACATGAGATGATATGTCACACATTATTTTTTTGTATGTAACGCACAGCATTGCGAGGCACAGACCAAACAACCACCAGCAGCTATTAATAGTTGGAACATTTGTAGTCCATAGCCCAAAACGATCGAAAGGCCCAGCAGCAGGCAGCAGGTGCAATTTTGAAAGTCTGTGCGGCCCGAAAGGCGAATTTTTTAACGACCACATTGTCAAGGAAGAATTCGTGAGTATGTTTTGACATTGACACGTTTGCCTGCCACGCACAGTACGAGAGGGACTGGTGCTTGCCGAGTGCTTGGTTTCGCCCGGCGGTGCTTGTGCTACCGCTTGCCGGTTTATAGGGTATGGCGCCGCCTATTGGATTGAGTTATTTACAGTGCTCCCTCCCGCCTTCAAGGCGTCTCTGGGATTGCACGCGCGAGTGGCGAGGATAGCTTGTTCGGGCACAAACATTGAAGGGGGCGACGCAGCATTTTCCTTATACCAACAAATACCAAACAAAAGCACCTATCACGACCCCGGTACAGAACATGAGAACATGCCGTTGCTTTGGCCATTTATGTGTGTGTCGCTTAGAGCGGAAGAGACGGACATTATTGACTCGTGGAACGCGTTAGTGCGCAGCCTCCGCGCCTCTCCCCAAGTCCATGAACCACAGCAAAAGTAGAGATAGAGGACGAAGGTGCAGCTTACTCTGCTACTAAAAAAAAGAGAAAACAGGCAGGGATCTGTTATCTGTTCCACTCCTCGACTTAGCCTCTTCCGTGAAGGTCGTAGGGTGCGCCGTCCGTGCCGCGGTTTACAAACAGGCGCCTTTTCCGCGTCAAGTCAACCGACGAGAGGGGAGCGCCCATGGGACAACTAGGGGGGTCGAACGCAACGAACTTGTTCCTTAACCCGTTTAGCACCGCAGTCCCGACATGAGGGCAAAACACTTGAGTTAGAATACGATAATTTTAGGACGTGGAAGTAAGTGGGTCAATTCAGGGGCAGAAGAACAAATTCGTCAAACTCACGGCTGATGCCCTTGAAATATTTTTTATAAAATGTGTGTTGAGGAACAACAACAGGCGGTTTGAGTTAAGAAGGTCGTGACAAAACATGCCGTATGCACTCTATTTTTCCGGGAATGAACGCGGAAGCGTCATTCCGTCCGAATAACGGGAAGCGGTATATATACCTAGCGTCCCTTATCAAAGGCAACCCAGTACCTGACACCGCGAAATTAGCAACTTTATGGGAGCGTTTCATCTGACATGCGGTGAACAAGTCCTCCTTGTTCGTCGATGAGTATACGCCATGAGAGGTCCTCCGCCTGCCCATCCCGCTCCAGGCGACTTCCAGGAGCGTAGAGGACAGCCACGGCGGGCTCATCAAACAGATGTGGACGACACACGACGCGACGATATACTGCACCTCGTACACAAAATAGGCAGGCCTTCGTATTAATAATTTATGTATATATTTATTTGGTAATGATTTTAATATTATAGCTGTTTTGCTCCTTCGACACGTGGGCCATCGCCAGCGTTGCCCTTCGGTGACTGCCCCTATAGGGACACGCTACGCGCTTTGGCCTGGCCCTGACTTTGACTGGCTTAGGGGGGGTATTCAATACAGTACAGATTCCACACAGCACGCTGCGGCGAGATTTTGTGAGCGCTGCCCCAACTTGTTCGAGCAGGTTTCCCGCACATTGGAATGTGTACCTTTTTGCGACAAAAACAGGTACCATATCTGTAAGACTCTAACCCAATCTGTATGACGCTAACATCGCGAGAATTCTGCCAGAAAAAAAAACGCGGCACGTTTAAAACTTGAAACGACCCTACGACTATGGATGGCGGTGGTACTCGCCGGGGGTGAAGAGTGCATAGGGGGTCTATGAGTAACGCACCACAAAATGCTGGCAGCAACAGCAAACGCAGAAAAATGTTTTAAAGTGAAAAGCAAACACAAAACCATGCTCCCTGTCTAAACGCCTATTTCGCCCGGACAGCGACAGACAGAGCAGTTATCAACCAAGCGCTCCTCCTCCTCTCTCTCGTCATTGCACGTCTGTCACCATTGCACGAGCACGAGCCTAATTGTACCGAATACGCAACCTAAAATACAACGCAAAAATGTACGCACCGTAAAAATATCCCAAGAAAAAAAAAGGGCGGCCGAGAGTGTGAGCAACGTGCTCTAGATTGGCTCTTTTCCCTCCTGCGCAATTTCTTCATCTTCCGAAACTGCCAAGCGCGGCCTCTTTATCCCTACGAACACACACTATTCGCAATCGCAACTAGGTTCGGACAAGCTGCAAGCCGTGCGAGAGGGGGGCATTCCGTACCGTACAAAATTTGCCTCGCCCGTTAATAAATATAGTAAATATACTGTAAGTGATAATCCATACCTTCTGCACACACGCATCGTTCGCTTGCAATGCACCCCTCCCGTCGTTTCCCTACGTGGGGGCGCCGATAACATTTCTGAACGCTCCGCCCATGTACCATGGCGGGCCAAAACCATCTATAAGAGTATAGGTGCATTTGGCTACTTACAATGGGGGGGAGGGGTTGGAGACGCGAAAAAAAGCGTGGGTATCAGCGCTTGTTTCAACAATACCTGAAAATGGAAATGTGACAGGCGACGGACGTACCCACGGAAACAACTCGCCGACCACAACAACAACAACAAAAAAAAAGCCTACGAAGAGGAAAGAGAGTGGAAACAGCGGAAACACACATCTAGGCATCTATATAGGTCTAGTCCAGGAATAAAACACCTAGACTACACTATGAGTAATATAAATATGAATACTGTACTCTCGGGCGTTCTCGCCTTCTGCACGATACACCTGCACAACAAACAGAACATAAAACAACAACCAGCATGAATAAAAAAAACGTGAGGAATTTAAACGCTCTACACAGAAATAGACGCGCGTGAACACGGTCAAGAAAACACTCCGCCAGCCCGTCCGCGCTACCCATACAACATACACACGATGCATGATTACGCTTACACGAGGGTAGCAGTGCTCACCCTCGTCTTGAATCCTTTTCCCTGGAACCGTCTTGGCGTTATCTGTGGAGCATCGCACAAGGAACCTCCCGAAGACTGCCACGGACCCATGGCACTACAAGACTGATTCTACCTCTCATCTACCTCCGTAAAATTTCAACACGTCCCTACTCGACGTCAGGAAAATATATAAAAGTCCCGACCAACTTTTTTTTGATAAATAATGTACCACGTCTCCGACCCCCGCAAAACAGCAGGAAAAAACCCTGCCACCAATTCCGCTCGAATCCTTCTTCAACAGTCCAGCCCCAGGGGGTTACTTTCACCCTTTCACCCCCTGGGGGTCAATTAGCCCCGGGTGTTACTTTCACCCCCGGGGGCTCAATTAGCCCCGGGGGGGGCTTAAGCCAACTTCTCTGCCAGCAGGCGCTGAACCTGCTCGGCCGGCGCCGTGGTGAAAAGAGAAGCCGGGTACACCGCCGAGCCCCACTGAGGGTGCAGCAAGACCTTACAGTTACCGGCGTTCATGACCTGTCACGAGTAACGACGGTGAAAGCACCAAAAACAGCAGCATGTGCTCGTCAGGGGACGTCCTGGATACATCTCCAGGTTTTCTAGGGGGACGGATGTCAATTTTGCGGCGTGTATAACGGATATCTACTACTACTGCTACTACAGTTGCTGCGATCCTTTTTCTTGCTTTTTCCTCATCACTACTTCATAATCTCTCCTAAATGTATTGTTTGTATTTTCTGGATGATCGCCCAGCCCGGGTGCTAGAGCGAAGTAGGCCCTGAACTGAGTGGCCATCCATGCTTCCAGACTCTCACAAGGTAGATCATAAGCTGCGGGGGGGCGAGGGGGCGTGTAAATACGCAAATCTCAACAGAGGGTGCGAATAAGGAAGGGCAGCTAAATACAAACGTTTTTCCGGGGAATGTCAAAGCGTGGCTGAAACTTCAAGCTTATTTTTCCCCATCCGCCAGAGGAATGAAGAAAAAAAAAAAAAAAAAAAAAAAAGGCAACATAGCACGTGTGGTAGTGCGAGAACCTGGCCACAAGTGCCGGCCGACCACCGCCTCGAAACGAAACTAAGACCTCGAAATTACTGGAACTCCGACTAACCTCAGGCGACGTAAACCAGGCAAAGACACAACCACAGCAACTCCGCATGATCCGCAACAGTTAACCTATCCACAAAAAATCTGAGTACTCGTCGTGCTGGCTTTGAGCGTCGGTTGTTCACGCCCAACGCTACGCATGACGGGAAATCGGCGTGGAACAACGCGTGCGGAATGTTTCCTGCTCTGGCCCCGTCGTACCTGGTATTGAAGTAGCAGCTGCATGCCTTCCACCTCGCTGTACACCTTGTTGCCTCTGGTAAGCATCTTTTTGACCCGGCGACGAAATTGATAAATCGCCACGCGCGAGAAAACGAGAAGAGGTACGTGTTGGCACGAGGCGGGCAAGCAAGTCAGCACGGCTTCGGAAAACAGAGGTGGTGTTGATTTTCGAGCTGTTCATTTTACGCGAATGCGCGCGCGGCACGAGAGAGCCCAAAATTTGAACGTCGATTTCCACACAGAAATCAGCGGTTTGACATGGAAACTATGAACACTGCAGTTCTGCTGAGCGGTGCAAACTGCTCGCGCATATAGCGATGAACTTCCACGCAACCCGGCTTCATGGCACACCTTTGGCGCGAATCGCAGCGAACAAGACCGGGATGCTACACCGCGGTAACCAAGCCTCACATTACATAATGTACCACACGTCTTGAAGCATGCCACGAAATGGATACTGCACGAATGACGGCATACGCTCGCGGGTGGTTGTAGTGACAACCAGCCGAGCGCACGATCATCCGCGCTGACGTTGGCTGTCGATCTGCCGCGCTGACGTTTTTTGACCATGAACCCCCGCGACAATTCTTGGATCAACACCGAACAACGATCAGTCCAAATAAAAAAACGCAACACTTTCTGTGGGCGAGTGGCTGAAAACAATTTTCAACGAAACTCGAGTTTATCGGCGGCTGATGCTCTACTCCCTTTATAATCCCATTGTTTCCTTACACTTAAGCACCACTTGCGCGCGCGATTGATAGTATGCCTGCCGGCACTCGCGCCGTCCACTACCAACTCTTGCTCTCACCGGAAGGCCGGAACACGGGTCGATGTAGTCCGCCCAGAATCCCGCCTCTCGGAGCTGCTTGCACAAAACCGACGCGAAGGAAACGAACTGCTCGTCGCCGAAGCCACGAGCGACAGCATCGCCGAGAGGAACACCACCAGATCCGTCGTGACAAAGAACGCACATTAAACCGAGGGATCAAACCGAAGGAATCGAAGCGCGCACCGGGTGGGGGTGGGGGCGGTTGGTTGGGGGCGGCGGCCGGGGGGGCTGGAGGTAACCGGCAGGGTTCGCGCGGTGAACGGCCCTTGCTCTGATTTTCGTTTGAGGCAAGTTATTTACATTTAAAATAAATAGTGGAATCAACTACGGTTAGGTCTACTCGTAGTCTACAGCAACAGTGTAATCATTGCACACCCTGTACAAACATCCACAACAAATACAAATAATAGTTGCGTGTATTTGTCCCAGGGCAGTATTTGCCTCCAAACAAATATTTGCGCAGCTTCTCACGCGAGTGTTTGCCTGCCAGACAAATATTTGCACAGGTTCTCAAGAGAGTATTTGCCTGCAGACGAATATTTGCGCAGCTTCTCAAAAAAGTATTTGCTTCCAGACAAATATTTGCGCAGGTTTTCCAGAGAGTATTTGCCTGCCAGACAGATATTTGCACAGGTTCTCAAAAAAGTATTTGCCTGCAGACAAATATTTGCGCAGCTTCTCAAGAAAGTATTTGCTTCCAGACAAATATTTGCGCAGCTTCTCAAAAAAGTATTTGCTTCCAGACAAATACTTGCGCAGGTTTTCCAGAGAGTATTTGCCTGCCAGACAAATAGCAAATAATGTATTTGTACAGGGCGTGAAATCATTGGTACTTACATCGAGCTGCATACAGAGGGGGGCATCGTCAACTTGGCAGGCATTGAAATCAATATTGGGTCCGTAGGGTATTGATAAAAGTCCGGCTCATTTTCTTTTTCTTACCCGCCTTCTGAAAACGTCACGCACATACGATAAAAAAAAGCATTGCCTACACGACGACTGCCTGATAGTAGCTGAGACAACCCAAATCCGAATGCGGTGGTGCCGGGCAAAGCATTGCCGTCAAAAGCTCCCCAGGCGAGAGCTTTGCCTGCAGCGAGATCAGGAACCGCAACAGTAGATATGGAATTGCTCGCACACATGGACGCTCGCAGGTGCCCTATGCATAGCCAAAAGAAAGCATTGCCTACACGACGCCTGCCTGACAGTAGCTGAGACAACCCAAATCCGAATGCGGTGGTGCTGGGCAAAGCATTGCCGTCAAAAGCTTCCCAGGGGAGAGCTTTGCCTGCAGCGAGATCAGGAACCACAACAGTAGATATGGAATTGCTCGCACACATCGCCGCTCGCAGGTGCCCTATGCATAGCCACGCCATGTGATTTTCCACATCAACCAGTCAGTGCTTGCGCTGACCGCTGGTCGCCGATATGTCGCGTATAATGGAAACAACGCCTGGTTCTGCGCATACGGGAATTTTTGCTGAAGGTTCGCCGTTTCCCCTCAAAACGCATATCGGCGTCTCCGGGGGTCGTACCAGGTACCTCGGTTACACCAGTACTCCGTCGACATACCGGTATGTATGATACCTGGTATGATATAGCATGAACGACGTAACCAAATGCCTGGATTTTTACGTTATTATACAAGGTACAGCATTTGCCAGGTATATCTTTGGACTGCATACGGCAGCTACGACTATTACTTCTACTACTGCTGTTGTTGTAGCTGCAGGACGAAGGCAAAGGGGGCGTGTGACGTGGCACACACGAAGTACGTCGTATAACTAGTCTAATCAGTGTACCAGCATGTCGTTGCCAATAACAATCCTTGTAACACAACAAAATATAATCTACGAGTAACGAGAAAAAGAAAACAAAAGAATACCTCGTATCACACCTGATACATTACACACGTACCAGGTAAGATATACGTGGTGCATACATATTTACGTAAAATTACAAAACGTTGTTCAACAGAAGAAACTTAGAAATACTCAAGAACAAAATGGGCCACAAGAACGAAATCATTTCGACGAATCTGTTTCTACATACTTCGTATCATATAATACGTACGTATATTATCGTATACGAAATTGGATACCTAGTACATTACATACATTATTTTGATACATGGATATAGATTCATTTTTATGTCTTACCAGGAATAACAGCAGAATTGTATTATGAGTATGTATTTATAGACTGCGGAGTATTATTTATTACATTTCTTATATTATTTTGACAACAACAGCAGCCCTGCAGCAGCAGTAATAGTAGGCCCCTCGGAAATTGGAAATGCTTTGTTTGGATGAAGTAGAAGACGTGCTTACAAATTGATACGTACGTAGCGGAAATGGGTGCGATGGCGGCGTTGGGAATGAACGACTGAACTGTCGGTCTACACCTTGCAACTACTCTATCCATCATAACCACATAATACCGCCTGGTTTATGATAGGCCTTGAGCCAATACGCGAACGAAATCACGATTTTCTGCGAGTTAGGCGAAACTCGCGCAATATACACTAAAAAAAAAGAGGCCATAATTTTCTGCGAGTTAACCTCAAACTCGCATAGCAGGTATGCTTAAACCTACAACAAAGCACACGCAAGTTCTGAAAACACGCAAAAAAAGTTCGTTTCAAGCCCTATACAACTGGAAACCCGTTTTTGGGGACAAAATTACTTGATTTTGTATAGGGAGGGGTTCGGGGGCTCTGATAAAGGGGTCAAGCGAAAAGAAAAGCCAGCTATTATTGGGTAAGAGCCTAGACTGTTTTCCTGACGCTTTTTTTGAGAGCTCAACAAGTACGAGTACACCTTTTCGATTCGTATTGGTTCACTTCTTGTCGTAGATCTCCGTCGTCCGCGGTCTCAGAATCACCGGCGTATGATAGAAACCATAAAAACCCGGCTTCAGCCCTCTCGAACGGGTTCCTTTTTTTTTTTTTTTTTCATCCTCCGGCGGATGGGGAAAAATAAAGCTTTAGCTCACCACACTCCCACGTATTTTCATACGCGTCGTGTGTCGATTTAACTCAGTTGCTTTCGCAGCCCAACGCTAGCTGGCGCACCCTTCGGGTCCCATTGTAGGTATAGCGTAAGCTGTCCCTATCAGTGGTCTTCGTTACAACCGTCCCTATTTTAAGCTCGGTGATACTACGAAACTCGCGTTCACCTCGTCGTCGTATTGTACGGCTCACCATGATAATTAATAATAAGGCTCTCAGGCCACTTCTTATGCAGTCGGATTTGTCAGTCGAAAATGGCCTTTTTCCACTGAAGCCCAAATCGGGCTTTCTTACGCAGTTGAAAAAGGGCTTTTTCGACTCAACTTTTTTCGACTGAGAATTCCGACTGGCGGATCCAGTCGAAAACTCGACTTTTTCGACTGGATCCTCCAGTCGAAAAACTCAGTCGAAAAAGTTTTGCACGTGTTTTTTGAACCGATCGCATCGCCCATCCCAACACCAAACACACACCCACACGGACACACGGCCACACACCCATACCAGGTACCACACTGCAGTATCATACAAGGCGCTGACGCTGGCTTGGCTATCCCTGCTGTTGCTTCTCGCAGCAAGTCAGCGTGGCGCATTCCTAGTTCCGCTCGCCAGCAGCGCGTATCACACGACGGCAGCAGCGCGCGGTCTCGATCCCATGCTGCCAATAACGGCTGCGCCTGCTGTAGCTTTGGCGGCTCTCCGCTGAGTGCAACTCCACGAACGTAGCTTTGGCGGCTTTCGGCTAAGCCCAAAGCCGCCAACTCGCTGGGACGAAGGTTCGTCGAGCCGTTGCTCGCGGAGACAGCGCGAAGCACAGAGCTGCCAACCGATTTCGCCTGCTGTAGAGTGTAGAGTGCTGTACAGCAGTACTCCCTCACACCAACCGCCTCTAGGAAGAGTACAAAAACTATAAAATCGACTCGACTGACGATGAGAAGAAGGACATGAAGAATCCAGTCGAAAAAAAGTCCAGTCGAAAAGGGCCGTTTTCGACTGGCGGAATCCGACTGCATAAAAAATGGCCTCACCTATTCGTATTAGTTGGTTCACAGCTTGGAGTGTCCCCTGCAGGAGAGCATCACATCACACATTTGTCAACCTACACACAACCCACCCACGCAGGAGCGTCAATCGACGGCAAAACATAAATCAAACAAAATAGCAGGGGAGTGCGCACCGATCTACAATATATGCACACCCCGGAACAGGCGCGATCGAAGTATAACACGCAGCTTGCGAAGCTGAGTTTTGATCAAAACCTCTTTTGTTTGGTCGATCTCACAGCTCACAGCTCAAGTGTATTTTTTCTTCTTAAAATACTTTGTAACCGTCAATCTCTGTATCTGGTCGTATTTTTTCTCTTTCTTTTGAAATACTTTGTAACCGTCAATCTCCGTATCTGATTGGCTAACAATGTGATATAAGCACAATCTGGCATAACGCATTGCCAAATAAAAAACGAACGGTCTAGACTATACCTTCATCCTTCACGTGATAGCGATGATGGATTGTTCGTGGTGCTACGGTTTCAGATACTGGCCAACATGGATGATTGCGATGGCATGTTCAAGTCATGCGAAGGAGAACGTGCCACGTGGCGGGCCCACACAGCCTGGTTGGGCCAGCATTCTGCTCGATTCATTCCGGCTTCTTGACAGCAGGATGCAAGAAGCAACGGATGACACGTACTACTACTATACTACTACTATACTACTACTACTACTACTACTACTACTACTACTACTACTACTACTACTACTACTACTACTACTACTACTACAACTACTACTACAACTACTACTACTACTACTACTACTACTAGTACCAGTACTATTAATAGTACTAGTACTAGTACTAGTACTAGTATTAGTACTACTACTACTACTACTACTACTACTACTACTACTACTACTACTACTACTACTACTACTACTACTACTACTACTACTCCTACTACTACTGACCACTACTCCTACTACTGCTACTACTACTACTACTACTCCTACTACTACTGACCACTACTCCTACTACTGCTACTACTACTACTACTACTACTACTACTACTACTACTACTACTACTACTACTACTACTACTACTACTACTACTACTACCGTAATTACGTCAAAGTGTTTCACCAGCCGCCGACAAGTTAACGAGGGGACAATTGCTATAAATGATACCGCCGCAACGGGGGAGGGGATAAGTCTAGCCCCCCCTGAAGGGCCGTAACAATAGCAGGTCCAAAGAAATATCAGGTCGGTGGAACAAATTCCATCCGGAGAATTAGGAGAATGGATCAAAGATGCGGCGCTTCACAACCCACTGCCACACCTCTAACTTGCAACGCAGACCTCAATTGCATGGATGCAAAGCGAAACAGGCAACCATACGGCCTGGCGACGACGCCAGTGTAATAAGATTGGGCAGCGTAGACCTAGAGACCAACTACTGCGACGCACGGTGGAGTGCCTCTGGCTCTCTACTGATCAACAACACGAGAGTTGCGCGGATGTTGCATACTTGCATTGGCTGCTTGCTGCCCGCCCAATCAATGCCTTCTGACAAGAAGGGGGCGGGTTTATCTCATTCAGGCAAGCGACAACGCCTTCCAGGAAATGAGGGGACACTTGCTATACATTATAACGTCGCAACGGTGGCAAGAGGGTATACCATAACATCTGCCTCTTACAAGCCCAGGACAGCGACCAAAAAGACGAAAAAATCGGTGTTCGTCAATTCTCGTCTTATTATTGTATATCAACCGTCTAAGAGTGGTCTGGGCGCGCAGGAATATCATACGAGTGAGTACGATCATGCCGCGCCCGAGTCGTATCATGTTAAAAAAAAAGAACTTATTAAAATACACTCCAGCTGTGGGATCGAAGATTTCGTCGAAACTCATATTTGCAAGCTGTGTACGTTACTCCGATCGCGCGTATTACTGGGTGTGTCCTCCATAAGGATATAGGTCGGCGACTCCCCATATATATTGTAAAAATTAAAATACACTCCATCCAGCTGTGAGATCGAATATTTTGTCAAAACTCATCTTTGCAAGCTGTGTGTGATACTCCGATCGCGCGTATTCCTATTATTATATCATTTCCTGTGGTGTGGTCCGGGTTCAAACTCAAAATGTATCACCTCCCAGCAAAGCAGTGGCCGGTATCATAGTGCTGTAAAAATTACTTCGAAGTATGATTTTTTGTCCCAGTCCTGCGTCATTTCTTATTTTTTCTCTTTCAAGAGCCAGAAAGATTACTCTCTGCTCTGTCGTACGGCAGCAGCGCACATACATACATATTCGATCAACGCCAGATACATGTTCCTGCATACCTGGTACGTACTTCGCTTTTTTTTCTTCTCGTTCTTGAAGCACGCGCATGCCCGTCTACATGTCGGGCCAAGTGCCACCCACGTACGAACGCACCCCCCCCCCCCTCCCGCCCGTCGGCCAAACTGTCTCACTCATTTGTATTGGGTCTAGTAGTCTAATTGTCTGGTAGCAAACAATCTAGGCGGAGACCCTGCTGGAGGTATCATCTGCGTGCTAGGGAGAAAGGCCAGCGGGTGCTGCGCCAGTTAAAATGACGTACTCGTAGACAGCTGATTCATTCCTGGTGAGATTCGCAGTTTACGGCAGCTGCTACGATATACTGCAGCTGCTAAGCAGCAGCAGAAAACAAGGAATCCAACCACCCACTTGCTGTCCACATTCACAGCGAGGACGGTGACTCCGCTGTGCCCTGCGCGTATACTTCGCAGTGTACGACAGCATGAAGGCATAAGAGAGGCCTCGCGGTGGTCCTGACGCCTAGGATTGGTAGACTTGGAGCGGGCGGGTAGACGAGGGATATCGGAATGTCGCCAATGATGGAGAGCACTGGTAGGAGAGAAGAACAGGATAGGTAGAGAACCCTCCCTAATTGGTCATCCTCCTTGTTTTTACTACTGCTCTGTGGACAGGCGCTGAGCTATGAGGTCATGGGAAGACAGTATCAGATGCAACATGACGGTACGGCAAGCGCACAAGAGCAGCTCCTGCACAGTTCGGGCATCCACAAAACAAGGTGTGGGCGCAGAATGGGAAGGCCTTTCAATGGCGTCATCTCCATCCTTTTTTTCTGCAACGAACGGCGACGAGGATGATCGTAGCGTCAGGACCAGGGGAGATCTCCACCTTGCAGCAGAACACTGCTGCACTCAGACTGCACCACCAGGTATTACTGACTGTACTGTACTACAGCAGTAGTGTCGTATTTACTGCTTGACGCCGTTGCTGTACATTTGTGTAGAGCGCGAACCGAACAAAATGTTGCTCACGTCGGTACGCGCGTGAGGCTACCCATACCATCTTGAGGGTATACTACAACTTCATTGCTTCAACTACGGAGCCTTTAGGGCTGCTGCTGTGACCTTGTGGTTTCCTTATTCGGTATGGCCTTTCACTATTTTTTAGAAGTCACTTCGGATGCTACCTTTTCTGGTGCTCCACTACCCACGCCCATGCGTCCCAAGCACAAGAGATTCAGCCGCGGCTGGCTGGCATCCGGCAGTGCACGCTCCGAGACGTTCTTTCTTCGCACTGTCTGTACAGTGGTAAGCAAGTACGGAGCAGCTGGTGCATATTCGTACAACGCACCTCCCTGCTTGATATGAACTACCAAAACAAGTGTTGAGAAGGGCAGGGTGATATATAGTTACAGAGCAGCAAACAAGAAACCCCCACACGGCAAGTTAGTATGAGGAGAGAACATAACACACCCTTTTGCCACCAAAAAAACGCAGGCTGGGCCAACACTCTTCCTGTTTCTTAATATTAATATTATACCACCGATAGTAGTGTCCTGTACTGCTTATTTCGCCCGCGCGCTCATTGCGGTGGTGGCATTGCATGGCCAAATCACCTCGCTCCACTTTGCCATGTGTATCTCTGTCTCGTAGTGTGTGACCCCAGAGCTCGTCTCTCTATGAGGCATCAGCACGGGCACTGGTGGTAGGGCCGGATGAAAATGGGTGGAAACATCCCTTTAATGCGCAGAACAGAAACACCGCTGATGATGCTGGAGGTGGCTACTATGGCGCGTTCTTTTCCCCAGCAGCGCCAATACTGGTCCATGGAACTACTCGCACGTCCACCCGTACGAAGAATTAACATAAATACGTCTTATTAATAGTGTAGTTTGTGCTAGCGATGCGACGGCGACGATTTTTTTTGCTATCATCATCATCGACGACATAACCGACAAAAAATATTCGGGACACGCAACAACCCCGGTGGCGGCTTTCGTGCACCAACACACACGGTGCAAGGTGCAAGTTAGGTGCGGATCAACCTATGAACCGATAAACATGACTGACTGACACGGACCAACAACCGACTCGACTCTCCATGTCGATCGCCAACCCACGAGTATAACCCCATCCCGGTTGGTGGACCTCTCCAGCTGTGAGATCGAAGATTTCGTCGAAACTCATTTTTGCAAAGCTGTGTGTGATTCTCCTATCGCGCGCATTACTGGGTGTGTTCTCATTACGGATATACATGGTCGGCGACTCTCCTTCGAACTAGCGTGTACCAGGGTCAACAGGGTGATGTCATACCTGCTCGGCCAACACGCCTTGCTCCGTAAGCCTCTCAGTAGTACCGGTGTAGTCTATAGGTCGCAACTTGTTGGAATTATGGTTTCATGTATGTATGCATGTACATACCGTATAACACGGAAGAAAGCACACCCCGGTGATAAAAACTTGGCGTTTAAAAATATTATCACCGGGTGTACTGTTGTAGGGGGGTGTGGTACCTAACGTATCCCCGGTGATGGCAACCATGCAAGGCAGCCCCGCGGCTAGGGGATGTGGTAAGTAGGGGGGATGGGATTGAGGGGGTGTGCTAACGTTATTAACGATTGCCAAGGAGTATGAACGGGGTATCGGCAGCACCAACACCGGTACCGGTAAGCGGGCTGATCCCCGAAAAAAACGAGGTGATCGTCGCTCGAGGCGCGGCAGCAGCAGGTACCGAAGGGGTTGGAGCCGCAGACTCGTTCGGATCACTGTGTGATGGGGCACAGCTGTCGCCTCCATGCTGTTATCCAAACCGGTGCCCGTTGCGGGTGAATGGTATCCACGAGACGGTGTGATAATTTCGGAGTTTGTTACAATTTTCAGGCGTTCCCCGTAAGGGGGCCCCGTAAGGGGTGTGGTACCCAACGTACCCCCGGTGATTAAGTGATGGTCGAAAAACGAAACAAACAATACATACTACCGCGGTGTGCTCATATAGGGGGGGGTATTATCTGAGGGGGGGGGTGCTTCTTCCGTGTTATACGGTATACAGAGTATGATATGTATCTATATCTATACAGACATAACTGCTGTGTATTACAGTACTCTGTTTCATTTTCTTTTATTTCTTTTCATTTTTCATTTTTTTTTATTATTCTTATATTTTGGTTTGTCTCGTTTTGTTGTGTTATCGTACCCGCAAGTATGACCATTGGTGGGCCTCCCCAGCTGTGAGATCGAAGATTTCGTCGAAACTCATCTTTGCAAGCTGTGTGTGATACTCCGAGCGCGCGCATTACTGGGTGTGTCCTCATTAAGGATATAGACTATATATATACTTTCTCCCACTTCTACTTTCCAGCTTCTGGACAAGCCGTGATTACAGGTGTCGTTCCTTCTTCCCCCCGGTTTTGCCTTCAACTTTTATTGCGCATAGGGTTCAGCAATCCCAGTGCTCGTCGATTTTCATCTAGTGTTGCTAACTCACGCTCTCGCGTTTTCCGCAAGTCAATTTGTGCACAAGAAAAAGTCCCAACGAATTTATACGAGTATGCACTCGGCGGGGCTCGAACTCACGAAACTGACCTGTACCAGGCTCGAGAATAACCTGATACGCCACCGGGGCGACCGGTTACTGGATATAAAGGTCGGCGACACCCCTTAGAACTAGCGTGTACCAGGGTCAACAGGGTAATGTCATACCTGCCCGGTCAATACACCTTGCTCGGTAAGCCTCTCAATAGTACGAGTACCGGTATATAGTAGAGGTGTTACCCTTTTGCCAATTACCCGGGTACTCGCGAGTATTGCCCGGCTTGCTAATACCCGTGACGGGTACGAGTCACACTTCATACTCGCCGAGTATTTGGGCCCCGGGTACCCGGGTACCCATTGGTTTACGTTGAAAACTCCGGGGATGACACCTTATCATCCCCTAAATCACGTCCCCTGGGTAGTATTTCGTACGTATTCTCCACGAAACCCTTTTCAAAATGAAAATGCTGTATCACAATGCCTCACGCCTCGGGGCTAACACTGACCAAGAAGCGGAGGAGGCTGATGTCCACCAGGGTGGCTCAGCTAGTCACCGTGCGTGGCGCAAACGCTTGTGGGCTTCTTGACCAATATTAGGCCTCCCCGTATTTTTTGTGCTAGCTATCGTTCGACAGCGGCTGCTGTGTGCGCCTTTGCCTTGCATTATAACGCTTTGTGCCCATGATACGGCGATTTATAGCAGCGATAGGGGGAGTACGACGGTGATACTCGCGCTTTTAGAAGCTTTACCGGCCTTTTTTTGGAATGTAGTTCATCGATTTAAGTTGCAAAAGGGTTCATGCTTCCACCAGTCGCTCTCGTTTTCTTTTGGTTTAACCGCTGTGTTTTCCCCCCGTTTTGCTTTTTAGGTTTAGGTAGTTGTGGGTTACAATAGCAGCCGGGTTCGTTTGTTTTCGAGGTTTCCCACTGAGTTTTCCCTCTGTTGGTTTGCATTATTTGTATATATACGAAGTGTATGTTATTATATATTATACATATTTAGACTATATATTTATGTTTTAGCAGAGCATAGCAGCAGTCGCATTCGTTTTTGTTTCGTTTAAGCTTTTCGCGCTGGACTTTCCCGCTGTTTTTTTACGCTTTGTGTAATGGAGTGCCCTCCGTAGAAGGATAGTTTATAGATTCGACGTGAAACCATGTCATGGTTGAGGTGAAACCACGTGACATTATATGCCACATTCACGTCAAGGCCATCACAGATGGGCGATAATGTAGGTGACGATGATGGGACAAGCAGGACGCCCCACATCTCACTACCTGCTTTACCTGCTCTACCTGCTCTACTTGCTTTGCCCTGCGCTACCATGTGCCAAGGGCCTGTTTAGTCTGTCGTGTAGAGTTAGTACCACTACATTTGAAGCAATCGTAGGTGCCAGTAGTAGCAGTCGAATTTGGTTTTTTTCAGCTTTTCCGACTGGGTTTCCCCTCTGGTTTGCATACTTCATGTTTCAGCAGAGTCGCTCTTGTTTTTGGTTCGTTAATGCTTTTCCCGCTGGGCGTTCCCTCTGTTATTTTGTTATGCTTTACAGCAATCGTAGGTTACAGAAGTAGTATTAATAGCAGTCGCATTTTGTTTTAGAGGTTCTCCCACTGGTTTTTATCTCGGATGGTTTCCATTTTTCGGGTTTATTTTTCGGGTGTAGTAGATTATAGCAGCAGTCGCGTTAATTTTTGTGGTTTCCCCGCTGGGCGTTCCCTCTGTTATTTTGTTATGCTTTACAGCAACCGCAGGTTACAGCAGAAGTAGCAGTCGCATTCTGTTTTTGAGGTTTTCCCACTCACTGGGTTTTCCCTCGGGTGGTTTTATTTTTCGGGTTTGGTAGATTGTAGCAGCAGTTGCATTAATTTTTGTGGTTTTCCCCCTTAGTTTTCCTTCTGGGCTTTCATTATTTAGGCAATCGTAGGTTACAGCAGCAGTTCCATTCGTTTGTTCCTGAGGTTTTCCAACTGGGTTTCCCCATCGTTGGTTTGCTTTATTCAAGTTTTACGTGGCATATTTTAGCAGCAGTCGCATTTCCTCTACTTTTGTTTTTCACCACCGAATGTTCTCTCTGTTATTTGCATGATTTAGGTGGCAGCAGGTTACAGCAGCAGTTGCACTCGTTTCGTGGGTACCACTGAGCTTGCTTGTGTTTGTTTTCATGTTTCTAATGTCTTCGTCAGGTTACAGCAGGTTGTCACAGTACAAACATACCAGGTACGAGTATGAGGTTACCGAATACTAATGTTATATGTACCTGGTACCTGGTACAAATTATGTGACAATCTACTATTAATATTAATAAGTCGTAGACATTCTGAGGTTTTGCTTACCGTTTTCGTATTTTCGCCTAGAATGTTTGTTTCTCCTCAAGAACTGATCCCCCGTTTTTGGGGACAAACTACTTGGAAATAGTGTGGGATATGTTGTTCAGAATTGGTCCCCCGTTTTGGGGGAGAAACTACTTGGAAATAGTGTGGCATACGTTTTAAGTTCTTAGTGGGTTAATGCATCCGCATCATCGTAGAATATGGTTATTTGTACTCGAATCACGGCTGTGTACTGTAGCCGTACCTAATACATATACATGAAATATATGACATAATATGAATTATGAATAACACTCCGCCCTCTCTCTACTCACTGATTGTACGACTTACCCCAGGATATAGACTACATGATAAACTGATGCATTCTTTCCAAAACCGTCACATTTATCCCCTCAAAATAATGTATAGTTTCCACGCAAAGATTGAGCTGCCCCACACGACCCCCCCCCGCCCCAACCCCCCCCCCCCCCGCCCCAACCCCCCCCCCCCCGCCCCAACCCCCCCCCCCCCGCCCTATAATAAACTGGTGCATCATTTTTTTTTTTTCCCAAACCGTCAGATTTATCCGATATAGCTTCCACGCACAAATTTCCCGCCCATCCGCCCCCCCCCCCCCAGTTCCCCCCCCTCCAACCCCGCTTGCTTTTGATCAAAACCAGGCCCCCACGTCCTTCAAAACTCCGCCCCCGCCTCACCGGTTATTCGACTTACAGGATTCACTTGATAAACGGATACATTTCCCTCCACAGCTGTCAGATTTTGTCCCCCTCAGAAACGGGTTTTATAGTTTCCGCGCATAGACTGACCAACATCACCCTGTTGACCCTGATAGCTACACTCTGGTTGTAAGGGGAGTCGCCGATCTATATCCTTCATGAGGACACACAACCCGTAATACGCGCGATCGGAGTATCACACACGGCTTGCAAAGATGACTTTCGACAAAATCGTCGATCTCGCAGCTGGAGTGTATTTTCATTTTTTATAATATGAAATATGAATACTCGTACACCAAAAACCGGAGTAGAGGGTCCAGCGCGCGGCGCGAATTTATGTTGCCCTTGTCCCTTGTTATATTATGGCTGACCCGCATGTGTTTTGAACCCGCGAACCCATATATATACTAAGTATATCATACGATACTTTTGCGGCGCGTAATCTGTCGTCTTGGTGGTATTTTGTATGAAAACCGTTGTACCACAGGGATGCTATGCCGAACGCTGTAAAACAACCCTTAGAGTCCATCCGTTGCAACGTTAAGGGCAAAATATTACGATAATAATGTGCCGGGAACCCGGGTACCTGGTTGTTAGACGGGTACCCGGGTACCCGCCCAAAATAGACGTAGATACTCGCGAGTACCCGGGTATTCTTTTCCGATTTAACCGGGTACCCGTTTAGCACGGGTACTCGTCGGGTAACACCTCCAGTAAGTATATACGTCGCAACTTGGAACTATGGTATATGTAGTACCAGGTATGCATGTACATATACAAAGTATGTATCTATCACTATACAAATATAAATCCTGTGTACTGCTGTTTCATTTTCTCCTCTTTCTTTTTTCATCTCTTTTTTTGGTCTGGCTTGTTTTGTTGTGTTCTCGTACCGAAACTCCTCCGTTCCCCTTGCCGCCTCGGTTCGTAAGGCATGCTGCCAGGCATACCCTAGCAGGCTTGTAGCGAGTGTGGGGGGGTCTTTCTGGCGGGTGTAAGGCCGGACTCACCCTCAAGGAGTGATACCTTCTTGCTGCTGCGTGTGGCCGCGAGGCTTAGGCGTGGCGGTAGAGTTGGGTCGTACGTGGTGCGTTAGGCATGGTCACCTACGATTCGCGCGTCTTTTTAGGCAGCAGCGGCGGAGCAGCAATGCTTAATCGGGATGCTCGCGTGCGGAGGCAGGCGCCACCACGAGTCACACTACGGCGCAGTCTTGGTTTGCGTGGAGGGAACTGCGCCGGCAGGAGGCTGGGTTCGACAACGAGGGAGGAGGGCGACTGAGCGTCGACGGGCGAGGAAGAGACGGATTGAACTCTCCCTGAACGAGAAGTTTTTGTTTTTCACATCAGCACCGCAAGTTGCGAGGAGCACTTTGTTTTTTGGAACGAGGGAGAAGGGGAACCGACTGGAATTGAGCGTCAACGAGGGCAAGTGCGAATGAGCGGTCCGAGTGAACTACAGTGATGACGCGGCCATGGAGAACCACAGCAGGAGGATGGCACCCGGAGACCCACGACCCGCACGCACACCATCATCACGAGAGCAGCGATCGTCTTTCTTCAGGTTTTCTTTACGAGGCAGTGGTACAACATGTTACTTATTACGCCACTGATTTTTGTACAGATGGTAGAGTTGCATACCCTTCATGGCGAACGACCCCCGCAATTTTCAATTTTCAGGCACGGGCGTCGTAGCTGCGCTGCAACCTGTGAGATAACCCGGGGAGACGGGGCGATCCTTGATATTTGTAAGATGGTTTTTTGGTTCGATTGCTCTTTTTTCACTGCATGCCCGCGGGTCGTCACTCTGACAGCACCACTCCAGGCAGCAGGCGCGTTCGTGCTCACGATTACCGTGCGATTCGTACGGTGCAGGCAACCCAACCGCTGTAGTTTGTAGCCGCGAGTTGGTTGGTTGTGGGAACGGGGGAACTCTACGCCGTAGTTGAGTGGATACCCGTGGCCATGTGAGAGTTTGCACATAGATAATTTCACTTGTGCGCCTTCTTCGTGTCGTGCGTTTTTAGGCGGGAAAGCTTAGTATTTCCCGGACGAATTTTGATTTCACTTGGTATTTCGGATCTTCCTAGGGCTCCAGCACCTTTGTGTGACCACGGACTTCAGATTTTTGACAAGACTTAAAGTGAGACAGCACCAACATACATACATACATAATAGGGCAATAACCAAAAACGGGTATACCCGGTCACTTTCCTACCAAAAACGGGTACACTCTAAAATCGAGTGAAAAACGCACCCCACGAGCCACGCGATTGGTCAGAAAACATTTGTACCTGGTTTTGAGAGATAATGTCCCGGGTACACCCGTTGATGACCATTATGTTTGGCTTTCACCCGTTTTTGATTGTATCTAAGCCAATCAGATGCCTTCATATACATTATACCCAATCAGAGGTAATGCATTGATCCCCTATAACGAACGTCGCTTTCGCTGGGATGGAACGCCATCGTGGTGCCTGAAAGAAAGGCCAAGAGCTTCACAGCAGCTTGGACCCCCTTCCACATAAAACACCACTTCACCCCTGTCACACACGTAGCTGAAGAAGACAACCCAGCAGGAAACTGGCGTCCCTGTATCCGTCAGCACCGCCACGCGTGCCCACAGCAACATCCTCCATACTGATGCCACCGAGGTTGCCAACTCGTACCATGATTTTTGCCCCAGGCGTATTTTCAGACTCTCTCCGACGCGTCTTACAGGGGGTGTTTTTCATGAATACCTGGTGCCTGGTATCATATCGATAGGGCCCATCATAATATGCCAGGTACCAGGTATACGTAAAAAGGCCCATACGCGAGAGAAAAACTGAAAGGTTTCGTCATCTACATAATATCCGGTATATGTCTACATTGACTATGCGAGTTAATCTTAGAACAACAACAACAACAACAACAACAACAACAACAACAACAACAACAACAACAACAACAACATACGTGCTGAGGGGCCTATCATACTGGCTCGTATGATACAATTACGAGCCTACAATTAATTACTGCTAAGCGATCATATCGTACAACAGCAGTCCATGTTTGACGAGTACTACGAATGTGGTAGTATGTGGTACATACCGTAGTACGAGTACGAATGAGTGATCACAACCACAAATACGCGTATTTCATTATCGCTCGCTCGTTCGCTCGCCCGCCGTCGCTCTTGTTACTACTACTATGTGCCATGGTCATAGGGATGACACTCTGTTTTGAAGTGATTAATACAGTACATGTTTGACGAGAATACTCGTATACGTGTACATATCGTAGTATGATACGAGTACGAAGAATGAGGGTGATCATGACAACAGATGCATGCATTTAATTACCAACAACACAACAGACATATATCTTGTACGAGTACACGTCATGTCTAGCGTCAGCAGGCCAAAAAACGAGAGGTTCATCGACTGGCAGTCGCGTGGCTCGTGGGGTGCGTTTTCCACTTGATTTTAAAGTGTAACCGTTTTTGAGAAAAAAGTGACCGGGTATACCCGTTTTTGGTTATTGCCCTACATAATACATGAAAACATGATGGAATATAATGGTATAGACTCATGTACATATCATAGTATGCAGCAACAGCAATATTTCGCAAGCCACAACTGCAACAGCAATATTTCGCAAGCCTCCCACGCAAAAAAGTCACTATAAAATAGTCATGGTGGTACTACATGGTTGCACATATCGAATGTTAATGCTCTATCTTACGGCCAACTAGAGGGTACATTACCGCTTTTACGACAACATGGTTGGCACACTCATACCTGGTATATATACTCGGAGTATATATTAACCTAACCCTAACCCAACGAAACGCAACAACCAATAATGATGCAAGATTATGTTCTGTAGGGTTTGTGGATTCCGGGTAAGGGTATGGGAGTCTTACAGAACTTCCAGCAGTTTCGGGTACAAGTATAAAAGTGTTACAGAAATTCCAGAAGTTCCGGGTGTTGTGGCACGGGCTTACAGAACTCACAGAAGTTCCGCGCGGCTACCAAAAGGTGCTGTACCCGTACCCCGGGTATTATTGTGGCACCGGGTCTACAGAACTCACACAGGTCCCGGGTACGGGTATGAATGTCCTACAGAACTATCAGAAGTTCGGGTACGGGTATGAATGTCCTACAGAACTATCAGAAGTTCGGGTACGGATATGAATGTCTTACAGAACTTCCAGAACTTCCGGGTATTGTGGCACGGGCGTACAGAACTTACACAAGTTTCGGGTACGGGTATGAATGCCCTACAGAACTTACAGAAGTTCCGGGTACGGGTAATATCCGGGTATATGCACACCACCTCGGGGGGCAGGTCGATTTGAAGTTGAGGATATAATCCAACTTGCGTGGATGGCATGTTCTCACTGGGTCGATGTCCCCGAGGCAATTTGTCGTAGCTGTAAGGGAATTATGAACTATCGACAAAACCACCACCGAGAGAGGCGATAAATCGTGAACCTCAATGAGTGGCGACCGGGGGCAACCGCCGCGCTCACGGCTATACTACACTGTAACAGATCATACCATAGCGTACCCCGCCCCCCGGCTGTGGCGCTTCAAAACAAATGATGGCGGTCGCAAGCCCATATTTGCCACCACAGCTCGATAAGCCAAGTGCCGCGACAAAAAAGCGAAACTACCGAAAACACTGAGGATAGTTCGAGACAACAATGAATGGTAGCTGCATCGCCGTCACGGCAGATCTATGAATTTTTCCGATCGGCAAAAACATTGACGAGATTGGAAAGCCACTGTGATTTCACCCGCAGGTTCGGGTCCTAACCTTTCGCAAGTGGTCAAACGGACTAATAGCGTATGAAAATACGTGGAAGTGTGGTGTGCTAAAGCTTTATTTTTCCCCATCCGCCGGAGGATGAAAAAAAAAGGACTAATACCCCACTAATTCCTAAACAAATGGCGTCGTCGGCAGACCATGGGTTTTTTGGGTCGTGGGTTCAAATCCCACATCCACCATAATAAACTTTTTCAGATTTTGCCCATGTCGAACTCGAAAAATACTCTCCCCGGCATACCCAGGAAATGAAACGGCTTGGACGTATTGACAGGTCCGCCGGTATGTCCGGCCGACCTGCTATCCCGCCGTTTCAGGGGGGGAGAGCGTTATAAGGCTTAGTTTGGGTAAGCTATTGGTTAACCTTTTGCAAATGGTCAAACGGACTAATACCCCACTAAAACCTCAACAAAGACGCAACACGTGGTTTCCGGATAGGCGCCAAATTTTATGTTTCCACCACAAATCGAATCGAATTCAATTCGATTCATAAAAACTGGATACTTTCGATTCTAAAGTATCCTTCGTTAATATAATACGTGCCCATGGGTTAGAAACGAAAGAAACATGAACAGGACCTACATCAGTAGGTGCTACTATCATATACGATACGTACTGCTACTGTACATTCGGTGTTCGGTTGGTTTCACTGACGACAAGATATCCTCCGGCGGATGGGGCAAAATAAAGCACTTCCACGTATTTTCATACGCGTCGTGTGTCGATTTAACTCAGTTGCTTTCGCAACCCAACGCTAGCTGGCGCACCCTTCTGATTCCACTGTAGCGGTAGCGTGAGCTGACCCTATCAGTGGTCTTCGTTATAACCCCGGCAGCGCAAACTGCCGTTGTATACGGATGCGCGTGTATGTCGACCTGGCCCAAGATGACATGAAAATGAAATGTATAATACACTCTTTGGGTTATTAAACCTGAATTATTGCGTGTGGGCTCCCCGGGTGTTGTAACAAAGGTATACCCGTACCCCGGGTATTGTGCCACGGTCTTACAGAAGTCACAGAAGTTCCGGGTTAGGGTGTGGGGATCTTACAGAACTTACAGAAATTCCGGGTACGGTACGGAAGTGCTACAGAACTCACAGAAGTTCCGGGTATTGTGGCAGGGGCGTACAGGACTCACATAAGTTATAAAAATGATATACCCGTACCCCGGGAATATGTGGCACTGACTGGCGTATAGAACTTCCAGAAGTTCCGGGTACGGGTACGAACGTCGTGCAGAACACTTCCAGAAGTTCCGAGTACGGGTATACATGCCCTACAGAACTTACAGAAGTTTTTCGTAGGGTAATACCGGGGGTAAATATCCGGGTATGGTATGCGCGTACCCTACAGAACACAACCTTGCAATAATGTACGGTGAAACCCCCTTCGTTGTCAAAAAAGTGGTAAGCTCTACTGGCCAACTACCCGATCGATCCCTGTATCATAACACACCGCCAAGCCATAACACAATGGATACCTGGTACGTACCACAGTTCTAAATGGTTGTTACAAATTATTGTCTTCTATTCATTTTTTATTTATTTTTCTTTTTTTGGCACACTTTCACTTTCCAGCTTCTGGACAAGCCGTGGTCACAGGTGTCGTCCCTTCTCCCCCCCGGTTCTTGCCTGTCAATTTTTATCGCGCATAGTGTTCAGCAATCATATCATATGCTGGTCACACAAAATAGCCAGACCGGGTTGTTCGAGTATAAGGCAGGTGCATCCAAAAGGCCACGGACCCCAATGATTGTCAACAGCTCAGGTGACACCATCGTATATTCATCTATTAATAGACGACCTTAAAATTATTCCTAGCGGACAAGACAAAGGACATACAATATAAAGCATACCACCATAAGTGCCTGTCGAGGTAGTATCCACCTCATAGTTCATCTTTGAAATATTGGGCATCTGCATGTCACACGCAGGTACAACATTTTGCTACCATCCACATCTCCGTTCCCCGCCACCATCACCACCACCACCACCACACACACCCCTTCCCCGCCGCCCCCCAACATCATTATCGTCAAAAAAATCGGCGTGTAGTTACCACAATATACGTACTAAAATGAAGAGCCAGCCCCTGCAACAAGTACCATCTTGACAGGCTAGGCTGGCGTGACAGGCAGCGCGCTCCACTTCATGCAGAAAGGACACATCACAACCCACACTCACTACCCCCCCACCTAAAATCAAAATCTGCCCGAGTAATAAACACTACCAGACAGATGATATCACCTCATTACCTTTCCAGCTATCCATGCCGTCGTTCCAATTCATTTAGTATAACTTTCCCTCGCCCCCTCCTTCCCCGCCACCCGCACCATCGGCTAGACCTAGCACCACACGTATAGTAACTTCCTACCAGGTACACATGTATGCGACCTAAAGCGGTTGGAACCCCCCTTCCCCCCCGCGCCCCCTCATTTTCAACCACCCCCCCCCCCCCCCCTCCTCGAAAAAAAAAAAAACGTCCCCCCGCCCCTGGCCCCCATGCCCATAAAAACTCCGTCCTCCCCTCACCGGTTATACGACTTACAGAATGTACCTCATAAACTGGTGCATTTCCTTCCACAGATGTCAGATTTTGTCCCCCTCACAAAGAGGTTTTATAGCTTCCGCGCACAGATTGGTTAACACCACCCTGTTGACCCTGGTACAAGCTACAATGTAGTTCCAAGGGGAGTCGTCGACCTATATCGTTAATCAGGACACACACCCAGTAAATCGCGCGATCGTAGTATCGCACACAGCTTGCAAGGATGAGTTTCGACAAAAATCTTCGATCTCACACCTGGAGTGTATTTTGATTTCTATAATATACATCACCAGGTATGTATGTATGTATGTATGTATGTATGTATGTTATGTATGTATGCATTATTATGGAATGCCCTCCGTAGACGGGTAGTCAACAGATTCGACATGAAACCATGTAATGTTTCGGGCGAAACCAGGTGGTAGAGGATGTCACACTCATGTCAATCAACGCCGTCATAGATGGGCGATAATGTAGGTGACGGGGCTGTTCCAGGCAGGAAACCCCTCTCCACACTACTAAGGCACGCGCCTTCCTTTTTATCGCGAGAACAATTCAGCACTTTCTTCCCTCCTCGTCGACTCCAATGCCACACAACATTCGACATTTCTAACCATTTTATCCCAGTGATGTCATCATGAGGATGTCATTAGGATGTCATTAGGATGTCATTAGGATGTCATTAGGATGTCATTAGGATATCATTAGGATGACACTTCCACCGGTATTTCTTATGGGTTAGGGGACTCGCGTCGAATCATGCCTACCAACGCACTAAAGCGCTTTCGGCAGTTCGTCAGTGTCTAGAAAATATTAGTCTCCATACAGAGATTTGGATCCCTGCCTCCAACTTTACTTAGTAGCGTTAAAGGTTAACCACTAGATAAACCACCGGGGCGACCCGCTGGTGTTATGTGTGGTGGGTGTTCTTAACACTAAAGTGGTTTTTCTACCCATCCACATCCAGCACAACCAGCGTCCGTGGTCATGCCTCATACATAGAGGGACGAGCGCTGTGGTCAAAAACTTCGAGTCAGAGGTACACACGCGAAGACAACAAGGTGACTCGGCCATGAAATAATGCCAACCGCAATGAGCACGCGGCCACAAAACAAAAACATGCAAGCCAGAAACACCAGACTATTTGCAGCAAGTAAAAAAAGCAAGACGAATAAGACGGAAGAAAACGCAAAAAGGAAAAAACAATTGGTGGAGAGAAAAAGGGAAACAGGAGGACGTCACGAAAAAAATGAAAAACAAGGCACAACAACAGCAGACAGCCAGCAACTGACTTAGCAACACAGCAGATGACGCCATCCAACCAAGATCGGGGGATCGGAGGCAGCAACTTTATTGGGTTTCCAATGGCCCTAACGTTGCTTCAGCCATGGTATATGCGTGTACCACTTTTGGTTTGCGTGTGTTTTTCCCTGGGGTATTCTTCCACTCCAGAAACTGGAGCCTGTCTTGTGACCACGGACTTTCGACTATGCGAGTTAATGTGAGAATGATAACAACTACAACAACAGTTTCTGACGACAGCAGTGGTGCCAATACCGTCATCGTCGCCCCCGTACCCAATAAAAAAACCATGCCCAAACAAAAAAGCACATCAAAACATAGCAACAAAAATAAACATATGGCTCCACGCAGCCGGCGTCGGGGCAGCACCCAAACTGCGTTCCGAATGCAATTGCTAGAGGGTTAGGAGCGTTGCTGCCTGGTCTGTCCTCTTCTTATTGCATGCTAGGTGTCACATTCGACGGTGGCGTCCACACCGACACCATCGCCTTGAACAGTCCCCAAGGGTACCCAAAAGAAAACAGAGAGGGCAACGCGAAAGGAAAAATAAAAAAAATAAAAAATAAATAAATGAAGGAACGAAGAACGGTGAAAAGCACAACGGGAAAACCGGTTCCGCAAGCACCCGCATACCGGCGGTGGTCTTAGTACCGCAGTAGTATCGTCTGACACTGCACCCCCGAGGGGGATGGAGCAGGCAATCCAAGAAACCAAGGCAACGCAAAACGCAAGATTTTCGCAGTAGCTGGGGGTTACGTAGACGCTGACTACCTACCAGTCGGCCTGGTGCCCTGCTATCCTGCCTGCCGTCTCCTTCCGTTCTTCAGCCGCGGTTCCTCTACTTCCCCCCCCCCCCCTATTTTCCTTTGGGCGTCACGCATCCGGGCTGCGCGGCGCTCCGAGCTCTTACTTTCCTTCAACATATACTTCTTTTTTTTGTTCATTTCGTCTCTTCTACTATCTATCTTCGGACTTTTTCTTCCTCCTTCTCCCCTACAGAGTAGTAGTTGTAACTCAGATCCGGGTTTAGTAAGCTGGTTCTTCTCCCCCGTCCTCACAATGGTACGGCGATATGTGCCTTCATTTTTGTCTCAAGAGAATTTACCCCTTCCTTTCCTCGGCAACTCGCGTCGAATTGAGCTTCGCTATAGAGCGCTCTTGGGTGTTGGTGTCTCGAATAAAAAAATCTCCACACCGAAATTTGAATCGCTGACTCCAACCTTAGCAGTGTTCGAGTTTGATCACTAGACCACCGCGGCTACCGGGTACTATTTTCATGTATTATTTGTTCGCTCATCCAATCGAGTATCTTCGCACTGTTCCTTTCTCCCTCTCCCTCCCTATATCATACGTAACTCAAACCCGGGTCACCAAGCAGGCTCTTCTGCCCCCTCCCCGCTACGGTACGCCCTTTCTTTTCTATCGCGAGAATAATGCAGCACCTTTTTCCCTCGTCGACTTGCGTCAACCTGTGCTTATACCCACGGTATAAAGCGCTCTCGGCACTTGGTGTCTCTGCAAAATAAATCTCTTTACAGTGGTGTACCCATTTTAAGACCACCCCGTGACAAGCCAATAAACCTGGTCTTATCTCCACTTTGGTCTTATCCCTATCTACGACCATTATGGCCTTAATCCGGGATAAGACCGAAACGGTCGTAAATCGGAGGAAAATGTCATGACCAAAAACGGTCGTAAATCGGAGGAAAATGTCATGCACGCGATTGCTTCTGGGCTGCTTTGGGGCCAAGTTAGGGGTCTTGCATAATGTACACAGGCGTTATTTTCCCGATTTACGACCGGGTCAGGGGATAAGGGGCACTTTGGTATTTTTTTTTCGTGACAAGCCGTTTTCTGGTCTTATATCTAATATGGTCTTAAACCGGATAGTCTCAACATGGGTACACCACCGCTGTATCGAGATTTGAACCCCTGCCTCCAATATACTAATATCATCACAGTAAAAGTAATAGTAATGCTCGAGATTAACAACTACATACGGCAGTAGACCACCGGGGCGGCCGGCACATGTTTTTTTTTCTCTTTTTGTTTCCATCCCTTCTATATTATAAAAATTAAAATACGCTCCAGCTGCGAGATCGACGATTTCGTCGAAATTCATCCTTGCAAGCTGTGTGTGATACTCCGATCGCGCGTATTACTGGGTGTGTCCTCATCAAGGATAATTCCGTCGAAACTCATCCTTGCAAGCTGTGTGTGATACTACGATCGCGCGATTTACTGGGTGTGTGTCCTCATGAAGGATATAGGTCGGCGACTCCCCTTAGAACTACAGTGTAGCTTGTACCAGGGTCAACAGGGTGATGTGAGTCAATCTGTGGACGGAAACTATAAAAACGTTTGTCAGGGGGACAAAATCTGACGGCCGTGGAATGCATCAGTTTAATATGTATATCCTGTAGTCGTATGACCGGTGAGGGGGCGCGGGGGGGGGGGTTACCCACTTGTTGCTTGCCTTAGTAATTTGACCGTTGACCACACATCCCTTTCGAGACGGAGCACCGTTCCTACTCCTAATAGAGACACCTCCAACATTTGGGCGCTCATTACGCTTCTTCCATGTACTACATAGACACTGTTTGCTTCTCCTATCCCCGTCTTGTTTCGCCGTCTGCGGCCACCATCTTTATCGTTTTCTCGCTACTCTCTAGTCTACCGAACTCCTCCATGTCACATACGTCTAATTTCCTCATCCCCTCCTCTAACGCATCCCGTTCCTCCTTGTATATTTCACATTCTCCTACTATGCGAGTCCTACTCTCTATTGTTGTGCCACACGGGCACGTATCTATAGCCACGTCCTCCTCCCGACTGCTGGTATGTCTCCTTCTTCTTTCTGGTAGACTTACCAGGTTCCCTATACGAAATCGCAGTTTCGGCTTTTTTCGCGTAGTCCATTGGGCCGTGCAGACACATTTTCGTTCGAATATCTTCCCTCAAACCCCCGTATGTCTCTAAGCGCTTCTCCTCTTTTCACCTTATATTTTAGCGCTTGCCTTTCCCCTTCCTGTATAATTTATCTTACTTCTGTTTTGTGCCCGCCAAACTTCTCCATAGACAAGAGTACCTCTTCTTCGTTCCCCCCTAAATCTTTCCATATTTTCTCGACTACGTTATCCAATCTTACTCCAGCTCGCTCTTTTGTTATTTTCTCCCATAGAGCCCTATCAGCTGGGGGGGGCGGCGGGAGGGGCAGGCGGGGGGGTATGGGAGCAAAATAGTCTTACCTGCATGCTAAATGCAGATGCCCAATATATCAAAGATAACATATGAGGTGGTGTATGTTATCTTCGCACATTTTATTTTCTCTTTCGCCCTCGCTACCACACGTAACTCAGGTCCGGGGTCACTAGGCAGGCTCTTCTCCCTCCATCCCCACTACGACATGCACCTATTCTTCTATCTCGGGGAAGATTCCCGCAATTTTCTCCTTTTTTCGTCGACTCGCATCGAACTGAGCCCTCCCACGCTGCTAAGCGCTCTCAGCAGTTGATTCCGTTCATGTTTATTGTGACAAATAGAAGTCTAAAGTCCGCCGCACGCAGGATTGGATAGTCTAGCATTAATGTGACTGCTGTTTCATGACGTGTGACGTGCGCTGTCATCGCGTCATGACTCATTAGACAAACAGACGTGTGCGTGCGTGCGTGACGTCGGGTTCGCCGTCAGCCAGCGCATGCAGTTCTATGTACCGTTGCAGACTACCAAGATAAAAGCTTTTGTTCACATTCTTGTGGTGTCCGGCTTCTCCAAATATATTCCATTATTTTCCGCTGGTTGGAATTTCGGAAAATCTCACCGTAAATTTGGTGACAGCTCTCAAAAGCTTGTGACAATCTCAACGTTGAATGTTAACAAAACAGACATTGGAGGCACGAGGCGCGAAGCCTTCTCATTGGCCTCCACGAAGCCCAGGCCCCGCCAAAGCTGCTCAGAAAGCGAAGCATTGTATCACGGCCGGTACAAAAAGCTCCAACCTCATTTTTTTTCCGAGTTATCTTCATGTTTTCATGTCTTCATTTTCATTTTTCATCAGAAGATCTTCGAGGCGGTATATACAAAATTGGAAGAGAAATCTCACTCCGCTGCGCGATCGAAGGTAAAGATTTCGGCGAAACTTGTAACAAAACAAAACAAAACTCCCAATTGAAAGCTGCGTTTTTCGTTCGGTCTTGGGCCTCGATGGAACTAAAATGAAGCCAATGTGAATAAATCTAGGAGCGGATTCGTAGCAAACCAAACAAAAAAAGATCTCCACTCCGACATTGATTGGTGTTAAACGACATGTTGTCCGATCTCCTCGTCGTGTGGCAGGAGAGGGGAGCATTCTGAAACTAGGCACTGGCTACATTAACAGTCGTATCTTCCGTGCGCGTGCGTTCTCAACACTAAAAATCTGCAGTTATTGTTGATATTTCTACCCATTTAAACCCAGCACAACAACCATCATTGCCCTTACCGATGCCTCCTGTTAATAGAGAGGCGAGCTCTGTGGTAACAAAGCACGAAACGGAGATAGATACACGTTGAGAATACGGCAAGCGCAAGGCGACTTGGACACGCAACGCCAATCAATCGCAACGAACACGAGGGGGGGGGGGGAAGCAAACCAGAACACCAGACTATTTGCAACAACACAACAAGAAGGAAAAGAGGAAAGGAAACAAAATAAAAGGAACAGGAAAAAACGTAACATTATAGTAATAAGGAAACGACATGTATGTGGAAGGGAAACAAGGAGATGAACAGGACGGCGCGAGAAAGATGAACAAACAGCAAAGCACAACAACAACAGCCAACCAGCAACGGATTAGGAACAAAGCAGATGACGCCATTCAACCAATGTCGGGGACGACAACCATTATGATTTTAGTGTTTTTTCGAACTTCCCTACTGAAGAAGTAGTGAGCAGGAAGTAGTAGGAGCATTGGCGCATGGTCTATCACTTGAGGTGAGCACTGCTGTTGTTTCTGGTAACAGTGACGCCAATGTACCGTCATAAACGCCCCGGTATCCAATACAAAAACGAAGCTAAATAATAAAGCAAGCAAAAACACAGCAACAAAGTAGGTGATACCACCCAGACGTCGTCGGAGCAGCACCCAAACTACGTTCCGAGTGCAACTACTATGATGCTAGAGGGTTAGGAGCTTTGCTGCCTGGTCTGTCCTCTACTTACTGCATCTCCGATGGCGGTGTCCATATCGACACAAGAAGAGCGACATGATTAGTCTAAAACCATAAAGGGTTGAGTTTCGAGGGCGCTACCCGAACATACATGATACAAAATAAAAATTATAATAGTAATGAGAATAATAATAATAATAATAATAATAATAATATTAATAATAATATTATTATTATTAATAATAATAATAATAATAATAATAATAATAATAATAATAATAATAATAATAATAATAATAATAATAATAATAATAATAATAATAATAATATTAATAATAATAATAATAATAAAATAATAATAATAATAATAATAATAATAATAATAATAATAATAATAATAATAATAATAATAATAATAATAATAATAATAATAATAATAATAACAATAACAATAATAATAACAATAATAATAATAATAATAATAATAATAATAATAATAATAATAATAATAATAATAATAATAATAATAATAATGATGATGATGATGATGATGATGATGATGATGATGATGATGATGATGATGATGATGATGATGATGATGATGATGATGATGATGATGATGATGATGATGATGATGATGATGATGATGATGATGATGATGATGATGATGATGATGATGATGATGATGATGATGATAATAATAATAATAATAATAATAATAATAATAATAATAATAATAATAATAATAATAATAATAATAATAATAATAATAATAACAATGATAGATTGTATAATATAAAAATTAAAATACACTCCATCTGTGAGATCGAACATTTTGTCGAAACTCATCTTTGCAAGCTGTGTTTGATACTCCGATCGCGCGTATTACGGGTCGTGTGTCCTCATTAAGGATATAGGTCGGCGACTCCCCTTGCAACCACAGTGTAGCTATCAGGGTCAACAGAGTGATGTTAGGCAGTCTGTGCGCGGAAACTATAAAAAACGTTTCTGAGGGGAAACAAATCTGACAGCTAGCTGTGGAAGGAAATGCATCAGTTTATCAAGTGAATCCTGTAAGTCGAATAACCGGTGAGGGGAGGGCGGAGCTTTCAAGGACGTGGGGGCCTGATCTTGATCAAAAGGGGGGCGGGAGGGGGGGAAGGGGGGGAGGGGACGGGTGGGGCAGCTCATTTTGTGCGTGGAAACTATAAGTCCTTGTGGGGGAGGGGGGGGGAATGTGGCGGGGGGGGCGGGGGGCGAGGGGCGGGGGGGGAGGGCTTTAGGTCGCATATATGTAGGGGTTTGTTATACGCCTGGTGCTAGGTCTAGGCGATGGTGCGGGTGGTGGGGAAGGAGGGGGCGTTGGGGGCGGGGGCGGGGGGAAACTGCAGCAGCGGCATGGACGGCTCTAAAAAGATAATGAGGCGATATCCAGCGCGTGGAAGTGTTTGTTACTCTGGCGGATTTCGATATTAGGTGAGGCGTTTGTGCAAGAGAGAGCGAGGAAAAAAAAGGGGGGTGGGGGGGCGAGGGAGGGTTTTCAAGAGGTTTAGGTCACATGTAATATTAAAATACACTCCAGCTATGAGATCAAGGACTTGTTCGAAACTCATCTTGGCAACATTGTGTGTGATCCTCCGATCGCGCGTATTAGTCATATATGTAGGGGCATACTATACGCGCGGTGCTGGGTCTAGGCGATCCTGCGGGGTGTGGGGAAGAAGGGGGCGTTGGAGGGGGGGAGGGGGGATGAAATGAAGCTACGTCATGGATGGCTAGAAAGATAATAACGTGACATCAATTGCTTAGAATTGTAATGCAACATATACCTTACCTGCTAGATATTGCACGAAGAACCTAATGCGTACGAATCGTGCCTCGCGCTCTACCTAGTCACGAATGAATTCAGTACAGTAGTACCAGGGGGGTCGCCATCAAGAAATGCTTCGTGTTCAAAAAGCTCAATCAATCTCTTCTACTGAAAAAATATATAAAAAATAGGAATTTGGTGTACGAAAAATGAAAAATAGTACCTGGTAGTGCAAACTGGGCAAACATGGAAGAAAACAGCCAGGTAAGAAGCATCAGGAAAGACTTAGTGCGGCAGCTGTAGTATGTTGATGGTATTGTCCTGGGAGCCTAGCAAGGCAGGCCAGCGATCAACTCTCGCTCAAGACAAGAAACGAGGTAGCTGCGGAGCGCGACGCCACAAACAGACAGCGCGGAAATCCCTATCATCACAAGCCTGGAGACCTTTAGATTGAACCGCACCCGACGGGAACAACGCACTTAGATTAAGAGTTGAACGGTTATTGCAGCGTGCGATAGGAGTAAAATGGTCGCCATCGATCGGTCATTATCTTGGGAGATACGTGAGCACATATTTATGAGATACGCTTGCGTTTCCTTAATCCCTGGTGCGCAGAGGGCGTGGTGCACTTGAGCACCCAAATCCACTGCTGCTGCAATGATTATTATGCTGTATTATGCATACAAGTATGTATGACTACTGTTTATTTATTTGCTGAATTATATTATACAAGTACACGCAACAGCCCGCTTTTCAGCGCTCCGTGGGAGTCTTGACTAAGTCGATTTGAAGTCCAGCCGGATGTGTACAAGTATGTAACGTTATTACTCTGAAAACGTTCAGCATATATATTGCTGTCGACTGGGGGGGTTCAGTGAACTCAAGAGTAGGCGTCGTTCTGACGATGAACAAGACGTATGATTCTTGCGGCGTGAAGAAAAAAAAACGCTGCAAAACGGCGAATTATGTGTGTCTTGTGTATATAACGTTATGCCATGGTATACATATTATGTGTGCGTGTGTTTGTGTGTGTGAGTGTTCTCTACCTTATTACCGCTCGATGTATACCCATCGACGTCCGGCGTATCCTGCCGTCAGGTGGGGGTGACCGGAACCCTCCGCGAAAAACAGGTCGCAAAGCTTCCAACTGCGCACCAACAAGTAGCAAGTCTTCCTGCAAGTCGTATGTTGTTGTTGTTGTTGTTGTTGTTGTTGTTGTTGTTGTTGTTCTCACATTAACTCGCATAATCAAGTCCGTGGTCACAGGACAGGCTCCAGTCACTCTGGAGCTGACGAATACCCCAGGGAAAAAGTACAAAAAAACCAAAGGTGGTACACGCATACATCACAGCTGACGCAATTGATACCTCCACCACAAACATATAAAAGTGAAATCGGGAGTCAGCCTACGATGTGCCAGGTCCATACTGGTGCATATGTACTCGCGCCTGGACAAACCGACTATACCGCTTGCCACCCAAGAAAGACTACCACGTATATACTGCACGTAGTACCTATCACTACGCATACGCACGACAGACGCAAGTCAATTGGAATAAAGAAACAAAAAAAAGAAAATATTAAGAAAAGGAAAGAAAAGACAAGGAAGCGTAAAAACGAAAAAAGGAACGGAAAGAACAGAAGAAACAAGAAAAGCGAGAAAAGACAAGACAAGAAGAGGAAGCAAGGAAAGGAAGAGAGAAAAAATATATATCATACTAGCAGACCCTAGGAACTGACTGAAGGCGGCATTGGGCTCATAGAGGGTATCAAGTGCATCATCAATGGCACTGGGGAGAGAACGCAACATGGCGAAGAAGTCAGGGCGGTCTTACGCTATCTTGTGACGACCATTGGAAGGCCCACAAATTTCAAGACGATGATGGCCAGACCCAGACTTCAGTCTCTTTGGCATGACGCCCCCCCTCCCCCCCCCCCCCCCCCTTCCCCCCTCCTCCTCCCCCCCTCCCCCCTCCCCTCGGCTGCTTAGAGATGCCGACGGTGGATGGCGCTGCTGCAGCCTTTGCGCGTCGCTCTGCAACTTTGCGTCTCTCCGTGTCATGCCAATTCCGCATAAACAACTCGGCTCCCTCCTCTACTCGTCGAAACCATCTGCCGGCCTTCTGAGCAGCCTTTCGCCACCCTTCGAATTTCATTCCAAAGACAAGACATATCCTCCTTCAGCATACATAGGCTGCCAGTGTCGGCAGAGTATCGACCACACCACCAACACCCTCCTTTCGTACGCCAACGAAGACACGGGGGTACGAGCGCGTCGAAACGACCATCCGCATGATAAAACGGCGGGTTTTCTCTGCGGCGGCAGTGGCGCGCCCAAACGAGGGGCGAACAACAACCAGTCGAGGTGATGCGCGCAACGATATTATTCCGTAGACAAAACCCGGGACCAGGGGGAAATAAACTACCGAAGAACCGGCACAAATTCCTAGCCGCGGACCCCTTTCGAAACCCATTTCCGATGCCTAAAAGCATCCTAGTCTAATTTTTTCTTCTTTCCCGATATCGGGACCGCGGTCTTTCCCGATATCGGGACCGCGGTAGCAAAAGGGACAAACATCTCGAGACACCGAGCGAGGGGTCCACTGGACACTCACTCGCCGTTGTGGTGGTTGGAGATAGTCGTGGATCACCGCATCCAAACAACGTGGGGGAAGTGGTACCGGTGGGGATCCACGAAGAAGGCGAACGGTTGATGGGTCAAAAGGAACGACGAGGAGGCGAAACAGAGCAAGCGGCGCCACGCATCCGCCAAGGGTGGTGTTGAACGGGAAAGGGGGGGGGGGGGGGTGCAAAAGACTGCCGGTTGAACAAAGCAAGAAAAAAGAGGTGGCAGATGGAGAAGCGAGGTACCAGGTCGAGTAGAAGTGGGGCCCATCTATCTGCTACTACTATATATATATATATGATATAGATTATATAGATGCTCTGAGCTTGACTTCGATTAATCTTGGTTGCGAGCCTGTTGCCTATGGTGTTCTGCTTTGTTGTCTGTCTCACCCCCCTCGCGTGAGTGCGACAGTAGAGATACCATTCACACCTTCACCGAATTGTCGACCAAGAAAGAAGGAGGCGGGTCTCCCCTTTCTCTTCTTCTCCCGGGGTCTCTCTGTCAACGCTCTGTCTCTTGTCGCAACTCCTACTCTTTTGCGTGCCCCTTGATTCCCATTTTTTTCGTGTGTATTTTTGTGACCCTTTTCCTTTTCTCCCTTTTCTGTTCCCTCTCTCTATGGCCCCGGGGGAGTATAGGGCGGCACCGAGCAGTCAGGAGCTGACATGCCATGGGGCATTGCTCCTCGACTCCTTCCTTGTGTTTGTGTGTTATTCAGATGATATTTCCACCCATCTGCATCCAGCACAAAAAATAGTGCCCGTGCCGATGCCTTCTATTCATTATGAACAAAAAAATACACTCCACCTGGAGAGATCGAAGACTTCGTCGAAACTCATCATTGCAAGCTGTGTGTGATACTCCGATCGCGCGTATTACGGCTTGTGTGTCCTCGGATATAGGTCGGCGACTCCCCTTGGAACTACAGCAGTGTATCTTGTACCAGGGTCAACAGGGCGATTTTAATCAATCTGTACGCGGAAACTAAAAAACCTGTTCTTGAGGGGAACGTAATGTGACGGCTAAGGAGGGAATGCATACTTATAAGTTTATCAAGTATATCCTGTAATTCGCATAACCGGTGAAAGAGCGACGAGCTCTGTGGTAACAGAAACAAGACATATAGACTATATGTAGACTATGTATTTAAACAAACGAAAAAACACACTTCAGCTGTGAGATCGAACAAAAAGGATTTTGATCAGAAGTCAGCTTTGCACGCTGCGTGTGATACTTCGATCGCGCGTATTACGGGGTGTGTATACCCTCGTCACGTCAAGGATACAGGTCGGTGACTCCCCTTCTAATAATGCCATATGGGGCAAATACAGCAACTAAAGGAAAAATAAGAGAATCGTAGTAAGAGGAAAAATAAAAGAGGAAGATTGGAAAGGAAATTAGTAGGTGGTCTGCTTTGTTTTCCGTCTGGTTTCTGTTTGTTATGTTTTACTTCGCATGTTCGTATTTTTTTCCGTTTCTTTCGTTCTGGGCCCTTGCTCCTCTCGATGCGTACCATCCATGCGTTCGCCTCATTCTCGGAGCATCCTTCTTGGTTTCATCTTCTTGCCGTTCACTCCTGGAACGCGTCTGATTCGCCGACTGGTTGCCTTTCGTATCGCGTGCGTTTGTAATATCTCTTGTCTCGGGTAAAATAGCTTGCTTGTTTGTGACTTCAGAGCTTGACAACTACTGTATTCTTATCAGTGCTGTGTAAAAAAAGGGAAAATACACTTGATACCGCAATTTTAATAGAAACTTATTTTGCAAGCTGCGTGTGATACTTGGATCGCACTTGCTCTCTCCGGGATGAAGAATCAGCGCGGGCACAACTTGGACGTGCTGGATTTCGATGGGTTCGCACGAGAACTAACGAAAAACACGCACATTACCTTTTCTTGTCTTTTCTTTTCTTTCTTTTTCCTTTTGCATTCTTCTTTTTTCGCTTCCTTCTCTTTTCTTTCCTTTCCTTTCTCTTATTTGTTCTTTGTTTCTCTTTTCCAATTGACTTGCGTCTGTCGTGCGTATGCGTAGTGATAGATACTACATGGAATATATACGTGGTAGTCTTTCTTGGGCGGCAAGCGGTATACAGACTGTAGTAGTCGGTTTTTCCAGGCGCGAGTGATGAGACGTATGCACCGGTATGGACCTGGCACATCGTATACTGACTCCCGATTTCACTTTCATATGTTTCTGGTGGAGGCATGAATTGCGTCAGCTGTGATATATGCGTGTACCACCTTGGGTTGTTCGTGTTTTTCCCTAGGGTATTCCTCAGCTCCAGACTGACTTGAGCCTGCCCTGTGACCACGGACTTGATTATGCGAGTTAATGTGAAAACAACAACAAACAACATACCGCTCGCTGCAGACCTCCCTGCAACGCGGCCTGCGGCGCGTAAGAATCCTTACAGCACTATCACTAACTATAATAGTCAAACGCGAGAGTTAGCATTTTGAGCGGAGGCGCCATGGCCGTGTTGGGCTTGCTCCGTGTACGATGTATTGCTGTACAACACTGAATGACTGCTAGACACGAAAAAAGCGCGGCATAAAAACTTCTGTGCCAGGTGCTGACTGCGACTAGTTACGGATACTGGTAGTACTAGACGAGCTTCCACGAAGAAACGATGATGTGCACCGTGAGAGGTAACTTCAAAATAAAACTGGTATGTATGTAGGTGCGGTAAATTCGACAGCTCGTAGGCCCGTTCTGCTTTTTGACCCTCACCAAGGCACCCGTTGAGATGATATCATCCAATCAGTGTACGATCTCAATGTCTACGTACGAGGTACCTGGTACCAGGTATGCTACGATGATGGTGATGGCACCGCTGTCCTCACTACGTAACATCATGCTACTTGAAGCGTCAGCTCCTCTTCACCATGATGTCTTCAGTACGAAGCAAGTGCTTTTTAGTTTGGTAGAACTGGTTTGTCGGCAACCTATTGCCCGGAACGAGCCCATAGCAGCAGTCAGCCGAAACCGCCGCGCAGCACACAGGCTGCTCCAAGAGCAACATCATTCGTATATTAATATTATAAGAATTCGCTTACGGTTGTGAGACGGACGTTTTCTCAGTTATTTTCTAACGTAATTTTTGTGCAACTACCAAACTTGTATATTAGCGGAACATAGATGTACCACGCAGCTTGCAAAGTTGAGTCTCAACCATTTAATCGGTCGTACTCACAGCTGACGTTTTTCAAGTTTTATAAAAAATAAAGGGCAAGAGGCACACAGGAGCAGCAGCAACACCACGTTTGTTGCTTGCTACTGGTGGTACTGGCACATTTTACCAGGTATAAAAAAAATGAAAAACGTCAGCTGAGTACGGCCGATTGAATGGTTGAAACTCATATATCATATACCTGGTACCACCATGGCATACACTACCCAGTTAGTTGCTGTCTGCTATTAGGGCCCGATTTAACGAGAAACTTGCCAAGTCGAATTTCGATTTTTTTTTAGAATTTAATTTAATTTGCATGTGATTGGTCCAAAAGTTAATCACCAAGCAGGCATTCTCAGAATTATCACAAAAAATCATTCAACAAAGAAGTAAAAAGAGACTTTCTCGGTCAAATTTAGTCGAAAATCGAAATTCAATTTGGGGAGTTTGTCCACCTAGACATGGCTTGTTCTGTGTAACCGAAGCCGGTCACGCGAATTGGTGCCATGTCGTCGGCTGATTGAGAGGCGACAAAGCCACCATTGCGAATGGTAGGACCGGAGCAGCCGCAGCGAGGCCTCCGAAGGTCCCTCGCACAGCGTAGACCGCCTGCGACGCTTTGAAAACAATCGAGACCGCCGCAAACCTAGTTTTTCGTCGCCCTGCACCACGAAAGTTACACGACCAATTACCAGGCAATTGCCACATGACGACTTCGCTCATAAGTTCGATCGCTATATCCCCGTCGCTGCTGCCCGTGTCAGGCGACGGGGTGGCGCCAGCCCATCCAAGAGACGGCTAGAGCGATAGCCTCCAAGCAGCTACCCGCCAAAACGATCTGCCGCTAGCCGTGGCGCTCCGGGGAGGACGCGAGCCATCGCTCGCCTCGTTCGTTGCCCACGGGTGTTCGTTGACCCTTTTGCGTTTTTAGAATTTCTTTATTTTCTAGAACACACTACGAGTACGCCGTTCCTTGATAAGAAGCAGAGTTGAATTTTTCGAGCATTTTTCATGAAATTGAAAAAAAAGATAATTACTCGTACGATTTTCCGTGCTCTTCGTCAATCTTGGCCCTGCTACTACTATTAATACTGCTGCTGATAAACGCTGCTGATGTTGCTACTGCTGCTGCCGTTGCTGCTCCTATACGCTTGCGGCTACTCTTTCTGCCATACGCTGCTGTTCCTGCTGCATGTGGCAGATTAGATGCTTGATGTTGTCGCTGCTATTGTTGCTGCCATCATGCAGAAAATACCGGTCGCCCCGGTGGCGTATCAGGTTATCCTCGAGCCTGTATAGGTCAGTTTCGTGAGTTCGAGCCCCGCCGAGTGCATCATCTCAGCATATAAATTCGTTGGGACTTTTTCTTGTGCACACATTGACTTGCGGAAAGTGCGAGAGCGTGAGTTAGCAACACTCGATGAAAAATCGACAAGCAGTGGGATTGCTGAACCCTATGCGCGATAAAAATTGAAGGCAAAACCGGGGGGAAGAAGGGGCGACACCTGTGACCACGGCTTGTCAAGAAGCTGGAAAGTAAATGTGTGAGAAAAAAAAAAAAAAAAAAGTAAATAATACGTGGCTGCATTATCTCATACGCTGCTATTGGACTACTACTACAACTATTAATACTACTACTACCCGTATACAACGGCAGCTTGCGCTGCCGGGGTTGTAACGAGGACCAATGATAGGGACAGCTTACGCTATACCTACAATGGGACTCGAAGGGTGCGCCAGCTAGCGTTGGGCTGCGAAAGCAACTGAGTTAAATCGACACACGACGCGTATGAAAATACGCGGAAGTGTGGTGAGCTAAAGCTTTATTTTTCCCCATCCGCCGGAGGATAAAAAAAAAAAAAAAAAAAAAACTATTACTACTATTAATACTACTTACTGCTACTACTGCTGTCTGCGGTTGTACCAGGTACACATACGTATTGCGCTCCTTGATTCTTCTTTTTTCGCAGTAACGGCAGACTGAAATCTGGACGAATCGAACAATATCATCATTCGTACATCGTAGCAGTGCACAGCAGGTGATAAGAGCATGCGGCTATGCTCCTACTCCTACGCCAGTAGTATCACCATACTCGTACCTCTCAGATCAACCTCGTTGCTCATCGCTCTCTTTTGGTTGAAACCAGCTAGCTGATGAACTCGTCTGAACCGAACTCTTTCCCAAAGTAAAAATTCTACCTGGTAGATTTCACTGACCGCAGTAGTAGTAGAAGTTGTTATCTGGTACCAAGTTTCCGAGTTTCCGCCTTTTTTCATGATTTGGCTGGTATTTTGGATCGGCGAGGAGCAAAGAAATGGCCATACAAGAAGTGCTACCCCGGGATCGCCTCGAAATTATCATCTCGCGAACATCGGCACCAGCGAACTCCTCCTCCTCACACTCCTCCTCCTCCATGTGACACCTACAACAAATATATACTACTCCGTATTAATAGGTACACCAGACCGGTCAGAAAGCTATCATAGTACTTGATGTTTTCTCACTCTTGTCAAAAATCTAGAGTCCTATGCGATGATGATAGATGACATACATTGATTGGATGATATCATCTCAAAGGGTGCCTGGGTGAGGGTAATAAAGCAGAACGGGCCTACGAGCTGTCGAATTTACCGCGCCTACATTCGTACCTGGTTAACACCAGTTATATTTTGAAGTTACCTCTCACGGTGCACATCAGTATTGACGTTTCTTCGTGGAAGCTCGTCGATTAATAGCACTACCAGTATCTTATAACTACTCGCAGTCAGCACCTGGTGGTACAGAAGTTATTATGCCGCGCATTTTTCGTGTCCAGCAGCAGTCATACACAAGTGTTGTACAGCAATAGACTACATCGTACACGTACACGGATCGTTTTTACCAATCAAAAGGCCCTTGAGAAGGAAAGCAAGAGGATCGCACTCACCGAGTTGAGAAGCCTGTCTTTCTCGGTCTCAACCGGGTCGCCTATGCTAACGAGGTCCATGACGGCCCTCTGGCTGGTGGGCACAGCGAGGCAAGAGGACAGGTCGACCCCGGGGAACACATGACAGAGCTCTCTATACAAGGCCCTAGGACATGTATGAAGCGAGACCTGCCACAGCAGCGCAAGGAAAGTGCGAGGGTGAGTGAGATAAGCGGTGCTCATCAGTTACCAGGTACATATAGCATCCGCAGCACTATAATAGATATCCCCCGCACGACAAATTCTGTGAGCAAATCTCTCAAACAAAGTCACGGCGCTCTGTGCCCGATGGAACGAGCCCATCGCCACTCCAGGGACGTACCTCTAGCCCTTCGGGTGTCATGCGTGGCTGCTGGAGGGTGAGACATCCTGTCTGGTTCGTTCTTCCTCTTGCCGACATGATAGCAGTTGCTCACTGACAGGGAGTGGTGTAGCGTAATAACCTTCGGCTGTGCTGTGTTGCCGCTGCTGCTTGCTTGCTTGCTGCTGCTGGAGTGCTGGAGGTGGTAGGTACCTGGTAGCAGGGGGAGGCTTCTTGTTTGTCAGTTGGTGTTGTGAGTGTGGTGGGTGTGCTGGGGAGTAGCCCACCGCTTGTTCCAGGCATGGGCCAGAGGACGACAACCATGGATTTCTCTATTTTATAAAAAATACCTGGTACCTGGTACCTGGCATATTTTAAGGACGTCAGCCGTCAGTTCGACGAATTTCGGGTCAATACTCATCTCTTCAAGCTGCGTTGTTGGTACTTGTTGTACTCCTACTTGTATCGTATGGATGAGTTTTTTTGTTGCAGGGGTCCTACAAATCAGTACGTATTATATACCGGTATTTTTTTTCAAACATAAACACGAGTATACAAGGTTCCCCTCCGGGAAGTGCCTAGGGGGGTGGCGCAAGGACACATGGTATTTTTTTTTTTTTTCATCACTACCGGACGCAATGAATGACCAGTTGTTTTTGACATACAACGAAAACTTGCCCGGAAAAATAATGAAGTCGCATTTTACCCGCAGTGCTTCTTGGGTGGCAACAGCATTACTTTTAGCACTTTTTAGGTACTCGAGATAGAGACGTGCCCACGACCGAGTTGTTGAGAAATAAACACAACAAACACACAAAACCTTAACACTGTACGATGACATGTATGTATGATTTCGAGAAGAGCGTCACACTTCGACCTCCAGGTTAGGGACCGCCAGGAAGCGAGAAGGGGCACGTGTGGCGTGAGATGCGGCTTACTAAATAAGAATACTACTACATACATACGTAAATAGCGCCTATTGAGAACGAGGGAGCAAGAGGACAGTACGTAACAGGGTATGGCAAAAAAAGCAACTCGCCACCGCAAAGAGAGGATACGGCACGCGCACATGGTCCTGCCACGGTACTACTAGCGTTTTGCTCTCCGCATGTTGTCTGCTGCTGTCCGTCGTTTGCGATCTTCGCAAAAAAAAAAACAGACTAATTACTCGTTAAAAAACTGCCTCTAGTCTGTGGACGTAAATGTATATGGATGGGTTGGTTGGTATCTAAATTACCAGGTATTATTACTACTTTTGTTGAAGATGTACAGCAGAAACGTGTGGTGTGGTGGGGTGACAAATGGCAGGCTCCGACACAAGCAACTCGCCGCAGCATAGATAGCGAGGACACGCCACGCGCACATAAATGGTGTTGCCTACCGCTGCTGCTGTGCGGCAGGGTTGTAGCGTTGTGCTCTCCGCATGCTGTCTGCTGTCTGTCATCTGCGATCTTACAAAAATGGTGTTGCCTACCGCTGTTGCAGTGCGCCAGAGCTGTAGCTTTGTGCTCTCTTGGTATGGCACGATTTCATATATGAAGTACACCAACCTGAACATAAAAATAATGACCGTTTGAGTACTAGTATGATATTCATACGATCCTTACAATTTACGCCGCCATGTCACTGGACACTTGACAGAAGCAGCAGTAGCAGCAGCAGCGAGAGGTAGCGGCGTATAGGCGGGTAGAGCATCACAGGCTCCGATCAAAGCAATCAGCTACTACAACAGCAGCCACACGCACAGAGAGTTTCAGGCTGCTGCTGCTAGGGGGCTGGACTGCTGATGGGCGGCTGCTGGGCGGCAGGATCGTAGCGTGGTGCTCTGTGCCAAAATGGGGAAATGTACGTGTGTGTACGAAGCACACCAACATGAACATAAATATAAGAACCGTTTGATGGATAGTATGATATTCAAACGATCCTTACAATTTACGCCGGCATGTCACTTGATCAACTGACACTTGACAGAAGAAGCAGCAGTAGCAGCAGCAGAAGCGAGAAGTAGTGGCGTAACGCGGGTAGCGCAGGCTCCGATCAAAGAAATCAGCTACTACAACAGCAGCCACACGCGCAGAGAGTTGCAGGCTGCTGCTGCTAGGGGGCTGGACTGCTGCTGGGCGGCAGGATCGGAGCGCGGTGCTCTGCTGTGCAAAAATAGGGAAATGCGGTGTGCTGTACCCTCTACGAGCAGAAAAACGCGGTTTACATCCGAATCCTACGTGCGTACACGGGGATAGGGGATGCAGAAACCCAATCCCCGGAGATGTTGCGGAAACCCGTGGATTTGCCTTAAGTGTGCCCAAGGCCAAAAAAGTTTAAAAGGCTTGCCACGCGCGACACACTGCACGGATCGCGCCCAAACATCCGGCAACGTGAGCCCAATGGTCGAATTGTGCCCATCCCATCCGACGTTTCGGACAAAGGTGCGAGCACGAAGAGATGTGTGTTAAGATACGGCCTCGAAAGGCCTGTAGGTATCCGAATTTGAGATCATTTGGATGGGTTTCGTATGATAAGGTTGGCGTTTTATATTCGGGAAAGTTAGGAAGTAGATCGGAGGCACGTGCCTCCGATCTCAGAAGCTATCCCGGGCTCTGGTGGAAACGAATAAAGCTACATCTCTACGAAGGAACGAAAGTGAGTACTCTCCGAGGACCTGCTCAATTGGCAGACCTGCAGGGGGCACTCTGTGTCCTACACCTTTAATTTAACATGTGGCATGGTCGGCAGGACATGATGGCCGAAAAGACCAAGTTTTTGCAAGACCATCGAGCAGTGGGGCTCATTATGTCGTCGCCTCGTCCAAGCACACGCAAACGCATCGGTCGAGGCGTGCGCAACTTTGACTCCGCTGTTGGGGACAGGAAGAAGCAAAACGCCGTGTTATCTGGCACCTACGCCAAATTCACGCAGAATCCAGCCATAAGAAAATCACCTTTTGAGCTCTGACAACAAGCTTCTGGCTGGATCCAGCCCTCTGAACCCAGTGTGGGGCATTGGTCTCCGGGCGGATGGTCCCAGGGCCAACAACCCATGCCAGGGGAGAGGAAAAACTTGCCCGGTGAGGCACTTTCTGCCGTTCGCGAAGCTATTTGCGACAATGAGACCGGGTCGGCGCACCCGGCCTCCCCTAGTCGGTTCCGCACCCGCACTGCGAGTGCAAGAACCAAGAAATCTCGTCCGCGCCGCAACCGGACCGTTAACAGCGGTCAGCGCTCGCAAAGCTTCCCCTTCGGCGTTTCCGACCTATTTCTCGGGCGCTTTGGCCAATTAAAAGCCGTGGAGTTTTGGAGATAGATTCTGGCGTCGCCCCTGACTTTTCGCTGTCAGAACACGGCCCCTGTTTCGTCAAGGGTGCTGTAACGCTGGACGACCTTTCGTTCACTATGAAAAACGCGTTTATTTGTCGAGCAACGCTCGACTTGGAGAGGCACTGGACTCCTATCTAGATTTGGGGACCGGCAGCATTGTTTGGGCTACCAAACACCTTGGAGGGTACTGTGGAGAACAAAGTTCCGCATATCCTCCGGCCACAAGACACAGGGGAGCACTGGCAAAGTGGGGACCCTCAATGCACGAGTCCAGCGGTAGCTTGAGTTCGTCACCGCGTTCGATTGCACATTCGAGTACCGCAAAGGCAGCGCCAACGGCATCGCCGATTTTTCTGGCCCGTTTTCCAGAGCCTGTTACGGAGTACGACCGCAGTGGCTTGACAAACTTCAACCCCGTGGGGTTGACAAGCTCCAACCCCGTTGGAGAAAGCGGTATCTACCTCCTACGGACCCGCGGGCTGCGCGCTCCCTCTTCACCGATCCCAGGAGTCGTTTTGGGTGGACTCGCGCCCTCGCCGAAAACACTGTATTGGGTGAGCTCGTGCCTACACCGAAAGCACAGCTTTGGGTGGACTCGAACCCCTCGCCGAAAGCACTGTCTTGGGTGGGCTCGTGCCCCGCACTGAACATGCTGCCTTGGGTGAGCTCCCTCTCACCTATACCGCGTTTCACGATTTTCGCACACACGAGCCACGTATAAGGATTGACGGCCTTTCTGCTTCCCCGGGGAGATTCGTCGCTCGTGTTTCTGCCTGCGTCGCCACTACCGAAAGCTGTACCGACCGCGGGTCGATTTCACCTGCCGCCGACACTGTTTTCGCTTCGGTTTTTGCCATACCCATCGAGGGCGGCACGGGCTCCGCAGAAGCCCTGGCTGCAGCGACGCCCATCGCACAGCCGACTTATCTATCCCGGAGTTCTTTACAGGAGACGGCCCCCGCCGCGACCGCCGGTTCGACTGTGTCCGTCTCCGCCATGCTTGGCACTCCAGCCCCTCCGTCGTCGACGACGCGCCGACTAACAGCGACAACAACAGGTAATGCACCCCCGCTGTAGATTATGGATTTGGGCTCGGCGGGGCCCCTCGGCCATCTTCCAGACGAGGTGCAACCCCGTCGCGAGTCCCACGGCCGCGGCCGACCCCGTCGACCGCCGCGACCCCTGCTCTCGCACTGGCGATGTGGACTTGCAAGCACCGAAAACCTCGTACGGCTCCCGTTGAAGTCGTGTAGCGCGCCGGGGGAAGAGGAAGTTTCATCGGTTCCGGGTCGTCCAGAAAGCGGACCAGGTATACCTTTTCCTCGGTAGTGCTCGCGCTGATTTTTCCAAGCCACCATAACCCATCGCCTCGCCATAGTACCTTTTCTGTGGTTGGCTTGCCGTAGAGCCTTTCCTGCCCCCCCCGCCACACCGGCGGCATGCGGCAGGTTCTAGAGCCTTTTCTGCCCCCCCCGCCACACCGGCGGCATGCGGCAGGTTTTTGATGGGTGACTATTGCCTTGCTGTAGGGTCTGCTTTTTTTTCTACTGCTTTTCTTCGCGTGTTCCTGGCTCCATAGCCAGACGGTTAGAGGTTTGGGAGTGGATTTTGAGGAGCCGAATCTTCGACTCATGGTCTAGTTCGTAGAACCGGAGTTTCCCCGAATCTCCCATATTTCTGCATATGCGACTCATCAGGGTGGGCTAGTGTTAAGATACGGCCTCGAAAGGCCTGTAGGTATCCGAATTTGAGATCATTTGGATGGGTTTCGTATGATAAGGTTGGCGTTTTATATTCGGGAAAGTTAGGAAGTAGATCGGAGGCACGTGCCTCCGATCTCAGAAGCTATCCCGGGCTCTGGTGGAAACGAATAAAGCTACATCTCTACGAAGGAACGGAAGTGAGTACTCTCTGAGGACCTGCTCAATTGGCAGACCTGCAGCGGGCACTCTGTGTCCTACACCTTTAACTTAACATGTGCCCGACGGGGGAAAAGAAATCACAATTATAAATACACATGTATGTTTTGTTTTTCTCCACTATAGACTAGTGGTTAGTATTGGTATTTTTACTTACGTGGGGAAATTTGAGCTAGATGTAACATATAATGTCTATTATATATTTATTACTGTAGTTTCCACTATTATACTGCTCTATCATATGCATGGTAGGTGGTTTATTTTGTTTTTTTCCCCGCTTTAATATCGAGAGGAGTACGAATGCAGAGTATTACTAGTTATCTAATGTGTTAATATTAATAAAGCATTCGAGAATAAAAGTCCGCTACTCCCCCCCAAAAAAGAAGACTGTGGGACTCGAACCACGGTTCCAAATTGATATGCTGTCACTCTTAACATTTTGTAGAATATTTCCAGGACGTCAGCTGTGAGTTCGACGAATTTCTGGTCAATAGACTAATACTCATCTTTTTAAATTGCTTGTTGGCACAATACTTGTAATATACTATGTGGGTAAAATGTTTCTTTAGGGCCCGAATTAACGAGAAACTTGCCAAATCGAATTTCGTTTTTTTTTTAGAATTGAATTTAATTTGCATGTGATTGGTCAAAAAATAAATCACCAAGCATGCATTCTCAGAATTATCACAAAACATCAAATTCAACAAAATAAGTTAAAAAAGACTTTCTCGGTCGAATTTAGTCGAAAATCGAAGTTCAATTTTGGGGTGTTTGTCCACCTAGACATGGCTTGTTCTGTGTAACCGAAGTCGGCCACGCGAATTGGTGCCATGTCGTCGGCTGATTGAGAGGCGACAGAGCCACCATTGCGAGAGGTAGGACCACCGGAGCAGCCGCAGTGCGGCCTCCGAAGGTCCCTAGCACAGCGTAGACCGCCTGCGACGATTTGAAAACAATCGAGACCGCCGCAAACCCAGTTTTTCGTCGCCCTGCACCTCGAAAGTTACACGATCAATTGCCACATGATGACTTCGCTCAGAAGTTCGACCGCTACATCCCCGTCGCTGCTGCCCGTGTCGGGCGGCGGGGTGGCGCCAGCCCATCCAAGAGGAGACTAGAGCCATATCCTCCAAGCCGCTGCCGGCCAAAACAATCTGCCGCTAGCCACGGCGCTCCGGGGAGGACGCTAGCCGTCGCTCGCCTCGTTCGTTGCCCACGGGTGTTCGTTAACCCTTTTGCGTTTTTAGAATTTCTTTATTTTCTAGAACGCACTACGCCGTTCCTTGATAAGAAGCAGAGTTGATTTTTTCGTGTATTTTTCACGAAATTAAAAAAAATCGAATTACGATTTTCCGTGCTCTTCGTCAATCTGGGCCCTAATGGGAGGGGTCCTATTATTTTGTAGAAAAAAATGTCTTTCTCCACTATAATTATTAGTGTTAGTATTTTTACTTTAGGTGGGGAATTTTGAACTAGATCTAACATTATATCTATTTCATTAATTTATTCTTGTGGTTCCACTTTTGCCCTATCATATGTATGGTGGATGGTTTGCGAATAGATGGTTTGGTCAGGATTGTTGGTACTTGTGGTGAAGTGCGTAGGGTAAGTTTTCTCTACCTGGGGCTGGTCTTAAATATTTTGTTTTTTGCACTATAATAGCGGGTTTGGTATACCTCAGGAGTATGACGACAGTAGTAGTGATCAAATAGATATAATGTAAAAGTCCCACCCTAAAAAAATAAAAAAATAAATAAAACGGGAGTCTGTGAGACTCGAACCCACGGTTCCAAATTCATTCGCTGTCACCCTAACGTTTTATCAACAGATATTATGCACGCGTGAAGTCAAATTATGTTTTTATAAATGACCCTACTTCCGCTCTCTTATTATTTCGGTTTAATTCTTGTACGAAAGATTTTCGTTTACAACGGTAGCAAATCGCACTAAATATTTATCTTCATATAATACCATTTACATTACTGAGTCATGTCATCATGCAAAAATTGCGAAGTTATTTCCCCGCATGGGGAATAAATTTTCATCACCTGTTAATTTCACTGGTTATTTGCACTAGGTTACTGAGTCAGGTCATATAAAGAGTCGATGGATTGGAAGTACACCACTCATCATGGAAAATCAACGAATTGTGAGCATGACTTGTGAGCCGACGAGTTGTGAGCATGACTAGTGAGCATCATCAGCATGTTGTGGTATACTCATGCTACTTCCCTTGTTAGGCAGTGCACAGCAGCCGTGTATATCCAGTCCATCCTGACTTGTTATGGTCGCTCCAACATGAATGCTTGTATCCCATCCATGACATTTCATTCTCGTTTTTCTTGGACCGCACCTCTTTTCAGTTCTATTCACTCGTATGTCAAACTCCTTCATCACAAAATGTTCACCTGTATGTTTGCCGCAGATGAAAGGCGTCTTTCAGTTTTTCAGTACGTGAACAGCTTAGCAATGAACTTGAACATGTCACTAAGACTCCCTGGTTCCCCTCAGTCACTACCAGACGGTACTGTAGCACAAAAGGCTAAGCTCAAAGCCTTGATTCCGCACACAACGAAGGTTAAAGCAAGGAACCAATACCGACTGAATGTACAAGTGCATTGCTTATTTTTTGTGTATTAATAGTTGTTTTTCCATGATCTTGATTGAAATACCTGTGTACGAAACGGAAATACAAAAAGATTAGTTCATTCATTTCGCGGCTCTATTTCATGGGTACGTGCTAGACAATAAGAAGCAGATAATTTGGGACACCAGTCATAATGTTGTTACTTATTATTGAATTTTGCAAGCGTGAGATTGATTGTGTTGGTAAGTACATACATTTAACAATCTTGAGGTTGGTTATGTTGAGAAATAGTAAGTTAGAGGTTTATCTTAGATATTGGGAATGCATCATTTTGTATCTCCTAACCATATGGTGAGGGACATTTGGGTTTTCAATGTTCCCCCTCACAGTCAATTCAGGTATAATGAACTAATATTCTCAGGAATATTGTTGGAAAATAGACACGAGACTTGGCCAAGGCCCGGCAACGGAGTCAATCGGGATCAGGGGCTACCACCTTCCTAAGGGCGAGACCTGTAGACTCAGCTAGAACCATCCTCGCATCAGAGTTCGTGACTGCTGGGAAGAGATTTCTGGGGATAGAGGTATTCCTGGCGGCAACGTACCCATGCTGCGGTGAAGCGGAGGTTGATACGCGGCATGCACGACTGTGTCACCGATCGCGCGCGCAAGTGAACCAGCACCAACCCCTTGTGCACGCGCTCTCCCGCACCCTTAAGAGCATGTCCATCCGCCATCAGGTGGAAAGCGGAGCCCCGTTCCACGCAGACAGGGATTTGCGAATGAACATCGTGATTGAGGCAGGTAGACTAAGAGATGCTACGGCATCGGAGTGCGGCGACAAGTCGATACTCCTCGACGTCACGTATGCGAACCCACAAGAAGGGGTCCACATGCGGCCAGGAAGCGCGGATCGATTCGGATAAGCGGCTTCCGCTTCCGAGGCGCGCAAGTGCAACCACTACGCTTGTCCGGGACAGGTGCCCTTCGACGGACGCAGCTACAAACTCGCCACCCTCGCGGTGGAAAGCTTGGGGCGCCTCGGTAAAGAAGGCAGCGACCTGATAGATCAGGTGGCGGCGAGCATCGTTGGAGGGACGGACGCCTCGTCCCTAGCGCGAAAAGGCGTGTGCAAGGAGCGACTATCCCACATCATCTCTGCAACCATTCAGGTTGCGATTTCGCGCAGAGTTCATCGATATGGGCTATCTCTGAGGGATTGTCAGGCCGCGAGGTGAAGGGAGGAAGAATCGAGAGGACTACGGCCACTGGCCTGGGGTGGCAATGTTAAAGATTAAGGTAGACTCTCAGCTAAAACATATCTAGGGAAGGGAAATAGAAGATAAAAGGAGCACCATCGCCTAGACCTAGCACCACGCGTAAAGCAAAAACCCCTACATCTATGCGACCTAAAGCCCTCCCCCCCCCTCCCCCCCCCTCCCCCCCCCCCCGAATTTCCGCCTCCCTCCCCCATCCCCCACCTCCCCACCCCCCCACCCCCCCACCCTACCCCCTCGAACACTCCGCCCTCTACTCACTGGTTGTACGACTTACAGGATATACATGATAAACCGGTGCATTCTTTCCACGACCGTCACATTTATCCCCTTAAAGTATGTAAATTTTCCACGCACAGATTTAGCTGCCCCGCCCGTCCCGCCCCCCCCCCCCCATGATAAACTGGTGCATTCTTTCCAAAACCGTCAGATTTATTCCCTCGAAAGATTTATTGTTTCCACGCACAAATTGAGCTGCCCCACCCAATCCCCTCCCCCTTCCCCCCCCCCACCCCCACTTACTTCCTTTTGATCAAAACCAGGTCTCCACGTCCTTGAAAACTCCGCCCTCCCCTCACCGGTTATTCGACTTACAGGATTCACTTGATAAACTAATGCATTTCCTTCCACAGCTGTCAGATTTTGTCCCCCTTAGAAACGGGTTTTATAGTTTCCGCGCATAGACTGCCTAACATCACCCTGTTGACCCTGATAGCTACACTGTAGTTGCAAGGGAAGTCGCCGACCTATATCCTTAATGAGGACACACAACCCGTAATCCGCGTGATCGGAGTATCGCCTCGCCATAGTACCTTTTTTGTGGTTGGTTTACCGTAGAGCCTTTCCTGCCCCCCCCCGTCACACCGGCGGCATGCGGCATGTTCTAGAGCCTTTTCTGCCCCCCCGCCACGCCGGCGGCATACGGCAGGTTTTTGATGGGTGACTATTGCCTTGCTGTAGGGTCTGCTTTTCTTTCTACTGCTCTTCTTCGCGTGTTCCTGGCTCCGTAGCCAGACGGTTAGAGGTGTGGGAGTGGGTTTTGAGGAGCCGAATCTTCGACTCATGGTCTAGTTCGTAGAACCGGAGTTTCCCCGAATCTCCCATATTTCTGCATATGCGACTCATCAGGGTGGGCTAGTGTTAAGATACGGCCTCGAAAGGCCTGTAGGTATCCGAATTTGAGATCATTTGGATGGGTTTCGTATGATAAGGTTGGCGGTTTATATTCGGGGAAGTTAGGAATTAGATCGGAGGCACGCGCCTCCGATCTCAGAAGCTATCCCGGGCTCTGGTGGAAACGAATAAAGCTACATCTCTACGAAGGAACGAAAGTGAGTACTCTCCGAGGACCTACCCAATTGGCAGACCTGCAGGGGGCACTCTGTGTCCCCCACCTATTAATTTAACACACAGCTTGCAAAGACGAGTTTCGACAAAATATTCGATCTCACAGCTGGAGTGTATTTTTATTTTTATAATAAAAGAAGAAATTTTTTCTATCTCACAGCTGGAGTGTATTTTTATTTTTATAGTACAAGGAGAAGATGTGTGGAAAGGAGATGGGCAAATGGTTGGTGGAAGATACCACTGCATTATGGTGCGATCATTCGATTTCATTTTAGGTAGGTACTACTGCATATTCGATTTATATCGGAACGGCATCTACCCTATTATACCTGGTATAGTCGGAGGGCAAAAATAATGATACTACGAACCTTCCTTGATTGTACTATGTTATGATTTATTTTTGGTAACTTAGACGCTACAAATAATAGGAGATAGTTTTTAGGGGTGTGATGTATGATGTATTCCATCAGTGGATCATGGATGCATTTAAGCTTCTGTATTTTAATAGCTTTTATTTATTAAACCGAAATCGGCACCTGGTACCTGGGTACCCGGGAAAAATGTTTCACCTGCAGTTTGCGGTATTTCCGATATTTTACTAAATTTGTTCAGCGGGTTTTTATGTTCCAATAATAATACGTATCGAAATCCATACGGTATAAAAATACCACACCGTTGTTGTTGTTTTCTCACATTGACTCTTTTAAAAAATCTAGATTCCGTGATCACACAAAGGTGCTGGAGCCCTAGGAAGATCCGAAAAACCAAGTGAAATCAAAGTTCGTACGAACGACCAGCACGGCCAGCGCACGACCTGGCTGTAAAAAATACCTGAAAAATACGAGAAAACCTTTAACGGTGTGTGTGTGTTCTTCACATTAAACCGTTCTTCTACTCGTCGACATCCAGCACAGTGTAGGTACACGTGAACACTCATGCTGCCAGGTACACCAGGTACACCGCAATAGTCTATTAGAGCTATCGTACACAAATTCAAAGTGGTCTGTACCAAAAAACATAATGTATGTACCAGGCATACATTTGCGTGGGTAGTCTTGTGTCAGGCAGTTCTACACTTACTTATTATTTTGCGCGTAGTTATGATACGTATATGTTGTTGTTGTTGTTGTTGTATAATGTACCGGCACCTGGTATTATATACCAGGTAGGTTAGTATCTCTGCTATATATAATAGTATGACCCATCTCTATGTTACTGGTGTTGTTACTAACTGTTCTCGCAGTAACTCGCATAATCAAGTTCGTGGTCACAGGACAGGCTCCAGTCACTCTGGAGCTGAGGAATACCCATGGGAAAGAACACAAACGAACCAAAGGTGGTACACGCATGTATCACAGTTGACGCAATTCATGCCTCCGCCAGAAACATATATCGTAGTACTCGTAAGAAGTGAAGTCGGGAGTCAGCCTACGATGCGCCAGGTCCATACTACTGGTGCATACGTCTCACTACTCGTACCGCTTGCCACCCAGCCTAAAACAAAAAAAAACAAAAAAAAAATGGCACCCGAAGAGTGCACCAGCTAGCGTTGGGCTGCGAAAGCAACTGAGTTAAATCGACACACGACCCGTATGAAAATACGTGAAAGTGTGGTGAGCTAGAGCTTTTTTTTTCCCCATCCGCCGATGGATGAAAAAGAAAAATAAAAAAAGCACGTATACAATAGACGTAAAATCTATTACTACGCATACGCGGGTCAGACGCAAGTCAATTGGAAAAAAGAAACAAAGAAAGAAAAGAAGAGAAAGGAAAGGAAAGACAAGACAACAAAAAAAAAGAAACGAGAGGAGGAAGACAAACGGAGACAACAAGGAGACTCTTATGTGTGACCAGTAGCTAGCAATGTGTGGCGGCCTATGACGGGCTGCGACGCCCATCATGACTGTGTGTGTGTGTGTGTGTGTGTGTGTGTGTTCTTCACATTAAACCGTTCTTCTACTCGTCGACATCCAGCACACCCAGTGTCCGTACTGATTCTTCACCCTAGAAAGATCAGCTCTGTGGTCACAAGCTACGACACAGAGATAATGCATCGTAATGCATTCGACAACGCAATGTCATGCCCTAGTACTGGGTACGACAGGCACAACATACATACGTCAGCAACAGAAATACATTGAAAGAGAGAAATACGAAATAAACAAAAACAAAAACAAAAACAAAAACAAAATAATAATAAGAAAACAAATAAAAACAAAGATAAAAATAAAACAAAAAATGAAACAAACAAAATGAAGGGGAAATCGAAGAAACAACCCAACCGGAAAGGAGAGCCAAAGCTCGGAAAAGAAATACTGTGGAGTATAGTAGCCTGGTACCAGGGTATCATATCATGAAAAAAAAAAAACATGTCGCCCCGGTGGCGTATCAGGTTATCCTCGCGTCTGGTATAGGTCAGTTTCGTGAGGTCGAGCCCCGCCAAGTGCATACTCAAATAAATTCGTTGGGACTTTTTCTTGTGAATAAACTGACTTGCGGAAAGCGCGAGAGCGTGAGTTAGCAACATTCGATGAAAAATCGACGAGCAGTGGGATTGCTAAACCCTATGCGCGCTGAAAATTGAAGGCTAGAACCGGGGCGGAGAAGGGACGACACCTGTGACCACGGCTTGTCCAGAAGCTGGAACGTAAAAGTGCGAGAAAAAAAAATCACACCAGGTACGTAAGAGTACGTACGTGTGAATAAAAAACACGATGTGATGCTAGATACTAATATTATAAAAAATGAAAATTATACTAGATAAAATAGTTAAAATTATATCGTAGCCAAGAGTCGTGCATCAATATCAACGATAATAGCGTTGCCACGTTCCGAGTGCGCAGAGTACGCGTTGTAGTAGTGTAGTGTCAATCTCATATATATTACTCCGGAGTATGTCCTAGCATATAAAATTGGTTGATGGTGTGTGTTTCTTATTTACCGGCGTACTTCAAGAAGTATGATAACGTTCGTAAGAAAACCCTCTCCTCGTCATCATCATCGCCACGTCGCAACGAAACAACCGCTCACTCGTTCTAAGCGTCCGCCTCTTCTGCGGAGGAGGGGGTTCCATGTTGAAAAGAAGGAACAGCGACGACGACGCGAAATTTTTCGAAGCCTGGCAACAAACAATCCTATTAATAATGCGAAAAGGGGTTGAATGTATGGTGCCGCAACCTCGGCACACTCAAAACGTTAGTGAGTAGTAGTCGTACCGAAAACGGCGTCTGCCCCGTAGCGGGGGGGAGGGGAAAAATGAGCGGCTGATCCGCCGAGAAACTTGGGACGGTGGGTGGGGGGGGGGGGGATTCCAGGAACCAAAGCAGGACATATTTGGCACTTCGCGCGTACGAAAAGAGCGCCAGGCATTACGTCGTAGCGCATGACCCCAATCAATTACTGAAGTAAGTACACTTTGCCTACTTGCCGGTACTACTCGGCGTAGAATGTATATACAAGTATAAATATGTACTCTATGTGGTATAAATCTGGTATATATATGAATAGTAGTGTATGTATTCCTCCACCTTCGTTGCCGTCGTTACACCGTAGTACCGGTAGACTGACTGGTTACCACAACAACAACAGAAGAAGAAGAAGCAGCGGCTGACTGGCTGTCTGACGCAGTCAAAACGTTCTACGCTCTGACTCGGGCCACGCGCCCCGATGATCGATGGAAGCACAAGGTATAAGGTTCCACGTACGTGGAAAGTGCCAAGTTTCAGATGGCAAGTTGTGCCGGGGATTCGTCGACGTGGCGGATTGTTTCATGGCGAGGTGCATGCGGGCGAGGCAGAGAGGAGCCGGCCACGCCAAGAAGCAGAGAGTGCCAAGAGTGGCGGCAAGGGGAAAGGCGACGCGGGGGTGGGCGGTGGGGCGAGGGGCGGGGGGTGCGGCGGAGGGCGGGGGGGAAGGGGCGGGAGGCGGGGGGCGGGGGGCGGAGCGTACTGATACCACCGCTATCATCGAAAGGAAGGAAAACGGATGGCAACTTGTATGACACGGTTCTACCACCCCTCGCCCCAACTCACGGCGAAAGCCGTGGCTGAAACGTCCCCGAACAGTAACAGCGCATTCGCCAGGGCGCGCTGATCCAAGCATAAAAACCAGCAACGATAGCGACAGCTACCCCAACGATAACTACAACACTACAACAACTACTACGTTGGTTATATAGAACTACCCACTGAACTAATTCACCTGACGTTTAGTTCAGTGGATAGTGCTATAGACTAATATAACCAATTAGATAAATGTTTTCGAGATCGTTGGTTGAATCTCGCCGACTTGGCAACAGGGATCTTCTGGGCTTCCTCTCGCCACATAGTATTCAGGAGCACAACTATCATAACCATTGAATGTCTCCACAATCTCTCCAGCGCGCACGCTCTGAAAGAGCAAATACAAAGTTAGCTAACTCGAAAGGATGTTAGCTCTGTTGGTTATACGGGGCATACAGCTGGTTATACAGCATTACCCACTGAGTCGCCACGTACTTACTGAGAAGTATTCAAGACGCTATTATAACCATACACAATGTCTCCATAAAGCCCCCAGTGCGCACGCTCGAAAAGAACAAACAAGAACTAGGCGAGAATCGAACTCACGACACATCCATTATTTATTAGAAAAATTAAAAAAAATACACTTCCAGCTGGTGACATCGAAGATTTCGTCGAAACTCATTTTTCGCAAGCTTTGTGTGATACTCGGATCGCGCGTATTGGGTGTGTGTCCTCATTAAGGATATAGGTCGGCGGCTTTATAGCACTACGACGTACCCGCGGAGCCACTATGTCACAAAAAAGCCCCGGAGACCCCTGTTACGAAGTTGGCGAGATCAAACGAACTCGAAAACATACGAGCTTTGTTGGCTATACAGCACCACCCACTGTGAGCTACTCAAAGGGTGGTGCTATATATAATAACCAACATGCTATGGTACATTCTCCTTTTTATTTTGTACAGATGTTACGGTACTGCCCAGGATTCCGCCCCCCGTCTACGCCACAGTTCGAGCTGGAAAACGCATGGTGAAAAGCGATGGCGTGTTATTTCGATGGCATATTCGTAAAAGAACAACAACAGGAGAAGACGAGTCAGAGGCACCCGTCCCCCTTTGGTCAGACTGCTTCATCCGCCACAATTGGATACAAAGTCTGTCAACAGAGCCCTCTAAGAGACACAACAACAAGCGAATGGCACCGCGGGACCTGTACATACAGTAGTAGGCATACCTGTGGGAACGGGATACGAGCGTGTCCCCGACGTCTCTCCACAATTGGCGTCGTCGGCAGGACCAAAGTGCCAGTAGTTCTTGCGACCGCTCAGGGTTTCGTGGACAGGTTTCTGACTACTTCGGGTTCAACCTCGTTGTTTTCGCCTTTGTCGTCCACCACTCTCGTTATGTCCTTGTGCTTTTGTCCTGCCTACCCCTCCCCGCTCAGAACCGGGGGGGGGGCGGGGGAGTGTCTGAGAACCGGGGGGGGCGGGGGAGTGTCTGAGTAATCTGGCCGCTCACACAGCGGTGTAAGACCGATCTTCGTGTTATTTTCAGCTTTCGTCCTGCCGATGCCTCCTCGATCAGAGGCGGGGACGGTGTGGGTAATATAGCTGCTCATGCTGCGGCACAGGCAAGTAGTTGTGTGTTCTGCCATTCATTCTCAACGATGAATTTCCACCCCCCTCCCTCGCTGGGGATGTAACGGCAACAACAACATGTATGTGTTATTCCGTCCTCCAAATGTGTTTTCGCCTTCCCTACTTCGATGGGGGCGCAACGGTAGCTAATGTCCTTCTGTTTTCCGAATATTTTTTTGCTCCCCCTTTCAGCTGGGGATATGGCGATAGCTTGTGTTTTTCTGTTTTCAAGCCCCCTCCCCTGCCGCGACCGCTGGGGCTATCGCGGTACCTTCTGTGTCTGCCGTTTTCGCGCCCCTTGCGGGGAAGGCCTCCCAAGGTTGCACTACACTTTTTGGAGGTGGCTCACGAAGCTTCGTTAGTAGCCTCGCATGGTAGAGGTGTGTATTGTAAGACTAGGTGGGGGCTGTTTACGACACAGGCCACCCTTTGCAGGTTTCTCTACTGGGCAGGTTCCACGTTGGCCACTCACTTGTACTAGATAAGCTCTTGTATTAGTTCCGCTCACGCCACGGACGAACTGAACGCGTGAAATTTCGCGAAGCAAAGACATCATCGCCTTTTTCCTATACGTACATGCCTTCAAAGGCATGTGAAACCCCTTTTATATCATTTCAGTATTTAGATCTTACACCTTCTTAGGCTTCCAGGGCAATACTATAACATGTGGGCGTGTATTCAATATCACGACCGTAGACCCTCGCATCCCTACAACGCAGAGGAGATGGAAAACGTCGGGTGTTGATGGACGAGAGGTGCGGGATTTGGTTTTAAGGAGCCCTGTCTTTGATTCAGGTTCTAGTTCGTGGAACCGGTGTCTCCCCGACTATTCCACGATTCAGCTTATACGGCTCATTAGGACGGGCTAGTGTTGTGGACAATGAATGTGAAGCCGATTCCAGCAGGAAGAATTGCTACTTTGTCCGCAGGCGACGACTCGGTGTATCTCGTTTATGAATCACTGGGCTGTTCGCCTTTCTCTGCTTGCGACACGAAAGCATCGCCTGCCGACGAAAGCGCTCTCGCGTCAGCGTCAGGGAGATGGTGATCACATGGCTGACACCAACACACGACGGTCCAAATAAAAAAAAATGCTGCAGCCCTAACGGACGGCGGCGGTGTTCCACGTCTCGTCCGTTCCAGGCGGAAGGCGCGAAGATCACAGCCGTGTACCATTTAGTACGGCAAATCGAGTGTCTAATCTTTTGGTAAACAAACACGCGTTCGTTATCGCTTGAGGTGACGTCGTCAGTACGCTGTCCAGTCCGTCCCTGCTTTCAGGTGTGCAGATTCCCTCAGACCGATTGGCATAGCACATTAATGCGAAGGGTAAGAGTTGCCTACGTTACACGAGGTTCTCGACCATATCCCTCCTGCCCCACCCAGAAAGCAGCCGCAGTAGTAGCGAGGTTTGCCCCAGCGAGGGCAGGTCACAATAGACGTAGCTGGCAACCATCCTGCTGTGCTGTTGTGCGGTGCACATAATACATGCGTGAAGCACACCATATGGTGACGGTAACACCAAGGAGAAGCAACGGAGCAAAAATTGAGGGTCCTTATTTTGGGGATGCTTCGTAAGACAAAACGGTAAAGAAACAGTGTTCAACGGCCAGAGAAGGGAGAGCACAGGCTATGGCTAGCGTGTCAACGCGCAGACAAGGGCTAGGGACGGGGTGGGAGCGCCGGGGTTTTGGCGGGATGCCTTCTGTCGCACGCCCCAACACTTACTTGCAGAACGACGGCGATACTTCAATGCCATGTGCCATGTCATCAATTGCGACAGCTTTGAAATGCAAAGTTTACCGTCGGCTCATAACCTTCACGTCTTGGCGAGGAGTTTCCCAGTGGTGCCTGCTACTACTGCAGAGCTACGCGAACTCATCAAGTATCAGGATACCGTACACCGTCAACAACAGTGAGTGGGCTTTCGACGTCACAAAACGAGAGAGCGGGAAAAAAAAGAAAAAAATCCCGAATGTACGAGTGATGCACGTTTTCTGCTACTGTGTCGTACCAGGCACGTTGATTGGTTCTGATTACTGATTACTATGTGCACACCTCGGTGCGTATATCAACCATGCACCTCTGTTGGACCTACCACCACCATTAACAACAACAGTACACCAAAATACCTGTCACCAGATCTGACACGTGGGATGACCGCTCGCGCTTCGCGCTTTCGACCTCCGAGTTGGTGGTGACGATGTTTCTGCGCGCCAAGGAGTGGGCGAAGGGTGACGAATGAGATCAGTAGGGCTATGTATCGGTAGCATTTAACAACAATATACGTGTGTATATATCGTAGATTGGCGCAGCCGATATATCGATCTTTTTTCGATATATCGGCGTAAATGTCGGCGAGCACAGCGGAGCTGGGTCGCTGTGCGAGCCTCAACGGTCCCCCCCGGCTGGCGGGCGGGCCCCGCTGGAGGCGCCGCCGGAGGCAGAAAAAATGAGCACGTTCGCTTCATGTCCCCATCGAAAATGGTCCCAATTGCGCCATCAAAATTGGTATTGTTCGGCCAACAAAACTGAGCGAAAACTTCCAAAAACATGTTTCATTTTATTTTTTATTGGGCATTTCCATGCAGAAAAACTAAATGCAAACCAGCACTGACTGGCCAGCACAGATAGATACCACAACGCACAGCCTGCTAATAATACTAAAAACGACGTAGACGACGGAAAAAAAAAGAACTATCATAGATAGATAGATAGCCTTGGGCATAGCCGGCAAGTGAGAAGAAAAAAAAAAAAAAAATAGCCGGCAAGTGGCAACCAACATGCAAGCAAGCACTTGATGAATTTGTACCGACTGATTCTACGATATGCCCCCCCCCCGAAACCCAAAACCAACGGTTTTATTTCACGACCGTTTCATGGCTGCTCGGCGCGAGGAAAGATGCTATGAGAAAAACGTCTTCAAATATCTGTCGTCGGGGTGGCAAGGGTCACCGCGTATTTCTTCAGGATGAACATACGGCGATTTCGTGAAAGAAAAAAGTTGAGGGGGCTACCTACCGCCACCACCACCAGCGTAGAACGATTCTACCATCGTAGGTACCTGTGGTACTACTAAATTTACGGCCCAACAACAAAGTGAACCGCTGACCCCTCCGCGCTCATTGGGCGCTAGTGACGTGCGTGTGCTTGTTGTCTGCCACTACTACTATGCTGCACGGTATCGGAAAAGAAGACAGAGACGATGCTGCTACGAACACCGGACCAGACATCCCTCGCCCCACCGCTCGCGATCGAAGCATCAGGCCAGAGGTATAAACAGACGACCCAGTTTTTATACCTAGGCGGCATTATCCACGAAAGCGCTGACCTCTCGCTCGAAATCGAACGACGGATCCGTCTCATGCGGGCATGCCTCAAACGGTTTGGCCCGGAATTGTATGACAGGACGACCGCCCCGCTTAGTCTGAAAGTCCGCATGCTGAAGGCCGAGGTCATTGAGACCCTGCTGTACGGGTGTGTGACGTGGACCCTCAATGCGGACCACTTCGCCAAGCTCCGATCAGCCCACCACGAAGTCCTTTTGCGAGTCATTGGCTTCCAGCGCCGATTACGCACCGACCACACCACCCTCTCGTACGCGAAGGCCCTCAGGATGACACGATGCGAGAGCATCGAAACGACCATCCGTAAACGGCGGCTCTTCTTTGCCGGGGCCCTGGTGCGACAACACAAGGGGCGACTGCCCCGTCGGTTGATGTTCGGGACGATCGCTGGTGGGGAGAACCCGAAACCAGGCGGACAACTCAAGACTTGGCCTAGAGCCATAGCTGAGGACCTTAGGGTGTTCAAAGCCAACGAGGGATCAACGGAACACTCCCCCTTAGTTTTTGGAGTTGGGACCGCGCTGTGGCCCACTGCAGCAAAAAAGGTGGGCAAGTGGTACCGGGGGGTCCTCGAAGCAGCTGAACGGTTCATGGGCAGGTGGCACGAGGATGAGGCAAAGCTGAGTAGACAGCGCCGCGCATCCGCCGTGGGTGGTGTCGAAGGGAACGGGGGGAGGGGGGGCAGCAGGAGGGGTAGAAGGAACACCGCACAAGGGTATGGGGGCAGGGGGGGGGACAGAAGGAGTAGAAGGGAAACCGCGGTAGATGAAAGTAGGAAGGAGACCGCAGACAGGGTAGCAAGGTACCAGGCCGACTAGTAGGTGGAACCTTTCTATCTATGCCACTCGTACCGCCAACTGCTGCGGCTGCTCGGAATGTGATGTCTTGGTACTTTGATTTTTCCGTGAATTTATTTATTTTATTTTATTTTATTTTTTTCCTTTCCCCTTCTTATCCTTATGAAGGGAGTCTTGCATGGTGGGTAGGTGACGAGCCTGTTTTATTTGGCCCTCCCAGTCTTCCTTCTTCTACTTGTTTCTTTTTTCCGGGGTATTTTTTCCCTTTCTTTCCCCCTTGCATGTCCATTTTGGCTCATGCTCGGGGTATGTTTCTATCTCCCGTGCTTTGGCTCCCCTTTTTATTTATTTATTTATTTATTTATTTATTTATTTTGTCTTGGTTTCTTTCGTTGTTTCTCTCTTTTACAAGGTATTTTGGTTTAATGAGAAGAACACAAAGGGGGGAGGGGGGGAAACAGGAGGAGTAGAAGGAAAGCCGTCCAAGGGAATGGGGGCAGGGGGGGCAACAGGAGGAATAGAAGGGAGACCGCGGTGGACGAAGGCAGGAAGGAGATGGCAGACAGGGTAGCAAGGTACCAGGCCGACTAGTAGGTACATAGCACTTTTCGTCTTTTTCTGGGGTATTTTTTTCCCCTTTGTTCCCTCCTTGCGTGTCCAGGTTTTTTGGCTCGTGTTCGGATTATCTTATTTTGGTTTTACTTTACTTTATTTTATTTCATTTTATTATGTTTCTTTTCCGAGCTTTGGCTCTCCTTTCCGGTTGGGTTGTTTCTTCGATTTCCCCTTCATTTTGTTTGTTTCATTTTTTGTTTTATTTTTATCTTTGTTTTTATTTGTTTTCTTATTTTGTTTTTGTTTTTTGTTTTTGTTTTTGTTTTTGTTTATTTCGTATTTCTCTCTTCCAATGTATTTCTGTTGCTGACGTATGTATGTTGTGCCTGTCGTACCCAGTACTAGGGCATGACATTGCGTTGTCGAATGCATTACGATGCATTATCTCTGTGTCGTGGCTTGTGACCACAGAGCTGATCTTTCTAGGGTGAAGAATCAGTACGGACACTGGGTGTGCTGGATGTCGACGAGTAGAAGAACGGTTTAATGTGAAGAACACACACGCATGCAGTTGTTGCAGGACGTTTTGTATGATGTAGCTCGTTCAGACGAGGTGTATATTCCCTATTTCCCTGCTATGTGTGCCTTCCTACTCTGTAACAAACCCATAGGCTAAAATTAGGGCCACCTGGGGCCCATACAATATTGCATTTTCTCTAATTTTATGCTCCTTTTTTTCGAAAAGCATGTATATATGTAACATGCTAAAACAAGTCACTCATTATGCTGACTAGTTGAGCTTTTTTTCGGGGTTTATACCCCCACACTTATTTATGCTCCGTTTGATGGTGGGTATGTATGCTTCAAAAGTCACTTTATGCTCGCCGGTCTAATTAAGTCGAAGTACCACTAAACAAAATAATCGAATGATTAAACACCAGGCGCTTTTAGGAATGTCTCAAACACCTTTTATGCCCTATCTATATCTACATACATTCAGGCTTTATGCCCAAAATGAAGCAGCAATGCATTATGCTCGTCGCCTATCATGCTATGTGTGCCTCTTTTAGCTAAAATACGCCCGCGCATATGCCCCTCGCACGTATGTTTCATGCCCAAAATGAAGCAGCAATCAATGCTCGTCGCCTATGCGTGTATGCTCTTTTTTTTGCTAAAATATGCTCGAGCATATGCTCCTCGCACTTATGCTTTTTCTTATTATGCTCAAAAAGGCTGATATGCTTAAAAAAACATGCGGGCATTATGGGCCTGGCCCTAGCTAAAATATCCAAAAATATCGGCTCGACTTCCAGATATAAAATATATTATAAAAATAAAAATACACTCCACCATCAATCAGATAGATGTGAGATCGAAGATTTCGTCGAAACTCATCTTTGCAAGCTGTGTGTGATACTCCGACTACGCGTATTACGGTTTGTGTGTTCTCGTTGAGGATATAGGTCGGCAACTCCCCTTGGAACTACAGTGTAGCTATCAGGGTCGACAGGGTGATGTTAGTCAGTCTGTGCGCGGAAACTATAAAACCTGTTTTTGAAGGGGACAAAATGTGGCAGCTGTGGAAGGGAATGCATCAGTTTATCAAGTGTATCCTGTAAGTCGTGTAACCGGTGAGGAGAGGGCGGAGTTTTTAGGGCGTGGGGGCATGGGTTTGAACAAGAGGGAGCGGGGGGGGGCGGGGCAACTCAATCTGTTCGCGGAAACTATAAATCCTGTAAGGGGATAAATCTGACGTTTTTGGAAAGAATGCACCAGTTTATCATGTATATCCTGTGAGTCGTACAACCAGTGAGGAGAGGGCGGAGTGTTCGAGGGTTGGGGGGGGGGGGGGGGGGGGGGGGGGGGGGGGGGGGGGGGGGGGGGGGGGGGGGGGGGGGCAAAATGGTTTGTTAACAGCTTTAGGTCGCATATATGTAGGGGTTTGCTATACGCGTGGTGTTGGGTCTAGGCGATGGTGCGGGTGGTGGGGAAGAAGAGGGCGTTGGGGGGGGGGGGGGGGGGGCGACTTGGAGCAGCGGAATGGATGGCTCTAGAAAGATTATGAGGTGATTTCGATGTTAGGTGGGGCGTTTGAGCAAGAGGGAGCGGGAAAAAAAAGAAGGGGGGGGGGGGGGGGGTTTGGGGGGGGGAGGGAGGGTTTTAACAGGTTTAGGTCGCATGTATGTAGGGGCTTGCTGTACGCATGGTGCAAGGTCTAGGCGATCGTGCGGGTGGTGGGGAAGGAGGGGGGTGTTGGGGGGGGGGGGGGGGGGCGCTGGGGGGGGGGGGAGAATTGAAGCTACGTCATGGATGGCTAGAAAGATAATGACGTGATATCAATTGCGTAGAAAGTGTTTATTACTCTGGCCGATTTCGATTTTAGGTGGGTCGTTTGAACAAAAGGGAACAGGGAAAAAAAAGGGGGGGGGGGGGGGGGGGGGGATGAATTGGAGCTACGGCATGGATGGCTAGAAAGATAATGACGTGATATCAGCTGGCTAGTAGTGTTTACTACTCTGGCAGATTTTGATTTTAGATGAGGCGTGTGAACAAGACGGATCGGGGGTGGCGGGGGGCGGGGGGCGGGCGGGACACTTCAATATGTGCGCGGAAACTAAAAATCCTTGAAGGGGACGAATTAATCTGACAGTTGTAGCAATAATACATCTCTTTATTTATTGTTGTTGTTCTCTTTATATCACTTGCCCGGTATTGTTTTATTAATGTAGCAGATTTGATGGTATAGCTTCATAATTTTTTATTGTACATGATGGACCGCAAGATTGAATATTTTTATGGATAAGTACAACCATGCCATTACCATTATTTCACCGTGCCGGTGTGGGGCTCTGACATTCTTGATTGTAAGAAAGAGATGCATGTTGCAAAATGCAACAGGCGAGGTGATGTGGTCATGCAATGTCACCGCCGTCGAGCACGAGGGGGAGAAGTGCAAAATGGTCATTGTTTTGAAAGGAACGCTTGGTGTACCCGCGCTCACTTACGTTGCTTCGTTGGTCACACTTCGTTTGGCATAATAAGTTGGGAGGCGATCATGCAGACGGTAAGTACGAAATACCCTACGTATATATTATAAAAATTAAAATACACTCCAGCTGTGAGATCGAATATTTTGTCGAAAACTCATCTTTGCAAGCTGTGTGAGATACTCCGATCGCGCGTATTACGGGTTGTGTCTCCATATGTCGGCGACTCCCCTTGCAACTACAATGTAGCTATCAGGGTCAACAGGGTGATGTTAGGCAGTCTGTGCGCGGA
>JABAKD010000030.1:6739431-6904804 GCA_012845835.1 Undaria pinnatifida
AACAGCAGCAGCAAGTCGGCAGCGGCAGCGGCAGCGGCCAGCGTCAGCTGCAGAAGCAACGACCAACACAAACAAGAACAGACACACACCACATCCAAACCAGACCTAGATATTCACATATACGCCCGGAAATATAAAGATCGTTTAATATTTATATTAGTATTATAACGATGCTTATAGCTAAAGGACATACCTGGTATTGGTAATCATCTACGGCTGAACTCACTCGTGTACGCGAGGCACGTTGCGGAAGCGGGCATCCTCCTGGCCTCCGCCGAAGCGGCCGCCACCACCTCTGCCACCTCCACGGCCGCCTCCCCTGAAGTCACCGCCTCGGCCGCCTCCCCTGAAGTCACCGCCTCGGCCGCCTCCTCTCCCACCACCCCTGAAGTCACCGCGACCCCCACCCCCCCCGCCCCTGTAGTCACCGCGGCCGCCCCCGCGACCACCACCTCTCCCGCGTCCTCGGCCGCGGTCGGACATGATTTGAACCCTGGATCAGGAGTACTTGATCAAACAAAGGTGCTGATGGCAACGGTTGGTGGTAGGCGCCTGTGGCGATGATAAAACGCGAAGTAAGAGGTAGGGAGAGATAGGAGTGGGAGGATGAGCGGTGCAGAACCACGCAACGGGTTGATCTTGCGTGCTTGCGCTGTGTATACTTTCTGAAAAGCAAGGCAAGTCGTTTCATCGACGAAAACCACGAAAAAAAAACAATTTAGTTTTACTATACGACAAAAATCTCCAGTCTATTTCTTCATCTTTGTCATGTGTTGTGTTACCGTCGTGCTTCTTCGTGAGTGGTTTGAAGTGGTTTGATTTGCACGAAAAAAAAACGGGTGCACAGCGAACTGCGAACGGCATCTTTACCGGTATATTGTCCGACAAGCGCCCTACACCGACTTCAGCGATTGAGCGAGCGGCGGATAAACCGAGGGAGGCGATCAATGGTCACGGGCGCCATGCTATCGCCACCTGGTCTTGTCTCACCTTCTTGATCTACGCTGTAGGCAGAAGGTTGATATTGCTGCCCTCCTGTTTTTTTTTCACATGCCTCCGACAGGCACCGTCATGAATGTTTTCGCAAAGGCGTGTATGACAAGGGATATACGACGTAATACCCCCTACTTTTGGAGGGTTGGTGATCGGCCTTCCCCGTTGTGAATGTCCAACAACAGTTTGTTAGTAGGGAGCACTGCAAAACGTGCTTGGTTGTACACGCGCAGGAATCGACGGGTGGACGCTTTTTCCGACCTCCCGCACAGGTTTTACACGAGGGAGCTGCTGTTATCTACCCGGCTGCTGTGGCGGTCGTTCTGTCTCCGAAAGACAGAGAAGAATCCCCGGTTGTTCTAGACCGCGCACTACCCAGAAATAGAAGGCACACACACTCCACGAGGTGGTGATCGTGATTCCACGTTGAGCCCACCATGTTTTTCGGAGGCTCGCCGTTCGAGCAGTTCGGAGGGGGGATGCCCGGGGGCGATGGAGGTGGTGGCGGCCGTCGCGGACCCGCGCCCGACGTGGACACCACCGAGCTTTACCAGATCCTTGACATCGAGAAGGAGGCGTCGGAAAATGACATCAAGAAGGCTTACCGGAAACTAGCGCTGAAGGTGAGGCACTGCCGCCGCTGTGACTTGACCTGTCGAGCTCCCTTATCGCCCAGTCAGATTTGCCAGCTGAGTGCCGGGTCTTCCCCCTTACGACCATCCTCGATCGCTCCCCGCGACGCTCACTTGTTGTTCTCCCCGTGAGCATAGGAAACTAAGTTGCAAGTTTATGCTCTGCCAGTCTATAAACGAGCATTATATACCAGAAATAGTGTGCTCGTTGGCTAAAGCGTGTTGTAGACAACGTACCCGTGGTACGTTTTTGCGCGGCCGTAAAAAGTCGCGGGTGGTTTGGGTGGGTGTCGCTTTATGACACAAGGAAAGTACATCAGTAGCAAACGGTGCGGGTAGAAGCGCTGGGTCGTTAGTGTCGCTGGTGGTGGTGGAGTTATTCATGATCCCCCCCCCCAACCGCCGATCTCAACATGTATACACCCCACCCATTATCCTTTACTCGGGCAACGAGAGACTCACCGCTCTTTTTCAATCTATTGTTATCGAGTCTGCGTTGGGGACAGAGTAGGAGAGTAGCCACGTTTTGTCACACGTTTTCCAAAGGTATCTTCCAACTTCTTATCGTTCCGCTCTCGTCACAAGTCACCTGGATGGCGTGAAACGTTACGAAGTGATGGGGTTTTAGTGTAGGCGTGTGATGGTGTTCGGCAGAATTCATGGACCGCAGTTCCATGCCGGTACTATCTCGGTGTGCGATTGGGTTTGCACAGCGCAGTTATGTTGGGGCGGGGAGAGATTGGGTTCTCGTGTTCTCGCCTACGAGTGCTTTTCGTGGTGTTGGCACCTTGCCGAATATCCTCCACTCTTCCTCTTATCAACCCCCCCTTCCATCACGACTTTTTTTGGACTTTTTGCTCTGCTCTCTGTATTGAGGTGACTTCTCATTTTTTCGCGGACGAAACACGGCACCAGGTACTACAAATGCAAATACACCCACCCACCCACTTTCTACATGAAGCGGATAGAAAGTAAGAAACGAGACAGAGTGTCACCTCAGACTTGCGCGGACTGCTGTTTTTATCTCGCCTCCCGAGGTCATTCTACGACCATCCGCGTCCGTGGAAAACTCTGCTGTTTATATCATACTCGTACAACGTCAATGAAAAGAGGTAAGTACTGCTGTATTGCTTACTATAATGGCTGTCCCCTCGTCGACGCCTTTCTTTTCTGTACTACTAAGAAGTCCTTCCCGAAGGTGTACGTACATACGAGTACGTGAACAATATTGTTAGGCCAAGGTTTGGCCCATATTTTTTTCCTGGGGTATGTTCATGGCGTACTCGTACGATACAGGTTTACCAGGGTACAGCTTGCGCTGCTGGAGCAGTGGCGTTGACCGCCGGTAGGGACAGCTCTCGCTGTCGTTACGACGGGAACTGAAGGATCCGCCAGCTAGCGCTGGATTGCGAACACATTAAAGTTAAATAGGCACACTTGTGAAAATACGTGGAGGTGTGATGAGCTCAAGTTTTCCTCAGCGGCCGGATGATATATAAAAAAGGCGCTGCTGTTGCTGTTGCTTCTGTCCTTAGTTTGGAAGTTGTTATTGTTGTTGATGGTTGGGCCACAAGCCCTATACAGAAACGCCTCCATATTTTATGCGTTAAGCAATGAATGGGTTCGCGAGTCAGTGGTATGGTAAGCTCTGCGCCCCTGGCAGCTGAAGTTAGGGTGAAGCAGATTGGGGATTGGCCATTGAATCATCCCGAAACATCAGCATTTGACTCATTAATGGGTTGTGAATAAGTTGTACCCTGGGTAAGCTGTGCTGCAAATATGTGTGTACGTGTGTTGACCAATGAAACGCTGCAAAACATCAGCGTTTGACCAATGAATGAGTTTTGAGTATATGGAACGCTCCACTGGAGGATTGAGTATGAACTGGGATTTTTTTTTTTTTTTTTTTTCTTCTTTTTTTTTTTTCAAATATGGAACGCTCCACTGGAGGATTGAGTAAGAACTGGGAAATACATCAGCACGAATCTGCCCCACATCCCCACACCACTCTTAGCCTTGAATAGAAACGAAAAAGGGCAAGGCAGGGGCAAGCCTCAGCGGACGCCTCGTGTAGCAGAGGGGATGGGTGCTACCAGATTCAAGCGCGAAGTTCGATCTTGACGCTACTACCGCTAAATGACCATTTTTGAGAACCCCACTCACGAACCCCCACCATCACAACTTGGGGTGTGGGATGGATGGATGGATGGATATCATCCCATTGTGAAAAACAACCCAAAGGGGGTTCCCAACATTGCTGATATGTCAGGATGCCAACACATGCACAAAACACAAGTTTGCGTTGTGTAACCTGATCCCACCGAGACGACAGTTGGTAACTGGTAAACTACCCTCGTAGTCTAGACTTCATATCCCAAGTCTTGTTGTAATTGGTGAATCTTTTTGCTTCGAATTCTAAACTACTGTCTCTCTGATACCAGTAACTAACTGCTGTTCGAAAGTACGCGGCAGCAGCATCGGCAATACCCGTGTTCATGCCTTTTCTTCCCTCTTTCTTTTTTGTTGAAGGTTTTGTATTTGCAGTGGATGCGTCCTCTGTTTTGTGTTGGTGACTGTTTTTGTGCCCGCCAACCTTGTATACGATGGTAGAATACAAGGTTAATGGCATGTTAGATCTGGTATCGTACGAGTACGGTAGTCTAATGCGCCAGTGGGTACAAATTTCTATGCACTTCGTTGAGACTGCGTTCTGAGCTTTGTTGTGCTGCGGCAGTTCTGTCGTTTTTTTTGCTTCGCCTGAAATTGTCGCCGGCGGGGGGGAGGAGGGGGCGAAGGGGAAGGGCGGGCAGCAGACCATAAGTTTTGTGACTGGGTATTCTGTTGAATACGTCGGCGGTCCAGTCATGTCTCGGGCGCGATATGATGGGTTTCTCACGGGTTTAGCTTTCTGATTGGCCAATGCCCCGTGAGAGTTGACCCTGTGGTCGACACATGTATGATACTTGATACCAGTGCACACTGCATATAAACATACTTCCAAATGGTGTCATCGTTCCGGTAACGCCACGGTGGTGTGGGTACGTACCTGTAGGGGCTATTGCTATTTTGCACCCGGAGAGCCTGCACCGGGAGGGAACGGTGGAGTGAGCCGTCGTGGCTTGTACTTGCCGGCCAACTCCTTTTGACTAGTCAATCAAGATGTATCTCAATCAACACATTTGCTCCGACTAATAGCACAAGCTACCTAGTACCTGGTAGCATGGTAGCATGTACTACACCTGCATAGGGGCAATCGTGCATCCCGGAACCTGCAGAGCAGCGAAAGTCGATACTCTTAATGCACGGCTGTGAACGTCGGACCTCGCACCGCGGTACAGCGTACGGCAGAACCCAGCGTGCTGGAATTGCGATGACGATCTGATCAATTATTTATTTTGTTGCTGGAGAGAGGCTGACATATTTATGGTTGTTTGATGCCTTATATGTACAGAACCACCCGGACAAGGGCGGAGACCCTGAAGTTTTCAAGGAGATCACGATGGCTTACGAGGTGCTTTCGGACCCCGACAAGCGCAAGCTGTACGACAAGTACGGCAAGGAAGGCGTTGAGGGGGAGGGAGCGGGGGGGGGACAGACCCCCGAGGACATCTTCAGCATGTTCTTCGGCGGCGGCGCGAAGTCACGAGGGGTGAGAAGTGTTACCTGCAGTAGCATGCCGTATTACACGCACCGTAATTCACCCCCCCGGACGAAATCTCAAGCAGATTGTACAAGGGGGAGGGTGCAAACACAAGGCGATGCGTCGATGAACCGATGCCGACGAGATCTTCCAACGGCACCGTTTTCGTTTTGTATGCCCCTCTCAGTTTTGATAAAACCGTTTTGATTTTTTTTCCCGGTTGGGTGTGTTATCTTCCTGCCCATTTTTTATCTCGAAGCTCGTAACGCGAGATGCTCTGTATGGGTGTTCTGCTACACAACAAGTTTTGTTGTTTTAAGAATAGTATATCGTACGGTTGCATGCTTACATGCCGTTCTGTGTTGTGCTCACGTGATTCCGTTGGCTTCCTCCGGTCCGGTCCCCCTTCCCCTTTATCTGCCTTTCCTCGCCTTCGTACTTGTTTGTCTTCCCCGCTCTCGTGTTTTCTTTTTTTTTTTCTGGGCGGCCACTTCTTTTTTCTTCTGTTCGCTTTGTATTGTTATCAAACGCAGGGTCCTCGCAAGGGCGAGGACGACCGGCACAAGCTTAAGGTGGCCTTGGAAGACCTCTACAACGGCAAGACGTGCCGCCTCGCCGTTACCCGCAACAAGGTCAGCACATCTCTACGACTCAACTTGAAGTTGAATGCTTAAGTTTATTGTCGGCGTCACCGTTGACGTTAACGTCAGTTGAAGTTGAGCGCCATCGTCAAATATCAGTTTCAACGTTAACGTCGACGTCACGCAAGCAAGCAAAGCAATCGAGTATTTTGTCTGCAAATGATGGGCGCCGTTGGCAAGAACTATTATATATGCCTTCGTAATTGTCACCCTGTCGACCCTGGAACTATTAATAGGTGGCACTAAGGGGAGTCACATTGCTATATCCTGCATGAGGGCAAGCACACACCCCGCAGCGCACGCGATCGGAGTATCGCACGCAGCTTGCAAACATCTGTTTTGGTGAAACCCGCGATCTCACGCAGCTCACGCGTTTTTTCTTCTTTTCTGTAAATGTTTCGCTACTACGTGTAAGTGGATGTCGCAAGGAGACATGTTTTATGTACTCTCACAGCTTGGTGTGGGTGGGTGGGTGACCCTCCTCCCAAAGGCCTATATATGTAACATGCAGTTTTTTCCTCGGGCCGAGGCTGATCTCGGATGTGTCGTCCGAATCGAAGCAAGGGATGTTCCCAGAATTCTACAGCCCCTGTTCCGCCAAAGAGGCGGTATTGTGAAGAGTCTTGCCAGCCTCAGCTGGTCACGAATGAAAGCGAGATTCACCGAGAAAAACAAAAAGAAGGGAGAAGCTGGGAGGAGAGCTCAGTCGTCCGAGTCAGCACCCGGGCCCTTTGGCGCCGGGGAGGCTGTGCTTCGGCCAACTAGCAGTAAGAGCTGATTTTGTCCACCCCGCCGTTTTCCCTTTCTCCTCATAGCGGCCGCTGGTATACCGGGTTCTGAGCTACCAGGTACCATACTTTTATCCTACCCTCTATAGTTTCTAAGACGACTTTTACTTAGTAATCCTTGGACTACGTGCATCGCGTTTTGGTAAGCGCAGAGGAGTGTGACTTAAAGAGCGTGCGTCTTATAGAGGACGGGCACACGATCGGGTGGCTACGGCCTGTTTTTTTCAAGTAGGCCGAAGAACCGCCTGTACACCGTGCCCGAGGGCGGTGGCGGTGGCGGAGGGTCCGGGGTGTGATTCGGACGACTGAGCTGCCTCCCCAGCTGCTTCGATCTTGCCCCCTCTCGCTCTTTTCTGAGTGAAGCTTGCGCTATAAAGTGACTGTTGTTTTATAATGGGTACGGGGTAGTATCATATACACGTCGGGATTTTCGGTCAGGCTCCACACCGATTGACACGTTGACACACGTCGAAACATTTCATGTGTCGGACAGCAGTCTGGATCCCTGTTTCATTATCCAAGATAGATATTTCCCGGCAGATGTATATCCTTCATTTTTTGTTGATGATCTGCACGATATAGAGTAGAGGTCATGTTTGCGTGCTGGTGAGATCTGTGAGATCTGTGTAACACGGGTATTGCGCGCATAGATACGGGGTGGTATCTGTCTAATACTGCTCTTACTCAACATCTTTTGACGGAAAGTATCAGGGCAGTCTTCTGGAAATTTCCCGAGGATCGCGGGAATCGCGGTGAATGAACGAATACAGAGTTACCAATGAGTATTAAGCAATGGCAAAACCACCTAATAACGACCAAACCACTGCGAATCGAATGACCGGTTTTATGGGGGGGGGGGGTTGCGCGTGGGAACCGCGGTACGGCCACGGGAATTTTACCACGGGACTTGGTTTTCGAATTCCCGAGGTGAAATTCCCGCGGCCATAACGCGGTTCCTACGTCGTATAAAATCACCGCCATTCGATTGGCCGTGGTTTAGTCTTTCTTATGGTGCCCTTGCCATTGTGTATTCGTCATTGGCAACTGCTGTGTTGTGGTTGATTCACCGCGGTTCTAGGATCCTCGGGAATGTTCCCGAGGACTGCCCTGGAAATTTTAGGGTCTAACAATAGATGGCCTATCGAATTCCCGTGGTGAAATTCCCGCGGCCATACCGCGGTTCCTACGTCGTAAGAAAATCACCGCCATTCGATTGGCCGTGGTTTGTTCTTTCTTATGGTGCCTTTGCCATTGTCTATTCCTCATTGGCAACTGTGTTGTGGTTGGTTCACCGCGATTCTAGGATGCTCGGGAATTTTCCCGAGGACTGCCCTGGAGAATATAGGGTCTAATTGTATATGGCATACAGCAGTAGATCGTGATATGTTCCATGTGTGAAAATTGCAGGGAAATTGTTACTTGTTTCTGACAATCTGTCGACCATGAGAAACCTTGGTAATAGTTCCCGACCTACTTATCAGCAAAGCACATGCCAAGCGTTCTCAAGGCAAGGGTTGGTGGCGGACGTTCAGGCATTCTCGATGCAGTCACTTGCGGTAGCGGAGCAGTGTACCACGCGCTAAAATATAGCAGGATAGTCAAACAGCCTTAAGAGTATTAACATGCTGTTCTCTCTCTCTCTTTTTGTTTCAGCTTTGCGGCACCTGCAATGGCGTCGGCGGCAAGCCAGGGGCGGAGAAGGCCTGTGACAAGTGCCAGGGGCGCGGTGTCCAGGTGTGTGAACGAAAAACACAAAATCGCCTCATCAGGTTTCAGTTTTTCTGTCGCACCCTCATTCATGTTAACTACCGCGTGAGAAGTGCGCCCATATTTTAAGGACGAACTTGCTTGGAAATGGATTTTGAGAAATATTTTTGCGGTGAAAAGGTCACGGTGAAATCTACAGATGCACAGCGGTGTACAGCAGTGTCTGTTCGATGGGTGTGAAGAAAAGGTTTATTATGAAGCTCCTTAGCAAGGCGTTGCGGGGATTTTCAGTGTAGATACTGCTGTGATGGATACACTTGGTATATTTTCTCCTTACGAGCATGTTTTGTACGGTGTGTGATGTTATGTTCGTGCCGGTGGCATGCAGGTCCAGTTCCGACAGATCGGTCCCGGCATGGTGCAGCAACTGCAAAGCGCGTGCTCGAGCTGCCGCGGAGAGGGCAAGGTTATCAACGAACGCGACAAGTGCAAGGCCTGCGGAGCGAAGAAGGTAGGGACAAGGCGCGATCGTTGGCTCGTGCCAGGATGATTTATGTAGCGGTCGCCCCGGTGGCGTATCAGGTTATCCTCGAGCCGGGTATGGGTCAGTTTCGTGAGTTCGAATCCCCCCGAGTGCATACTCGTGTAAATTCGTAGGTAGCTTTTCTTGTGCACAAATTGACTTGCGGAAAGCGCGAGAGCGTAAGTTAGCAACACTCGATGAAAATTCGACGAGCAGTGGGATTGCTGAACCCTATATGCGCGATAACAATTGAAGGCAAGAACCGGGGGGAGGGGACGACACCTGTAACCACGGCTTGTCCACAAGCTGGAAAGTAGAAGTGTGCAAAAAAAAGAAAAGAAAAATGTAGCATATGTGCCGCACGTAATGATATGTAGTAATATAGGTAGCTAGCTGTAGTTCTGATTTAGTAGCGTGTTTTGGGACAGTGTTCGCGCAGTATAATGTAATGTTCTCGAAGTATTAGACAACGGTATCGGTACTGCGAAGTACCAGATATGCCAGGTGTATGATGTACGTGGCCCTGGAAAGTGCTCAATTAAGATTAATAGTTCACTATTTCGATACCTGGTTCTTGGTGCCTGGTGTATTTCAAATACGGAATACACAGTGCAGCAGTGGCGCCCTGTTGTTTGTTTTTGATAGCAGCAGTTCCCCACAACGACACTGGTGAGCTGCAATACTGTGCACAGTTTACAGCAGTGATGTTTTCTTTCCCACCGGTGGCTATGTCCGCCTTTAGGTCTAAGTTGCCACAAAGATCTCACAAGGATAATTGTGCCCATATCTGGGGTCTTGATTTGTCTTGATCTGTTCTCTTACAATTGGGGGGGCACTCGATACCAGCGGTACACAGCATCCGATTTACACGCGGGTGCAATATTTTCGGGTTGAAGGTTGGAAACGACGGAAACGAGGGGAGACGCGACTTGTGTTACTGGCGGGGCCGCCGCCACCCCAGGTAGAAGCAATAGTATTCATGATGTCTTTTGAAAGTATGTCGATCTACTTCAGCCACTGCTGTCTCCCTTGCGGTCCTATGTCTCATCAATGTGATTCCTGCGCATTTGTCAACACACCGTCCGTCCTTCGTCCTTCCCCCTTTCTCTCCACCACCCCCCTCCCCCCCTCCACCACTGTGTCGGTGTCACTTCCTCCCTCTCTGCCCCGCTCTTTCTCCCTCTTCCACACCCTTCCTCCTCCCCCCCCTCCCCCCGCCCTCCCCCCTTTTCTATGCCTCTTCCTCCGTCCCCCCGCCCCCTGCCTCCGTTTTCTCGTTGTCTCTATCCTCCCTTTCCTATGTCTCGCTCCCCCCCTCCTCCCCCTCCCCTCCTACGTATTCCACTACCTCGTTCCCTTTCTGCCCATGTTTGTCTTCTTGTCGTTCGGCTCGGGTTTTGGCTTCAACAGGTGGTGACGGAACGCAAGGTGCTGGAGGTGCACATTACGAAGGGCATGCGCAACGGCCAGAAGATCACGTTCGGCGGCGAGGCAGACGAAGCACCTGGTGTTATCCCCGGCGACATCATCTTTATTGTCGAGGAAAAGGTAACGGCATCAACCCGACCCTATCACTGCACAAGCTTGGTTGCATGCGCAAGCTTGCACAATCTTGCTTTCTTGCACAGCCTTGCTACTTTCATGAGAAAACTCATTCCTTCGCATTTTAGTAGGAGCCACGTCCGTCGTCGGTTGCGGGCAGTAGTTTCGGCGCTGCCTTGACTGCTGTACAGTGGTGCCCCAAGGATGTGATGAAGAAAAAAACAAAGCTCCGGCATAGTAGAACAAGCTCGCGCATCCAACGCCCTCTGTTTTTTGTGTTTTATCCAGTTGCTTTGTTGTTATTGCTGTTGTGGTTATGTTTCTTATCGTTGTGTTCTTTTTTTTTTGCTGATGGTGCTTGTGCTTGTTCGTTTCGTGTGCGTGTTTTTTTTTTTCTCTACAGGAGCACCCTGTGTTCCGACGCAAGGGCGCGGACTTGGTCATTGAGAAGAACCTGACGCTCGTGGAGTCTCTGTGCGGATTCGACTTTTCCATCACCCACATGGACAAGCGATCCCTCCGAGTAAAGAGCAACCCCGGACAGGTAAATACACAATTATAGGCCATGATCGCGACATACTGGTATATATTTTTCGGAGTGGCGACTGGAGGGGGGTTAGGTCGGCCGCACGCGCGCCCATCATCGAATGCTTCCTGCGCTTGAACTGAGCTTGGGCCTGGCCTGCACTTTTCTATCTCGCCTGCCGACTGTCTCAGCTCGTTTTGTTCATTTTCTCTCTGAGACCCTCCATGGAAAATAAGCCAGGCCGCACAGCGCTCCACCCATTCGGTCGTGCCCTTCAGTCAGTGGTATTGTTCTTGCCTTGTGTTTTTCTTTGTTTTGGTATCGTTTTCTTCGGTGTACCGGAAGTAGAATAACAGTCCAACCACGAGCTGCCATACGTCCCTTTTCTTGTTTGGCGACTGGTTTTGGTTTTTGTTAATTTTTGTATGAGACCAACAACCGAGAGGCCAACCCTTCCATTGCATTATTGTGTAAATGTTGATATTACTGAAGTCCTTTGTTGTCTTGTGTACATATCTATATTTTGAATAGGTGACCAAGCACGACGACGTGTTCATGCTGGACGGAGAGGGCATGCCGACGGTCGGCAACCCCTTCGTGAAGGGACGACTTTTTGTCATCTTCAAGGTCAGTGCCCCGTATTTTTTTAGTATTTTCTCTTTTACTACTGATAAAATATCGCGCGCCAGCTCCAAGTTAACTGTCCCGAAAAACGTGTATGCTGTTCGAAAGGAGTTAACTTTCAGAGCCCCGCAATCCCCGCCCTGTACTAATTTCACTTAAGTTGTCAACCCAAGGGGGTTTCCAGTTGTACGAGCGTCAACACCCCGTCCCTAGACGTTGCACGACTTTCCGAGCAGAGTTTCAATCTTTGTGGGGATGCTTTTATCGACCAGGCACAGCAGTATAGTCTTGCGGCTGCACCCGTCATTGCCCGTTTTAACCCCGCCACCACACTGCAAAATATCTCTAGTTTGTATTATTTTGATATGTTCGCCCCCAAGAGTGAATGCAGGCCGCAAGAGTTTTCACTAGGTTTAGCTACACGGGATGCGATGGGTTTTTATTGTCTTCTTCGTGTTTTTGTTTTCTTCTGTTGGAAACCGGGCACGAAGAATTTGTGTCAGCCTGCGGCATTTTCGCTGCGAAACCAGGTTGTTAGAATCAGCACCCACACCTTGTGTCCCTCTTTTGTTTCTGTTTTTGCCATTTGCCACGTGCCAATGTTGATGTTTTGTTTTGTCGCGTCGTCGGTTTGTTCTTCGCGGTTGCCCCGCTTGCAGGTGACCTTCCCGGATGCTCTCCCTCCGGCAGCCGTAGAAGTGTTGGAAAAGGTTTTGCCGCCGAGGCCCGAGACGGAGTACGATGGGGACGAAGAGGAACCCATGCTCGAGGTAAAGTATAATAGTCCAAGCCGGTGCACGCTGTGCCGCCTGGTCTCTGGCCATGCCGAGCCACGCTTGGTCGGGTCGGGTGGGGTCGGGTGTAGATAGCGGCTCGGTCGCCCCGGTGGCGTATCAGGTTATGCTCGAGCCTGGTATAGATCACTTTAGTGAGTTCGAGCCCCGCCGAGTGCATACTCGTATAATCGTTGGGACTTTTTCTTGTGCACAAGTTGACTTGCGGAAAGCGCTAGAGCGTGAGTTAGCAACACTCGATAAGAAAAACGACGAGCAGCGGGATTGCTGAACCCATGCGCGATAACAATTGAAGGCAAGAACCGGGGGGAAGGGACGACACCTGTGACCACGGCTTGTCCAGAAGCTGGAAAGTAGAAGTGTGAGGAAAATAAAAGCGGCAAGTGCGAAACTGTTTTGGAAAGGGTGTGCAGTTCACAGTTTTTATGGACAGGTTTACACCAAGCATGTTTCTTCTGAGTGCTTTTATTTGTCGTGTTCTGTTCCCCTCTGCTGGATATCTCATGTTGCCCCCCCCCCCCCCCCACCCACCCACCCACCCACCCCCCTGCGTTTTCTGTTGTTGGTTGTTTATTCGTCGTCGTTGCTGCTGCTGTTGTCACTGCTTTTCGTTGCAACCATTGGTTGTTTCTTTTTTTTTTTCAGCGCGTTGACCTCAGCACGTTCGGGCAGACCCACCAACACGACATGAACATGAACGGAGGCTCGGACGACGAGAGGGCGGGCGGGCCCGGCGACCAGAGGGTGCAGTGCCAGAACATGTAACGCGCTTTTGGTTATCCTTGGCGCGTCTCTCTGTCGACGCGTTTTGCTGATGCGCCCCGTGATTGGCTTGGTGGTGGTTGCACTGGAGACTCGAACCGGCCTCCCTCAGATATTTCCTTTCAAGCGGGCTACGCTTTGCGCGTGTGAACGGACTTGGCTCGCTGTAACGGAGGGCAAAGGGTTTTTGGGCAAGAAGGGGAGCATGTTTTGGAGGGGGGGGGAGGCTAGGCTGTATGTGTTGGGCCCCGACCTCTCGCTTTTTTTTTTTCCCGAACGCCGTTTTTTTCGAGCGCATCGGGGGGGCGTACCGGGAGCTTGGAGTGGGGGGAGGGGAGAATGGCGGGCAGCCTCGTTTCTTGCTTGCTATTTTGTTGGTGTACTTGTTCGTCGGTAGACGGTGGGGGTGAAAACAAACCTTGTAGTGCGATGCCGAACCCGTGGCAAATTTTGGCGCTCGGCAGGAATGCTCGGTTTATGTGGTTTGCAAGACTCGGCGCAATACGATGCGATGCAATGCAATTCGACTTTTGGTGGGCAGACGGCGGCGGCGGAGGGAGGGGGAAGGGGAAGGGGGGGGGGGGGTTGTTTTTTGTTATGTGTCAGATAAAGGTCTTATCCTGTCTTTCGGCTGTTTTTTTGTCACAAAACGCGAGCACTGATGAAGGGCTACAGCCGCTTCTTTTGAGGAAGCAGTGACCGATTTTGCCCGCCTTCCGTTCTGGCATGCATTCGTCCCACCCTCGTCATGGCAAAAGCTAATGAAACAATTGCGTGGGTTCGAAGGCATTGGATATACTGTTAGCCGGGAATGTGGGGGGAAGGGGCGGCGGCGGGGGGAGGGGGGAGGGGGGGGGGTACACAGAAAGGTGTCTTATGGTGGCCGTGCCGTGGCATTCCCACGTGGTTGTTTGGTTTGTCGACGAATGGACGTGTCCCCACGTGGTGAGTACGGGGCCAGTGGTGGGGCGGGATGAGAAGGCGTGCTGCGACTGACTGCCTGACTGACTGCTTGACTGGCTGCTGTAGGTTGCGGAAAGCTGTTAGTTTCGGGACCCGTGCCGACCCGTGCGAGAGAACGCGGAAGGAAGTTGGGCGGTTAGGTTGTATGCATGTGCACTCAAATCAATCGTGATAGAGCAAGTGTTAACAACGAAAGGCCGACGAACGAGATGGGATAAGGATTTTTTTTTTTTTCTCTTTTGGTGACGATTGACGAGACACCTTGCTGCTGCTGATCTTTTTGCTGTGAGCCGTCTGACTTGGATGCGCCATCTCTTTTTTTTTGTTTTTTTATCATGCGGCGATCCGATGAGGCGCCGCATACTACTAATACTCTACTACCACCATCGCTCTAAGGCGTATTTGGTGCCCCGACAAACCGGGGCACGGAGACGGATCGGTTGGCTGGTGGGGACCACCGAAAAAGGCACGCCGGGTTTTAATTTTTGTTGTTGGGTTCGCGTATTGTGTTCGTCTCGTGTGTGTTTTTTTCTTTTTCGAGTGTCGCAAGAAAATCTGCTTTATAACACGAATGATGAGAATCGTACGTACCGAGGTCGGTCAATTATTCACGGTAAGCTATCGTGTTGACTTATTATGGTGATGAATGATGAATGATGATTGTTTCGTTCTCCTCGGTGCGAGACTTCGTCGGTGTCTAATGGCAAAATGGGCGTGGCGTGTTTTGTTTGCCTGGTGGAAGCGTCTTTCTTCTCGTCTTCCGAATTGCATCGTGTTTGTATATTTTTGTGGGGAAGCACGAGCAGCATAGTTTCTATCTCTCTGGTACCTAGACGAGCCTTCAGGCTAGCCACACAATCTGCGACTTCCTTCCAACCCTCGTCGACAGCGGCCTCCGATTGCAGTGCTGCCGCTGTTGCCCCCTCTTCTAGGAATAATGACACAAGACCAAAAAAAGAAAAAACAAGCCAAACAACAGAAAAACGAAAACAAAGCTCTCTCGAAACCGAAATCGACTTCGGGGGCAGCAAATAGATACAGCACCACCCATGTTTAATATAATAGTCCACTGGTTCTTCGCTACACGATCTGCCAGTTATTTCTGTTTTTTTTTGTCGACAGCGGTATTATGTACGGCTCTCCCACCAGCCCGCCCCTTTCCCCTCCCCCCCTCCCTTCTCTCGCCGTTCTTGGCATCCTCCTTTGCATACCGTAACCAACTAATTTCCACCTCGGCCCTGTGCCATCTCGCCATGAAACCATCCGCCGCTTTGGCGATCCCCCGGTACACTTTTGCCAGCCCGTGTAGCTGCCGTAGGCCAGAGCACCGTCTCTACCCCGAACAACCAAGGGGAGGTTCCCGTCGATCCCTCTTTTGGACTCTAAACACCTGACGATGTCGTCTACCAGGCATTGGGCCCATGTCTTTCCTGCCGTCCCGGTCCCGGGTTCTCTCCCCCGGCCATCACCCCGAGGACATCACCCGCCGGCTCTTAGTCGCTCGGGTTTTGCCCGTTGTGCAGCCCCCGCAGAAAAGGAGACGCCGCTTGTTTGCGGATAGTCGTCTCAACGCTCTTTTCGCGTTATTATTATTAGTGGTTATAATGCCCAGTTTTCCTCGACGTAATATTATTATGGTAATATTATTTATAGCACCGTCAGTTCGTCAATTCGGGTCTATTTTAATTCTACATCATTTTTCGACTTCGTTGAGTGTTTCTCTGTGTTTCGTTGTTTATTTTGTCAATCTTTTTCTTGTCTCTACAAAGAAACTCAACATGTATTTCCCTTTTACGTATGATATATATGCGCTCTTTCGTGTCCATCGAGTAAGCATGCCCATGGCGTAATGTATAGATATACATGCTTAAAAGATGCTCACTCGCTATATAACCATGTCACTCCCCCTCTTCTTGTTAAATATTCTGTCGTTGAATGCGTGTGTTTACGAATCCCTTTCTCTGGTATTATTATTATTATTATTATTATTATTACTTGCTAAGCCGTTGGGCTTTGCCCGCGTGAGTTCGAATCTCATCGTCGACGCCAATATGGTTGCTACTACTATCGTAGAGTCCCAAGAGTCCCAAGTGATATGGTAGCTTTGACCCGCTACCGAGGGCTGCACTTTTCCTTCTTATATTTAGGGCAAGGAGAGAGCCCTCCACGTTGGGTTACCAGCGTGGAGAAGAGATAGATCGAGTGAGGTTCGGGCGGGCAAACAAGGCCCGGCTCGACTTCAAGGAGGTTCGGTTATCATGCCGAGTTCTCCCGTTCGTTGTCGGAAAGATTCGTTGTCGGAAAGATACTCAGATGTGATAACACTTCTGGTGTATCTTCCATGGGTACATGTGCAACGACCATTCTACGAACTTTCCCCAAAACCTGTCCTCCACATTATTATTATCATTATCATTATTATTATTATTATTATTATTATTATTATTATTATTATTATTATTATTATTATTATTATTATTGTTATTATTATTATTATTATTGTTATTATTATTGTTATTATTGTTGTTGTTATTATTATTATTATTATTATTATTATTATTATTATTATTATTATTATTATTATTATTATTATTATTATTATTATTATTATTATTATTATTATTATTATTATTATTATTATTATTGCCCTCCGACAATATAGCGTAGATGCCGTTCCGATGTAAACCGAATATCCTTCCATAAAGCAGCAGTTAGTAGTACTTAAAATACAATATGAAGTCGAATGATCGCATCATAATGCAGTGGTATCTTCCGCCAACCATTTGCCCATTTCCTTCTCCTTTCATCTACTATTTCCTTTCCCTAAATATACCTGGTATGTTATAGCTGAGAGTCTACCTTAATCCTCATCAACATTGCCACCCCAGGCCAGTGGCCGTAGTTCTCCTGATTCTTCCTTCCCCTCGCGGCCTGACGATCCCTCAGAGATAGCCTATACCGATGAACTCTGCGCGAAATCGCGACCTGACTGGTCACAGAAATGATTTGGAATAGTCGCTCCTTGCACACGCCTTCCCGCGCTAGGGACGATGCGTCCGTCCCTCCAACGATGCTTGCCGCCACCTGATCTGTCAAGTCGCTGCCTTCTTCACCGAGGCGCCCAAAGCTTTCCGCCGCGAGAGTGGCGAGTTTGTAGCTGCGTTCGTCGAAGGACACCTGTCCCGGACGAGCGTAGTGGTTGCGCTTGCGCGCCTCGGAAGTGGAAGCCGCTGATCCGTTTCGATCCGCGCTTCCTGCCCGCATGTGGACCTCTGCTTGTGGGTCCGCATACGTCACGTCGAGGAGTATCGACTTGTCGCGATACTCCGATACTGTAGCATCTCTTAATCCACCTGCCTCAATCACGATGTCCATTCGCAAATCCCTGTCTGCGTGGAACGGGGCCCCGCTTTCCACCTGGTGGCGGACGGGCATGCTTGTAAGGGTGCGGGAGAGCGCGTGCACAAGGGTTTGGTGCTGGTTCACTTGCGCGCCCGCTCGGTGACACAATCGCGCATACCGTGTATTAACCTCCGCTTCACCGCAGCATGGGCATCTCGCCGCCAGGAATTCCTCCATCCCCAAAAATCTTTTCCCCGCAGTCACGAACTCTGATGCAGGGATGGTTCTAGCTGAGTCTACAGGCCTCGCCCTTAGGAAGGCGATAGCCCCTGATCCCGATCGACTCGTTGCCGGGCCCTGGCCAAGTTTCGTGTCTCCTTCTCGCCTTGAGACTCGCTTGTGTCTCGCTGGGGACTCGTCTCGGGGAGCTGGTCCAGCGAAGAGACGTACCTCTCATAACGTACTCGGTTTACCAGTTTACCCAGTCTATGCTGCGCTTTGCTCGAGCTAATAGTTTCGGCGTCGTGTGCAGGCAACACGTCTGCAATTGATTGCCCTGAGGCACCTTGCTCTCCTGCTCTAAAGGTTCTGTCTCGCCAGCTTTCCGGCACAATGTTCGCCATGGCCTCCTCCGAAACCCCATGCACATCGCGCAGGTCCCTGACGCTGTTCCAGATGCGCCGCACGAGGTCAGAATCGGGCAGCTCCCTCCGGACTTTGTTCCCTTTTGCGCCGGATAGATCAGCAAGCACCTCTGCCACCGTCGCCACCAAGCTCCCAACGGATGCTGACACCCTCCGAGCTTCAGCCGACGACAGCCCAAACCCTCCGGCCCCCGTGGACAGGCTCGCCTGCGCCTGTTGATGGGGCTGCAGGGTCAACATGTTTGTCGGGCACCCGTCCGCGAAGAACGATGATTCTGCTGCCCCCGGGAGATCGAGCAATTTCTCCAGCATTCACAAGGCGTTGCCATCTGCTTTTTCGCATGCAGCCAGCGATAGTTCTGGGTCCATCACGCGTTCAAGGTAGGAGGTCCGTTGAACCATGGAGCCGGTGGCAATCAGGTTGGCTGATTGCTTGTCCGGCATGCGCGACAACATCCGTGCGAGTTGCTCCGCTCCCCCGTTTCGGACTATCTCCATTGCGCTCTCCCTCACATACTCATCTGTGCCGATGGGCACCCCCACCACCATAACCCCACCACATTCGGCAATGCTGACGCCAATACATTCAAGAAGGGTGATTTGTTCCGGCGTAGGTACGTGACCCTTTGGGGGCAGGGCAACCGTTTTGCTCGGGTTGATTACAATTCCGATGTTGGACAGCTCACGCTGGAGAAAGGGTACCACTTCCACAGTATTGGGTCTGATTTCCATCAATCCGATGCTAATATCTAGGTAGGCGAATGCCTCTACACCTCTTGGCTCGAACTCCGCCCGTGTCCGCTTCAGCACCGGCAGGAGCGGCATGCAGAACAACGCCGATCCTATGGCATCACCTTGTTGTACCCCGCTGGAGCAGTCGATCTTCCGCCTTTCTCCCGATTCCATCTGAAAGACCACGGGCGCAGACATCTCGCCGTAATATTTTGCCACGAACGGTGTAAGCGCCGGCACGCAAGTGGCTGCCTTCGCCAGCATAGCAGTCCGCTTCACTGTGTTGAATGCGTTGGAGCAATCGGTGAGGATCAGCCAGTTGTTTGCCTCGTGATGTACTCTTGCACGTATCGCTCCGACTCCAAACTGTCTCGCTTCGCGGTTGGCCTCCTCCAGCCGTGGTCGTCATTGCCGCATGGTTCCGGCCGAAATAAGCCGCCTCCACGTCATCCCCACGCACACGGAGCGGCATTTTTCACCCAGGGCAGTGAGGTTGGATTGCAAGAAGAGCTGCCTGAATTCAGGCGGGAAGGCGTTTGGATCAATGATAATTCTTCTCCAGAAGGCTTCGATGCCAGCTCCGAATTTTTCGCGCCCAAAGCCAGTCCTGATTATTGACTGCAAGTAGAAGCGCAGACCGTCGCTTCCCGCGCCTGATGAGGCGTTGCGAGAATTGATTACCTCGAGGGCCACCTGTGGGTCAAACTCTTCCTCCGGGCGCCAGTTGGAAACACTCTCTTCCTCCTGGTCGGTGGAACTTGTTGCCACCGCTGCCGCTGCAGCTTCGGAGACGCAGGCCTGGTTCTCCTCCGGGAACTTTGCTTTTACGCGCTCCCACGTTTCCTCGTTCCCCGGCGCGCGCGGTTCCGCGAGGAGGCTGCGTGCTGCCACAGTCACCCCCCCTCGATGGCGGCATGATGTTTGATGCCCTCTCAAACATATCAGCGTCCGTCTCTTCGCGGGCTTGGCCGATTTGCCTCGTCGATGTTCGACGGGTATACTCCATTAACCACGGGAGCAAAAGGGTCAGGTCAACGCGTTCGGCAGACGCAAACCTCTCACTCACGCCGTTTCATTCGGCCATCCTGCGAGTGCAGTAGAGCTGTGAGGATGTACCACAACTTGATTGATCTCAGGAGTGATTGCGGCGTCTCCGATTGTGTGGATTGACGATGCTCTCCCAAAGCGTGATTGAGGAGGCCAAGCACATGGGTGATAAGCTTGGCGTGGGCAGTAGCCAGCCTCGTCTGCACTTTGACAACTGTGACGAAGCGTTGTTGGAGGTTCTCAAGGGGGACATCATCGAGCGGTCCTGCAATTCCCAATTTGTTTTAGTCCCAGGGATACCAGAGGTCATCCGCTCTTCCTCGCCATCGTCAGGTCTTCCCACGAGTCCCGCTGCAGTCACGCGTAGTCCAGGGTCGGTCTGAACTGCCGCTTCTATTACTTCCCGTCTTCCATGGCGGACTGTGCATCCCTTTGATCCGCAGAGAAGCGACGCCTGCGCCCCGCCTCGTCTGACCGCATTCACCATGCACCGCGCATGCATTGCATGTTGACGTCCACAGGGCAACCCCACCACTCGGTGTTCCCGAGCAATCGTTGCTGTACAGCCCCCACAGCTCGTACCGCTATGGCCGTCTGCAATGAAAGCGCGAAGTTGCGTTACGCTCCCTGGTACTGACCCTCCTCCTTCTCGGTCCCCGCCTTCCCTCTCTCCACCGCCAACCCTTCCTTCGGCAGGGGCCGAGGGAACCTCCCCGCTTCCATGTCGAGAGATTCGCCCCCGGTTCGTGGTGGCTCCTTTCCCAGTTGTCGTCGCTCGTGTTTCTCTTCCGGATCCGCGCGGTCGACCTCGTCAGCCTCTTGTGCTTCTCCCAACCTCTACTGCACCAGTGGGCCTAGACGCAGTCGCTCTCGATGTTGCTGGGGTGACGCTGGGCTGTGTTGGGGGCGCGCGCGAGTGTCCCGGCGCCATCGCCTCCCTGTTTTAAGCAGTTCGGCAATTTCCCGTGGCAACAGATGCAGCACCTCCTGGCTCCGTCTGCTCCCGCCCCCCCGGGTCACCTTCTGACGCTAGAGTTGCACATTTAGGTGGTGTCACGCCCGCTGCTGATGGGTCGCTCTCCCGTACCGGGCCCGTTCCTTCCGCCGTGCCCCTCACCGCCGCTGGGGTGGCGCTGGGCCGACTCAGAGGGGGGGGCAAGGGTCCCGCCACCGTGACATCCCCTTGTTCGGCCATGAGGATGTTTTCCACGGCTACATAAGCGGCGCCTCCTGGCTCCGCCTGCCCCCTTACCCTCGAGTCACCTTCAGACGCCGGGGCTGCTCCTTCTGGTTGTGTTATTTCCGCTGCTAATGAGTCACTCTCCAGCGCCGGGTCTATTCCTTCCGATGTTATCCCCGCTGCCGTCGGGGAGGGAGGCAGCTCGTACCCTGCCTCAAACCCGTTTTGGGATCCGAGGGTCCACGCTGCCGTCGGGAACGGGGGAAGCGCCTCCCCCTCTTCTAGCGCATTTCGCACCCCGAGGGCCCACCTCGTTAGGCGGTCCTCCCACGTCGAGTCGAGGCCCGCCAAGAACTCTTGGACATGAGGTAGGATGTAGATCCTTCGATTCGGGAGTCGGAGTACAGTATCCTGCGGGCGGATGCCGTACGCGGCGAAGATGTCACGGTAGTGACCGGCTGCCGTTCTCCATTCCCTCGGTCGGGGGAAGTCAAGGTGGGCGCCTTAGGGCAGGCCAAGAGCATCTCCGAACAGGGTGCACAACAGGAACCAGGAGGTTGGGCTAATCCCATGGGCCCTTCACAGATCTTTAGGTGAAGATTTCGAGGCTATAACCTATTGATGATCATAAATAACCTATTGAACTTTAGGTGGCATGTGGCGTGTATCAGCTCTTAGCTGGTGTACGCTCGTAGGCTCGCTTTCGGATGACCCGTTGAAGACACAGCCTATATATATGATGTGAGGCAAACGAAGGCCACGGTTAGGTGAGCCTGTAAGAGCAGAGAGCTCTAGCAGAGAAGATGTTGTTCGGCGACCCCAGGCCGATGTGTTGATTTATGATTTATTTGCTCAGCAGATGAGAGCTGATGGTGAGCAAAAAGGAGTGATCGAGGTGGGCCTGGCCATCACCTGATCGAGACGGCACAATGCGTTTGCTACGGACAGATGTACTCTACGGGTAGTTGTCTGATCCACCTACAGTAACGTTTCCTGAGGCTTGCTCGTGGTCTACCGTACCCATGGCAATGTTCCCTGAGGTTTGCTTCTGGGAGCTTAGCTACGTCAACGTCCCGACCGTTAACCTAAAATGATGTTTCATGAATGTTGCTCCGGGTACTTATTCTACCGCATTTTTTCCGTACTAACATTACTCGTACGTACTACATGTACCAGCTTTTGGATATGACTAACCAGCAAGCTGCTGTGCATCATGTATCCAAGATATTGCTGCTGAGACTTGTGCTTGCTACGTACTGCATCGAGATGAACGTCGACACTCAGACTTATAGTAACTGTCTGTTGTACGAACAACTGGCAATGTATACCAGATGACTTTGAAGTGTTATCAAGTAACGACCTGATGGTTACTGACAAGTAGCATCTCTAATACCTTCTCCAGTCAAGTTAACACTTTCTCACTCTGCGTTACATACATGCTAAAAAACTCCATAACAGGAATGCATGCAGCAACAATGATAAATGCTGGGGAAAATGTTTCGCGTAGAGCAAACTCATCTTGCTAAAATACCCAAGGGGTGAACACAAAATAAGCGGACACGAAAATCCTGCTCTGACACTATACGTGCTTCTGCATATTTATGCAAGTTAACTTGCTAGCTCACAATTCTAGAATCATCAGACGTGAACTATATTCCAATCGGTTAATCAACCAAGGAATAAAACATGTTTGCAGTAGTCTAAAACTGTGAATGTGTTCATCATTCCGCAACAATCATTGGAGCGAACAGTCTACCAATGTTCCTGCCGCCCTCAAACAAAGGAACAAAGGGGCACTGCCAGCGATTTACAGCTGGATAAGACCACATATTATAGAGAGACATCACCTCTCGTGTATCTTGACCTTCCGTGTGTACTTGTCCAGGTGGCGGGTTTTTCCGTCCGTACATATCCTGAAGTACCGGAGATGGCGTAGTCAAATGTGAGATTCAACTATCCAGTCGATATCGTCTATTCGACTTGTACCCTTACTTGGTACTAACTGCGATATTTTGCAATTTCCAAACCGTGCACAACACCGGTCGTTGTCTCTGCTCGCCCCGTACAGAGAGAACATGCTACACTCTACGTACAGCTTTGGTGAAGAGATAACGCATTTCACACATCCAGTGACTTGACCTTGATGGTGCAGACGTTGTCAGTGTAGATGTTGTTGATGTAGACGTCGTTAGATGTGCTTGGTCTGTTGTCCGTCGCTTGGACTTAGAGGCTTAACTTTATATTGAAGATGGAGAGGTAGGTAGATTTATTTATCTCAAAACGTATTGCCGTCATCGGCTCCGCCTCGACTGTTAATTATGAAGCCAGTCTCTGCGTCTTGGCCTTGATGCTTATGGGCTCGTCGTTCGGGATGGAGAGGAAGCTTGAGGTTGGCTTGCGGGTGTACACGAATGCCGGAAATGTCGCCAGTGGCTCTTGATCGTCCTGTGTTGATTCCGCAGATCCTGTCTCGGGGTTTGCCCGTGGCTGTCCTTTTGCTGTTTTGAGCGTGTGAACCTCCTCCTGACGGTCTGTTTCGTTGTTGGGCTTGGCTCCAAGGCTTGCCTCAAAAATAGCTGATGTGATTCTGGGTGTAGCGGACATTGTCGATCCGTCGACCCTTGGCTCAGCTGATGGTCCGGTAGTCCCAGATGGCGATGATCCAGCGACTCCAGTGGTCCCATGTGATGCTGTTGTTTCAGCTGATGCTCCGGTGATCCAATATGAAGTTAATCCAGTAATCCCAGATGCAGTTGCTCCGATGTGCGATGGTGATCCAGATGACGTTGCTCCGAAGACCCCATGCGAAGATGCTTTGAAGATTCCAGCTCCGGTAATTCCGGTTCCAGTGATTCCAGGCGATGCTGATCCGTGAAGTAGATGGCATCTTAGTGTGTCGTTGGGGATTTTAATCACCCGGTTTTCCTCCTCCGAGATCCTAAACGGGTCTCTCTCGGTGCAGGTGAAATTCGCACACGTGGTTGGTGGGGTTGTCGCCGATGCACCTGTTGCGTGCGCGTTGTCGAAGGTATCCTCGACTCTTGGATTGGGTCTTGTACTGGCGGTCTCGTGATGCGGTACATCCGGTGCGGCCCCATTTGTAGTAGAATGTGCGTCCCCGGGCGTAATAGCAGGTGTAATTCCTGTCAAGGACACTCCAACTTCTTGCGGTAGTGCCCCAGCCCCTGCTGACGGTTCTCCAGCAATCTCTGGTGATGATGACGCTTCGGCTTTTGACGATAACTTTTCTTCTTCCAGAAGGTTGTTGTCGTAGTAGTGTAGCATGACTTGGACAAGCGCACAAAAGCGATCCGTTTCAGTGACAATGGCTTTCTCGGGCTTGTCCGGAGTTTGCGCATGTTGGCGCTCAGTCTCCGTGATAGTAGTCTCTTCAGGCGTGTTATTTCCGCCTGACGGTGTGCACTCCTTTCGGGTCGCATGATTCTGTCGATACCGCGCGGATACCTTCTTCACTTCGGGCGTTTCCGTCGTGGTGTGCTCCATGGCTGTGCTGGAGTTGGTGCAGAATTCTTGGATCTCTTTGAAGGTGCAAACGCCTCGATTGGCGTCGTTGCTTGCCTGTGCAGCAGGAACTGCAGCAGGCGTTGATGACGTATCAGCCGTGTCGCCTAGGGTGCGAAGAAATACGTCGTAAGAGCATACGCCCTTGTCCTCTGGGTGTTGGGTGAGCGGAAGCGAAGTGCTGCTGTCGAACTGCAAGTGGGGATCTCCCGTCTCGAAGATAGTGCTTACCCCTGATTGCATTGCTTTGATGGAAAAGACGTTTCGTCCCAGTCCAGGTACGAACATGGCCGAGATGCGAACAGGAACACGCTTGCCAGCCTGGTCGATAATGTATCCCCAGATGGCGTCTGTTGCTGTTGCGAATACGTTCTTCCCGTTGGTCATGATGGTCTTCGGATCCTTTGGTTTCTTGTAATCCTTCATGCTTTTCTGCAGTCTTGGAATCAGCACCGCGTCTATCAGGTGGTCCGACGCGCCGCTGTCCACAAGCATCGTGAGCTTGTCGCTGTTGGGGTGAAAACCCCTGTTGCCGCTACCATTGGGGTGAAAACCCCTGGGGTGAAAACCCCTGTTGCCGCTATCAGCTAGCAGCCCCGTAAACGCGAATCCCTCTGCGAAACCATCGTCGAAGTTGAGGGACGGCATTTCGTCGTCGTTGGGGCGTGTACTCGCGTCTTGTACAGCAGAGGCAGTGTGAGCGCGGCCACTCTGCGGTGGGCGTGGCGCTCCTTACTTGTAGCATTCCGTGTCGTCGTGCGAGGCAGTTTTGTGTACAGAACACCACTTGTGCTCAGCTCCAACGTTGGATGCTGCCTTGCCGTTTGAAGATTCCTTGTTCTTCTGCTTGTTGTGGGCGCCAGTAGACTCGCTGTCGTTGTCGTCCTTCCTTTTTCACCAGTTGCGGGCGTAGTGCCCTTGCTTTCCGCAATGACTGCAAGCCGATGCCGCAGTCATGGCTATGCCACGACCAGCGATTTTGGTGTCGCTGTTGCGGAAAGTATCATCTAAATAAAGATGACGCATCGTGTTTTGCATCTGGTCGATGTCGAAAGTCGGGTCTCGGTACATCATCATCTTGATGTCCTTGTACTCCGCCGTGAATCCTTGTACACAGATGTTTTTGAATCTGCGATCGGAAATCATCTTGTTCATCTTCTCGAGCTCAGAGCGCGCGAGCGTCTTTTCCATCAAGTAGGAGTCCGGATCTCCTCCTTGCTCCATGTTGGTGTTGACGAGCTTGTCCATTTTCGCCCGGATCACTTCGTCAGTGACCTTGTTGTACTTCGAGACAAGTTCTTGTAGGGCCTTTTGTCCGTCACCGGTCGTCCCAGTCTCATCCTCGTGCTTTGAGTACAAGTAGAGATGCTGGTTTTTCCGTTAGTAGAAAAAGTATGGCGTACAGATCTTGATTTGCCCTTTCATAAGCTGCGATTTCTTGTGCGAGTGCCGGTGAAGATCCCGTACCGGCCGTCGCTTCGGTCGGTCGAGGATGCCCTTTAATGAGGTTAGCGATATCGCGTCTGGATACTCTAATTACAACCGCCAATCGTTTATGCTAATCTCGAAAATCAGCTGGGCTGCGCCCATCGAACGTCCTTAGTTTTTTTTTTTGTTTTTTTTTTTATCCTCGGGCGGATGGGAAAAATAAAGCTTTATTAGCTCACCACACTTCCACGTATTTTCATACACGTCGTGTGTCGATTTAACTCAGTTGCTTTCGCAGCCCAACGCTAGCTGGCACCTTTCGGATCCCATTTTAGGTATAGCGTAAGCTGTCCCTATCAGTGGTCTTCGTTACAACCCCGGCAGCGCAAGCTGCCGTTGTATACGGATGCGTGTGTATGTCGTCCTTAATCCTTTAATGGCGTTGGCGAATGAAGAGCTGCTGCTGTTGGATTCCCCCATGGTGATGATGAGTAGGTGCCAGAGAGCAGTTCACTCAGATGTCTTGTATGATATCAGTACTTGTACAGCAGTGTAGTAGTACCAGTAATCCCGCCACACGTATGATACGAGCTGCTTAACTAAACAGCCGTGTTTCAAGTACAGTAGTGGTGCCTGTGTAGAAATCGAAGGCGTTATTATGGAGATTTCCAAAAAAGAAACCTATTCCAAAAAATACAGCAGTACGAAGTACCTCCTGATGCTGCTGTTGGTAAACTCGTGGCTTCTGGCGAAAAGATGTTGTATTATTGAGCAATTGCCCTTCTGAGACAGGTAGGCAAGGTGGAGTGAGCAGGGTGGGGGCGCTCGTGGGCGCGCACAACCTCACCCTCAGGATCACGCTATGCAACTACCCGATCACGCATAACACAGAACACGGCCTAATGTACTTTCAGACGTGCCACAAAACCCTCGGGTTGTTGCCCGTACCACAAACAATACCCCTAACATGACAATAGCCCGATAGTCAGACCTACAGCAACAATGCCTGAACCTTCCTACTGGATAAGTGTCCAATGTACCACATACCAATGTACCGACACACACACCTACGGTCCATTGTATAGCTCGTACTTGTGTACAACCTACCGAAATACCACAAAGAGTATTCCCAGAATATCCAACATCAACTTACTACAATTGACAATTCAATATTCAAACTATCCAATCAGATGATCTACAGCAGCTCGGCCGATACACACCGCCGCTATCACCAACAGCTGCTGCTGGTTGCTGGCTTGCACTGCAAGTAGTCGCCTTGATGATAAGAGTCTCCTTTAACAGACAGCTACTCTACTGCCGGTAGTGCTCTTGATAAAGCTTGTCGCTTGGAGTTTGGCGAGTCCTTACTGAGAAGTCACGCCTTTGGCCCGCACTCTCAATGAGGTGCGTTGGGCAGTTTTGGTTGGTCTATCACGATGATCACACGTGAAGCCTATGGCCCGCACTCAACGAGAGGTGCGTTGGGCTCGAATTTTAGTCGGTCTATCGCGATGATCACACGTGTAGTCCTTGAACTAGAGGTCAGAGCTCTATTAACAGACAGTAGCTTGTACCGTCGAGAGTTGCCTCTGTACCCCTGTTACTCAGAACGACCCGCTTATTTGGAGTCGAGGCACCGTACAGAAGTTAGCTGTATACTCGAGGATATCGAGGTTTTGTTTTGGGGTCCTTGACGATGCAAAGATGGGTCCCGTGCGCGTGGATGGTGATTTGGTACAACCTGTGATGTGGTGGCGTTCTATACCTCTGGGTACCTCGATCACAGCTCTGGCATCAATAGTTACTCTGATTGAGTGCGTAGGGTCCTCTAGATATGCTCACTCACTCACCGCGCGTTCCCAACGAAGTACTCGTAGTCCTCCGTTTGATACTTATCGTCGTACTCGTGTAGAAATGTAGAAGCTCCCGTAAGCAGCAGTAGATTTCTTGATCAGCCGTCCTCAGTGATGATGATCGTGAGTCCGTGCTGCCGCTCTCCTCGTTTACGCGTGCGAGGGTCGAAACCTGTCGAGGCTCATAACCTATTGTTTTTCAGGTGAATATCTCGAGGCTATAACCTATTGATGATCATAAATAACCTATTGAACTTTAGGTGGCATGTGGCGTGTATCAGCTCTTAGCTGGTGTACGCTCGTAGGCTCGCTTTCGGATGACCCGTTGAAGACACAGCCTATATATATGATGTGAGGCAAACGAAGGCCACGGTTAGGTGAGCCTGTAAGAGCAGAGAGCTCTAGCAGAGAAGATGTTGTTCGGCGACCCCAGGCCGATGTGTTGATTTATGATTTATTTGCTCAGCAGATGAGAGCTGATGGTGAGCAAAAAGGAGTGATCGAGGTGGGCCTGGCCATCACCTGATCGAGACGGCACAATGCGTTTGCTACGGACAGATGTACTCTACGGGTAGTTGTCTGATCCACCTACAGTAACGTTTCCTGAGGCTTGCTCGTGGTCTACCGTACCTATGGCAATGTTCCCTGAGGTTGGCTTCTGGGAGCTTAGCTACGTCAACGTCCCGACCGTAAACCTAAAATGAAGTTCCATGAATGTTGCTCCGGGTACTTATTTCGCCGCATTTTTTCCGTACTAACAATACCGAGACCCAACACGTCGGGTTTTCAACGACGAGGGTGACATTGCACAGGGGGGGGGGGGAGGGGGGGGGGGGGGGCAACACTCGACCCTCTTGCGTGCCTCGTTGAACCATGGATTGCACGGGCAGACGAAACGCTGCATATCTCGTCACCGAGTAGATCTGCCCGCGATGGCCAAGGTCCCAAGGTGGGTGCCCCCCCCCCGAAAAAACAATACCTGGTACATTCCGTCCGTCTACTACTGCAACGTGTATCCATCCCACGCTATTTCGAAGTAGTTTGTCGTTAAAACGTGGGTGCAATTTTAAGTCGTTTTACTGCCGGAAGTTGTATCCCACATTCATTCCGAGTAGTTTGTCTGCAAGAGAATAGCCAAGGCTACGGTAGGCGGGTAACCTTTGGAACCCTTTTTGCGCGCATTAAATTGTGCTGTTTCGATGAGGTAGGGTGTTGTAACGAGGCGGTAAGGCTTTTTTTTTCGTCGACGGAGATGGTGTTTTCGGCATGGGCTGATGATGGCGATCACCAACCTTACCCGGAATCTCTAACCCTAACCCTGACTCTCTTCAGAGGCCTTCCTCCTGGTCGGTGGAACTTGCTGCCACTGCTGCCGCTGCAGCTTCGGAGACGCAGGCCTGGTTCTCCTCCGGGAACTTTGCTTTTACGCGCTCCCACGTTTCCTCGTTCCCCGGCGCGCGCGGTTCCGCGAGAAGGCTTCGTGCTGCCACAGTCACCCCCCCCCGATGGCGGCATGCTGATGATACCCTCTCAAACATATCAGCGTCCGTCTCTACGCGGGCTTGGCCGATTTGCCTCGTCGATGTTCGACGGGTATAGTCAACTCCATTAACCACAGGAGCAAAAGGGTGAGGTCACCGCGTTAGGCAGACGCAAACCTCGCACTCACGCTGTTTCATTCGGCCATCCTGCGAGTGCAGTAGAGCTGTGAGGATGTACCACAACTTGATTGCCCTCAGGAGTGATTGCGGCGTCTCCGATTGTGTGGATTGACGATGCTCTCCCAAGGCGTGATTGAGGAGGCCAAGCACATGGGTGATAAGCTTGGCGTGGGCAATAGCTAGCCTCGGCTGCACTTTGAGAACAGTGGCGAAGCGTTGTTGGAGGTCCTCAAGGGGGACATCATCGAGCGGTCCCGCAATTCCCAATTTGTTTTGGTCCCAGGGATAGCAGAGGCCATCCCGGCGCTCTTCCTCGCCATCGTCAGGTCTTCCCCCGAGTCCCGCTGCCATCACTATTATTATTACTATTACTCCATATTATTGTTGTTGTTGTTGTTGTTGTTGTTGTTGTTGTTGTTGTTGTTGTTGTTGTTGTTGTTGTTGTTGTTGTTGTTGTTGTTGTTGTTGTTGTTGTTGTGGTTGTGGTTGTTGTTGTTGTTGTGGTTGTGCTTGTTGTTGTTGTTGTTGTTGTTGTTGTTGTTGTTGTTGTTGTTGTTGTTGTTGTTGTTGTTGTTGTTGTCCTTGTTGCTGTTGTTGTTGTTTTTGTTGTCCTTGTTGTTGTTGTTATTATTATTCCATGCCTTGTCTGTTGTAAAAACTTGGCAAAAAAAGTATGAACTTTTTTTCTTCCTCCGGGCGCCCGCGGGTATACCCTTTTGCACCCACACTACCCGGCTTTGTCGTGTATGTATGTGTTATAAGGCTTAGTTTGGGTAAGCTTTTGGGGAACTTTTTGCAAGTGGTCAGACTAATACCCCACTAATACCTTAACAAATAAATGGCGTCGTCGAAAGACCATGACTTTCTTGGGTCGTGGGTTCAAATCCCGCATCCACCTTAAATAAACTTTTTCAGACTTTCCCCATGACGAACTTGAAAAATACTCTCCCCGGTATCCCTAGGAAATGAAAATGCTTGGATAATTGACCGGTCCGCCCGTATATCCGGCCGACCTGCTATCCCGCCATTTCATGGGGGGGGGTGTTATAAGGCTTAGTGGGTTTCTTGGATGGTGGGATTTGAACCCACGATCCAAGAAACCCATGGTCTGTCGACGACGCCATTTGTTAAGGGATTAGTGGGGTATTAGTCCGTTTGACCACTTGCAAAAGGTTAACCAATAGCTTACCCAAACTAAGCCTTATAACACTCTCCCTCCTTGAAACGGCGGGATAGCGGGTCGGCCGGACATACCGGCGGACCTGTCAATTATCCAAGCCGTTTCATTTCCTGGGTATATCGGGGAGAGTATTTTTCAAGTTCGACATGGGGAAAGTCTGAAAAAGTTTATTATGGTGGATGGTGGGATTTGAACCCACGATCCAAGAAACCCATGGTCCTGCCGACGACGCCATTTGTTAAGGTATTAGTGAGGTATTAGTCCGTTTGGCCACTTGCAAAAGGTTAACCAATAGCTTACCCAAACTAAGCCTTATAACAGGGGGGTGTAGGTACTCCAACATGTTATTAGGCTTTCAGTTTGGGTAAGATATTGGTTAAACTTTTTTTGCAAGTGGTCAAACGGACTATCTATTATTAATAATACCCCACTAACACCTCAACAAATAAATGGCGTCGTCGACAGACTGTGTGGTTTTTTGGGCCGTGGGTTCAAATCCCACATCCACCTAACTACCTAAACTTTTTCAGACTTTCCCCATGTCGAACTTGAAAAATACTCTCCCCGGCATACCCAGGAAACGAAACGGTTTGGACAATTGACAGGTCCGCCCGTATATTATCCGGCCGACCTGATATCCCGCCGTTGCAGAGGGGGAGGGCGTTATAAGGCTTAGTTTGGGTAAGCTATTGGTTAACCTTTTGCAAGTAACTAAGTGGTCAATCGAATTAATATACCACCAATACCTCAACAACATATACTCAGTAGTATATGATACCTGAACAAAAAAACGCTTATTATTATTGGATTATTGGTGCATGATGCCTGAAAAAGAAAACGACGGAAGTCCCACTCTGCATCTATCTGGTAAAGTGTTCGTTGATGCCTCGGGTGCCCATGCCCCGACGAGGGTCCAATGCTTTTTTTTTATATGAAAATTGAAAAACGTCAGCTGTGAGTACGGATTTTTATTTTTTTCTTTCCCCTTCTTATCCTTATGAAGGGAGTCTTGCATGGTGGGTAGGTGACGAGCCTGTTTTATTTGGCCCTCCCAGTCTTCCTTCTTTTACTTGTTTCTTTTTTCCGGGGTATTTTTTCCCTTTCTTTCCCCCTTGCATGTCCATTTTGGCTCATGCTCGGGGTATGTTTCTATCTCCCGTGCTTTGGCTCCCCTTTTTATTTATTTATTTATTTATTTTTTCTTGGTTTCTTTCGTTGTTTCTCTCTTTTACAAGGTATTTTGGTTTAATGAGAAGAACACAAAGGGGGGAGGGGGGGAAACAGGAGGAGTAGAAGGAAAGCCGTCCAAGGGAATGGGGGCAGGGGGGGCAACAGGAGGAATAGAAGGGAGACCGCGGTGGACGAAGGCAGGAAGGAGATGGCAGACAGGGTAGCAAGGTACCAGGCCGACTAGTAGGTACATAGCACTTTTCGTCTTTTTCTGGGGTATTTTTTTCCCCTTTGTTCCCTCCTTGCGTGTCCAGGTTTTTGGCTCGTGTTCGGATTATCTTATTTTGGTTTTACTTTACTTTATTTTATTTCATTTTATTATGTTTCTTTTCCGAGCTTTGGCTCTCCTTTCCGGTTGGGTTGTTTCTTCGATTTCCCCTTCATTTTGTTTGTTTCATTTTTTGTTTTATTTTTATCTTTGTTTTTATTTGTTTTCTTATTTTGTTTTGTTTTTGTTTTTGTTTTTGTTTTTGTTTATTTCGTAATTCTCTCTTCCAATGTATTTCTGTTGCTGACGTATGTATGTTGTGCCTGTCGTACCCAGTACTAGGGCATGACATTGCGTTGTCGAATGCATTACGATGCATTATCTCTGTGTCGTGGCTTGTGACCACAGAGCTGATCTTTCTAGGGTGAAGAATCAGTACGGACACTGACTGGGTGTGCTGGATGTCGACGAGTAGAAGAACGGTTTAATGTGAAGAACACACACACACACACACACGACCGGTATGTATGGTCGGTTTTTCCAGGCGCGAGTAATGAGACGTATGTATATACATGCACCTGTACGGACCTGGCATATTGTAGAATGACTCCCGATTTCACTTTCTTCATATATATATATAATGTTTCTGGTGGAGGCATGAATTGCGTCAGCTGTGATATATGCGTGTGTGTGTGTGTGTGTGTGTTCTTGACATTAAACCGTTCTTCTACTCGTCGACATCCAGCACACCCAGTGTCCGTACTGATTCTTCACCCTAGAAAGATCAGCTCACTCTGTGGTCACAAGCCACGACACAGAGATAATGCATCGTAATGCATTCGACAACGCAATGTCATGCCCTAGTACTGGGTACGACAGGCACAACATACATACGTCAGCAACAGAAATACATTGGAAGAGAGAAATACGAAATAAACAAAAACAAAAACAAAAACAAAAAACAAAAACAAAAACAAAAACAAAAAACAAAAACAAAAAAACAAAAAACAAAATAAGAAAACAAATAAAAACAAAGATAAAAATAAAACAAAAACGTGTACAACCCTGCTTTGTTTGTGTTTTTCCCGGGGTATTCCTCAGCTCCAGAGTGACTGGAGCCTGGGACTTGATTATGCAAGTTAATTAATGTGAGAACAACAACAACAACAACAACAACAACAACGACAACAACGACCGATTGAATGGTTGAAACTCAACTTTGCAAGCTGCGTGGTACATCAGATCTGTATTTCGCTAATAATAATTTTATTTTCTAGTATAAATAGCACAGCGCACAGGTTGTGCACATGGGAGGCAAACAAGACAAGAAGTAATACAGGCAGCAACAACAGTCAGTCAGTCAGCAGCAGCAGCAGCAGATAGTTGTTGTTGTTCAGTAGAAAGGCATAATAATAAGATAGCAGCATAGAGAATGAGGCAGAAGGAAGGGATGCCCATAATGTAATCCCTATAAACTCATCACCATCCAATGGAAGAACAAGAAGGGACATCGGTATTCGGTCATCCGATGACTGGACGATGACTGTCTGTCTCCGATTATCGAATAGACCACTAGCTTACCGACTAGACCAGCCGTAGAACCAACGTAATCCAACTTTTTGCGGAGATCTCGTCTGACGCGATCGGAGACCCACTGACGTTTTCAAGCACGCTGATTGGCCAATCTTGGTGCATCATCCGAATACGCATCATCAAGCCCTCGCACATTTTCTGTTTTTTTTGGAGAGTGCAGAGCTGTGGAACACAGCAGGAGGATCAGCTCTATATAGCAACGGCAGTGACCCCAGAACATCTCTGCACTACCCCCTACTGTCCCCCATGGGTGACTTTGGGTCCAATCGAGCGGCGTTGCTGATAGCTGGGTTTCTAGGCCGGAAAGTCATGAAGGTTAGCGGAGCGTTGCAGCGCAGCCAGCCGAAGTGTTTTTCACTCATACGTGCGCGTGCGTTTTTTTTTTTGTTCGAGTGTTTTACTGAAATGAAATGAAACATGGAAGTTGGTGCGGTTTGGTTCGAGCAACCAGCAGTCAGCATCAATCAGCGTACTCGACCGTCGTCATCGTCGTTGGTTGCCGAAGACATCCGGTTGTGTGCACGTAGCGGATGTGCCTCGAAGCAACGCTACGTCGATCCGGGGGACACGTGATCCAGGTAGTCCACCCCGCATCTCCCCGGCAGGGTGTCTCTCAAGTTTCTTATCTGTCGCGGAACTGGCTCACGTTTTCCTTCCTTCCTGTTCCTATCCATGTACCCTACGCGTTGCTGCTGTTGCACTTGCCCGACGCTCAGGATATGCTCGGTCGATGGAGCGTTATCCCGGTACTCGCGGTGGGCTTGTGCCTATGGACTAAGTGGAAAACCAGACAGGATGAATGCAGGCTAGAGCAGATCAAGCTCGAGAAGGTGAGCGCATGGCTACGACTCACTCTTTGCCAACGCGCGCACACTTTTTTTCACAGCCACCCAAGGGAGCCATCCTGGTTTTTGCGCGACGCTTCTGTTTGTTTGTATTATTGCTGGGACACATGGTTCCCGGCAATGAACGGGTGCGCGTTTTTTTTTCTTCGTTTCGCGCAAAGTTTTTCGCTAATAAAAAAATGTCCTCGATATTAACAGGGTTGTGCTGCCGGTTGCCCGCTGTAGCGCCTGTGAAATCGCTTGAACAAGGGAGAACACCCAGTAGTGGCATGCCAGATAGCACCGGTTGCCGTTATAGTGCCGGTATGTCCAGCGGACACTATGCTATACCGGCGCTACGAGCGAGCACGAGCGAGCGCCACTCTTGGTGCTAGCGTACTGCTGTACGTGGTGTTCCGGGTTATCCGAAAATTTAAGGACCGTTTTGTCATTTATATGAATACTTAAATGGGCCTTATATTTCCGTACATATGTAGGGTATATGGTCAACCGACAGAGTTCCACACTTTTTCGCTGTTTGGAAATAAAATGCTGTGGCAATGTGGCGATGCGTGCTCTTCCTCGTACTCGTATACCAGGTACCATATACGTAAAATGTTGCTTGTGGCGACGGACCTTCTGGTGCGTCTTTGACTATAAGAATCCTCTAGAAAATCGAATATTGTCACTGCTATGTAGTACCGGTCGCCCCGGTGGCGTATCAGGTTATCCTCGAGCCTGGTATAGGTCAGTTTCGTGAGTTCGAGCCCCGCCGAGTGCATACTCGTATAAATTCGTTGGGACTTTTTCTTGTGCACAAATTGACTTGCGGAAAGCGCGAGAGCGTGAGTTAGCAACATTCGATGAACAATCGACGAGCAGTGGGATTGCTGAACCCTATGCGCGATAAAAATTGAAGGCAAGCACCGGGGAGGAGAAGGGATGACACCTGTGACCACGGCTTGTCCAGAAGCTGGAAAGTAAAAGTGTGCTGAAAAAAAAAAAAAAAAAAATTAAAAAAAAAAAGTATGTAGGCCTTCGTGTACCACTCTTCTTGTTCGTTAGCTCCAAGCGGGGGAAGTTTCAAGTCATTGTATTACGTCTCCCAACCACAGGGTAGGGGCAAAAGTCGAGCAGACAACTTATGCGTGAGACCTCCGAGAAGAGAACTCGTGTGGAAGACCTCCGAGAACAGTTAGCTCCCGAGCGAGAAGGGGAGTGATAATCCCGCAGATATAGGCGGAATCTAAACCTCGCCCACGGGGACATACAAGAACCATCCCCGGGTTTTCACCGTCGTATTACGGTTCGCTGTGTTTGAAAACTTGGTGCTGGCTGCTGCTGCTGGCTGCTGCTGGCTGCTGCTGTGCCGGTAGCTTAAAACTAGCACCAAACTACCGTTTAGTTTATATCATATGCTTGCTCATCTAAAGTTTCCAGATCTCACGGTTGATTGACAGCCAGCCGGTTCCCTCAATGACGGAAGTTGTGGGCTGAAGTTGTACTGTAAATGGGTGCCGAAAGCTAGCTGTAAGGCAGCTATTTGGCACGTGTTCCTCTTTTCCTCCACACGTACATTATGCACTGCTGTTGTCTACTGCTGTTGTGGGTGGGTTGTGTAATATTCAAGTTATAGACTACACTGCTGTGGGTGCGCTTGCACATTGTCCTGTTATAGTTCCTGGATACAACAGGCACGTCAGACTGACACTATTCTTGGGCACCTACGGAGAGCAAGCGTGTGATATTCTTCCCTCTGCGGGTGCGTGATGTGTGTAGGCTGCACTACTGCTGTGTACTGTACATGTACTACACATGTATGTATGCGGATGTACTGCCTGCTGCATGCATGCAGCGGTCGCGGTGTCCACAGCACGTGCAAATAAATCGTCCTCGATTTCGACGATTTCTCACTCGTAGGGGCTGAAGTCCGGCCTTCAGTGTGTGGGGTATGTAGTCTAGGTGTGATATTGCTGCATGTAGTGGTGGTCGTGGGGCTGTAGGAGCAACGCCAGCACCTACGTGTGTGGGGCTGCACTACGTACTACTGCTGCTGTGGCGGCCTAAACAGCACCTGCAAATCGTCATCGATTTCGCCAATTTCTAGCTTTCAGGGGCTGAAAGTCGAGCCTTGAGTGTACAGGGGTGTCCAGGTGTCATATTGCTGCCTATCTCGGTGGCCATGGTGCTGTAGGGGCGGTGCCAGCACCCTCGTTGATGCCCGCGAATTCGCACACTGCGAACCGTAATATGACGGTGGAAATCCGGGGATGGTTATTTTATGTCCCCGTGGGCGAGGTTTATATTCCGCCTATGTCTGCGAGATTATCACTCCCCGTATAAGAAATGGCCTTACGCGATCGAATTGAGTCAATTGTTGATTCGTCACTGCTGTCTTGCGAAGAATCTTGGAGGGTGTTGGTTTGGGATTTTCAGTACGACAGTTACGCATCAAGGCCATTTCTTATACAGTCGGATCTGTCAGTCGAAAACGACCTTTTTCGACTGAAGCCCAAATCGAGCTTTCTTACACAGCCGAAAAAGGGCTTTTTCGACTCAACTTTTTTCGACTGAGAATTCCGACTGGCGGCTCCAGTCGAAAAAGTCGACTTTTTCGACTAGATCCTCCAGTCGAAAAACTCAGTCGAAAAAGTTTTGCACGTGTTTTTTTAACCGATCGCATCGCCCATCCCACCACCAAACACACACCCACACGGTCACACGGCCACACACCCATACCAGGTACCACACTGCAGTATCATACAAGGCGCTGACGCTGGCGTGGCTATCACTGCTGTTGCTTCTCGCAGCAAGTCAGCGTGGCGCATTCCTAGTTCCGCTCGCCAGCAGCATGTATCATACGACGGCAGCAGCGCGCGGTATCGATCCCGTGCTGCCAACAACGGCTGCGCCTGCTGTAGCTCTGGCGGCTCTCGGCTGAGTGCAACTCCACGAACGTAGCTTTGGTGGCTTTCGGCTCAGCCCAAAGCCATCAACTCGCTGGGACGAGGGTTCGTCGAGTCGTTGCTCGCGGAGAAAGCGCGAAGCACAGAGCTGCCAACCGATTTCGACTCCTGTACAGCAGTACTCACTCACACCCACTCCCTCTAGGAAGAGCACAAAAACTGTAAAGCCGACTCGACTGACGATAAGAAGAAGGACCAGAAGATTCCAGTCGAAAAAAAGTCCAGTCGAAAAGGGCCGTTTTCGACTGGCGGAATCCGACTTTAGGAAATGGCGGCCATTTAGTCGGATCCCGCCAGTCGAAAACGGCCCTTTTCGGCTGGACTTTTAAACAACAAAATTGGCAAGAGGAAACTCATCCCCATGAGCGAAAACCTCTCCCATACTCCCACTTACAACCATTGTAATCACAAAAAGAGATTACAACAGCCGCGCCATCTCAGGGCAAAAACTAATGTGACAGATAAAATGCCAGAGATCGCAAGGTCACCCCCCCAAAGGTATCCCTTTTGTCCCCTACTACTGCCATAGATACACAGATCATATCGGTAAAACACTACAGCATAAATTCTTGTCGGCAAACACAGAATTTATCCGACGCGAAAACTAGCCTACGCCCTCCCCGATACTTGTACAAAGAGTATTTGACCATCCCCAAGCCACCCCGTTTTTCATTGCGAAACAAATGCAAAAACTTGCGTGAGAATTAAATCATATTCTCAAAATATCTCATCCTTCGAGTTCCCAAACAAGATTGCAACCACAAGATTGCAACCACAAGATTGCAACCACAAGATTGCAACCACCCATCAAGTTCGGAAAATCAACATCGGTAATCCAATGACTAATTGTGACTTTGCATCCCCTCTCTCATTTGAGACCAGTATGTCCTGTACTGTACCGTCACAAGGATGCCCCATCCCATCTCGTCAACACACCTAGGCAACCACAAACACGAGATACCAGCAAGACCTATAAGCCAGTGTAACCAATCCTCGCCAATAAGCGTAATTTCCCGAAATATTGGTCATTCGCACCATCATAAAACCGAAAAAACTCTTCTTTTGGATTTCGTTTGCTATAGCTCTAAATAATCGATTAAAGAAACAATTAACATGCTGCCACTACTGTCGATACGAAAAGCTCAAGCCCTCTCAGCTACGCAAACTATTCGACCATCGCGAAAACATTTCGTGTTTCATTCCTCCTTTGCGAACAAGCATTCGCAATGATACTGTTGGTAAAACAACCAATCAATCATGAATATGCCCACTTCTATTTTGCAATCAGTCAGAAGACTACTGCCGAAACAAAAGATACCCGCAAAATTCAATACAATTAGTGCCACCACCAATACCATACATCAGCGGTACACCTCTCAATATGGTGCACCTTCGAACCCTTTTCTCCAAGCCGTTATTGTATGTATATCAGCTCCACCAGTTCCCTTCTGGTCCTGTCTACACCAGAAAAACATTACAAGTTTTTCGGATTTACAAAGACTGTTTGATTTGAACATGAAAACACACTTCAGAACTACCAGGTGAAAAAGGCTACGTATACCATCCAGAATGAATCTTAGATGATACTATCTGCGGGTCTCCACTCTAACCGCAAATAAATCGCCTACTATTTACGGGTCTCTACCCTTGCCGTAAATAAATAAACGTAATATTCAAAGTTTTATTCGACCGAAAGCAATATTTCAATCGAAAAAGGAATCCATCGTAAAAATAGATTCACCACTTTGATCAGACCTGTTCCTCCCATGACCTCGCCCGCTGCTGCTGTTGCGGCTGCATGTCATGGAGTGCTTGCGGCCATGCCGCTCGATTTGTTACCCGGACGAATCCCTATATTGTTAAATGGTACTGGTGCAGACAGCCCACGATCAACCCACGTCCATTCCTACCACTGTTACCAGCAGCAGGAAGCACATAGCTGGCGGCCATGCGACTTATCGCGGAAAATGCAGATAACCCCATACCTGCTGCCTCCGCAACCAACCTTCTGAAGTAGAGGGCGCACGGCAAATATACAACAAAATAAATGCCGCGCGGCTAAACTCCTCCCGCTCGCAACACGCGGCGAGGGTGCCTACGGCTGTACTTCCGCCATAGAGCTTTTAGCTGCTGCTGTAAACCCCTCTGTCCGCTGTATACGGTAGGGGTGTACTAGGTTACGCTATCACCATGGACGTAAGCTGCTGCTACTCCCTCCTTACGGTCATGCTCCACCGTAGGGCTTTAGCTACTGCTGCTGTACGTAGTCTACAGCAGCAGTGGCTTCTCCCTGAAAACGAGGTCTTCACAAAAACATCATCTCCGGGTCCGAAGGCAACTCGCCCATCAAGCTGCCCTCCCTCGTCCACCATCGAAGAATTCCGACGATGGCAGTACAGCATCTCTCCCTGCCATACCAGCGGTGGCTCTCTCCTTCTCTCCACCGGACTCCTCCTTGCGCCTTGCTGCTCGTCTCCGCTGATCTCAAAAAAGGTTGGCTCCGCAAGCATGGCCCTTCCTTCCCCACCAAGCTTCGATGAAAGCACGGCCCTGTTCCAATACTGCTGACCCGTAGATCCCTCATGAGGCTAGACCGAATTGGTTCGATCTCTAGAGTGTTCGTTAGCTCCAAGCTGGGTAGGTTTCAAGTCATTGTATTACGTCTCCCAACCACAGGGTAGAGGGAAGTCGAGCGGAGAACTCATGCGTGAGACCTCCGAGAGTAGAACTCGTGCGTAAGACCTCCAAGAAGAGTGAGCTCCCGAGCGAGAGCTCAACAGCAGTCTACCATCAAGCACGCTAACCAGGTACTACTAGGTACCCAATAATAGTCCAGAAGCCCGGACCGGCACGAAAATTATACGTAACTGTCATACTGAATATCCCAAATCAACAACTCTGTGTGCTAGATGTCGCTGGGTAGGAGAAAGAAAGACTGCTGTTGTTTGTTGTTCTCGCATTTATTAACTCGCATAATCAAGTCCGTGGTCACAGAACTCTGGAGCTGAGGAATACCTCAGGGAAAAAACACAAACCAAAAGTGACACACGCATACGATACCATTGCAAGATAGCTGACGCAAATGACGAAAGATGAAAGAGGCTTAAAAGAACACGGGAAACAACACAATCTAGAGCACGCACCTCTGTTGAGTTGCCGGAACGCTCTGGAGTGCAACGAACTCGTACCATACTCGAATCGTTAGGGCTGGGCCTGGTCCAGTATGTAGTGCTAGTGCTACTGTACTGGCTGAGGGGGATGCAAGGGTGCCAGTAGGCTGAGGGGGATGCAAGGGTGCCAGTACTTGGACTATTTACGTACGTCCTACAACAGCGCCCCATTAAACAGCGAAACCCCATCAATGTTCGCGGCGCAAAGCAGAGAGAGGAGAGCTCGAGAAACTCAAGAAACCTATGACATTTCACACCCCGGACAGCTCATGAGCTAGCTCATCCATCGTGTATAGCTCACGCGCTCAAAACATGTGCAGATGAGCTATCGCCTATAGCTCAAGCATTGAAAACATGAACGGATCATGTAGCTCCTATAGCTCGAGCATTGAAAACATGTGCGGATCATGTAGCTCGTATAGCTCATCCTGGACAAAGATGTGCGGATGAGCTATCGATGATAGCTCACCCATCCAAAACATGTGCATATGAGCTATCGCCTATAACTCAAAACTCAAGCATTGAAAACATTTGCGGATCATGTAACTCCGGTAGCTCATTGCGGGACCAATGAGCTAGCTCATGTAGCTCTTAAAGCTCACCTTGGCGCAATATGTGCGGATGAGCTATCCTGTATAGCTCAAGCTTTGAAAATATGTGCAAATGAGCTATCGTCTATAGCTCAAGGCGGGAAAACATGTGCAGATGAGCTATCCTCTATAGCTCACCCCATGAGCTAGCTCATATACGTAGCTCAATGTAGTTCTTTCAGGGCAAAACATGCAGGTGCTTAGCTGTGTACATGAACAAACCTGGCATCCGAGACGAGTGCGAATGTAGGCTATATAGCTCACCATCCAGGCGAAACTTCAACGTCGGTACGTGCGACAGTACTGTACTCCCGTTCAACGTCAAAAAAGTATACCTGGTACACTGTAGCTGTTATGAATAGCTGGTATACGTATTGATATTAAGACCGTACTTCTCACGCATATCACAGCATTAGCATTTAACTTCATTGAACACATAACAACAGCAGTGGTCAATGCAGCCATATTGACACACAGCGTTTGAAATCCGTGCATCCCCCTCCCTCCAACACGGCTTCGCGCAGCCTACAACAAGGTGCAAAAAAAAAAAACAGCACAAACGCAGAAAGAAAAAATGATCCGCATCGCCGAAAAAAAAGCAAAAAAGTAACAAACAAGCAGATACATAACAGCACAGGAGATCTACCACTGCCCCCCATTCATCCCCAAGGCATCTAGCCTGAGCCTTCCCCTGCGGAGTCGCCGTAGCCGGCCTTAACGCCCTCTTCGCCCGAAGACTCCGCCTCCCCTGCGTACTCGTCGCAGGCGGCGTCCACGCCCGCTTCGCCCGCAAACCCCGCCTCGCCCGTAGAAAGGGCGGCCACCTCCGCCTTCGAGTTGGAAAGACGGCGAGGTATCGCCTGGAGCGCCTGCTCAGTTGAGAGAGCCGGCACTCCAATCGGAATATGGTCGATGTTGCCATTGAGGAACATGACCATCTCCGCGTAGGCCGCGGATAGGCTGCTCCGGGAACCCGTAATGAAACGCCCCACCGTGCTGAAGTCCCTCTCCAGGACGGCAGAAGACGCCGGCACAGAGAGCCTGGGTTTGGTTGTTGTCTTCATCATCCACATTGATTGCCTCCGGCGTGGAACCGACATCTATCGAAGCGCCCGCTTTTTGCTGGCTGCTGGCAGCCGAAGCACCGCTAGAGCTGCTTCCCCGGGTGATGGCCATGCTAGGCGCGTTGTGTGGTGTTGTATGTGCCTGCGTGCGAGCTCTTGTTTATGGGTGGCAGGTGCCTCGATTGAGTTGAGTTGAGTTGTGCTTGGTCGGGTGGTGCATGGTTATGGTTGATGGCTATGGTTGTGCCGAAAAAAAATCAGCCGGTACTCTGGTCGATCTATCTGAGCAAAAAAAACTCCCATCTCGTTTATAAAAACATATGGATGTTTGTGTTGTCATGGTGTGGTGTGTATGTACTCGTACCTGTGATCATCAGCACCTCATGAGCTAGCTCATGTAGCTCTTATAGGTCACGACCACAAAACATGTGCAGATGAGCTATCCTCTATAGCTTAAGCGTCGAAAACATGTGCAGATGAGCTATCGTCTATAGCTCAAGCTTCGAAAACATGTGCAGATGAGCTATCGACTATAGCTCACCCTTTGAAAACATGTGCAGATGAGCTATCGCCTATAGCTCAAGCATTGAAAACATGTGCGGATCATGTAGCTTCTATAGCTCAAGCATTGAAAACATGTGCGGATCATGTAGCTCGTATAGCTCATCCTGGGCAAACATGTGCGGATGAGCTACCGGCTATAGCTCACCGTCCCAAAACATGTGCAGATGAGCTAACTTCTGTAGCTCAAGCCTGGAAAACATGTGCGGATCATGTAGCTCCCGTAGCTCACCGGTGAGCTACCGTCGAAAAGATCTAGCTCGAGCTACGGGTGAGCTGATCCGCCCGGGGTGTGTAACATTTAACTCGATAACAACGCGGGGGATTTTTACCTTTTTTTGTTTTCGGCGGAGAATCTGAGCAAACATAATGTTTTTTGCAACAATATGTATACCTATAATTGTCATTTTTTTTTTTCTTCGGGTACATCTCTTCATGCTCGCACCTTTGTCCGAAACGTTAGGGGGGGTGGGCACAATTCGACCGTCGGAGTCGCGCTGCAGGAGGTTTGGGCGCGATCCGTGCAGTGTCTCGCGCGTGGCAAGATTTTTATACTTTTTTGGCCTCGGGCATGGATAAGCCAAATCCCCGGGTTTCCGCAACATCCAGCATCGTGCGCGCGTACAAAGGGTATACTTTTTTTTTGGGGTATTATACCCTTTGCGCGCGTACCAGACCCAGAGGTAGCATTAACATTCGGTCTGTTTTTTTTCCCCCTCTCATGAACACAGCCATGAACACAACCAACACGCAGAGAGCACAACAACGTTAAAAAACTACTCTGCCACCCAGCAGCACCGCCAGCAGGTAACACCGTGCGTGTGTGTCACATCCATCTGCGCCGTACTGCTGTGGACAGTTGATTTTTTCGGGGCCTGCTTCGTATATGTGATCGATGTAATCGATGCAGCTTGCGCTGCAGGAGTAGTAACGAGGACCGCCGATAGGGACATCGCTTTAGTGGGAACCGAAGGACACGCCAGCTAGCGCTGGATTGCAAAGGCAATTGTGGTAAATCGACACACGACGTGTATGAAAATACATGGAAGTGTGGTGAGCTAAAGCTTTATTTTTCCCCATCCGCCGGAGGTTAAAAAAAAAAAGTAACGATGACCTGTCTTTTGCTGCTGTTGTGGGCGGCATCGCCATTCTGAACGAAAATGTTGGGACCGTTTGGATTTAAGACTTTTGCATCAATGGTTCCTATCATACCTGGTATTATATTTCCGATCATGAATTTGTGTTTCTCCCGCCCCGCGAGCACACATCCAGCCATGTGTAGACAACAACCGCAGTGAACATGCAGATAACACAGACAACGCTACAACCGTTCCCAGCAGCACAAGCAACAGCAGGCAACATCATCATGCGCGTGTGGCATACCCATACGTGGTGTACTGTGCTACAGACAGCAGTACAGCAGTATACGTACAACAGCAAACCGATGGTTTGGTTGGTTCTCAAACTCCGCTACCTCGTAGGCAAAGTAAATTCGTCTCCTCGAGGGGACGATGTTGAATCGGACGACGATAAAAAAACAACCCAGCGTGATTTTTCTTGACTCTAACAAAGGCAAACAGCAGTGGATATAGGCGCTGATGCTCCATGGGAGAGGGCTTATCTGTCTCAGCGACAATAGAAGCCCTACAGTTCCTCATTCCGTGCACTTTCTGCGACGAGCTGGTGGTAAAGGGGGATGATTGCCCATCCTGGCGTGGATCACTTGTCGTGGAGTTCAATATCTGGCTCAACAAGACAAGAAGAGTACCTATTCTAAAATGGTTGATTCCCGTACGAAACAGAAAAAATTTCAAAACCAACCACGATAAAAAGAGCGCGCACGGAACAACTGCTCTTTATTTTTTTGCCGGTTGAGAATCCACCTTTTTCATCAATTTATATGTCGCAACGCAAATTTTTAATGTTTACTGCGTAAGAGCCGCCCGTACAAAAAGTCCTCATCGTGCGAGTACCCGTGCTGGACACGTACTGATGAGATCATTACCACTTCTTTACGGTTCTCCACCACGACGGAGAGAGTGCGAACCGTCCCCGGGAGGGCGCCTCCCCACACTCCGCTTCTCGAGCTGCGGACAAGAGCATAGTTTCCACTACCACCAGGTACATCTTATTTGCCCACAGGCAGTCAGATGTTGGATGTTTGGATTTCGTTCGTGCGCCACTCCCCTAACCACTTCCCGGAGGGGAACCTTGTTTTGAATATAAATGGGAGTGTACATGAAATATTTATATTTACGTCTCTTGAGCTCTGAGGCCGCGATTTCGCAAATTGTACGAGCGATTCGGTTTGGCACACGCGAAACATATTTTGGAACGTATGTCCCACCTTTTCGATATCTTCGATTTGATATCTCAGGCTGCGTGCTGCAATGTGCCGTATTCCCGCACACTCCTGTCCATCCTGCGCTTCGCTCGCTTTTGATTCTTACTTTTTTTTCTTCGTCAATTTACCACCAAATTACATTTGAAACATGTTCCGAAAACGACGGGTTTTTGTTGCTCTAGTGAAGCCAAGCTAGGGCTTCGACCCGAGCGCGGCTTCGCACGTTCTGGAAAAACTGATGAAAAAATGTGCAGACCACGTCAAACGTCGAAATATATTTGGTACTTTATCTGGTATGATTCGTGGGGTGAGAACATCGCAAAGGCTACTGAGCTGTGGGTGATACTCCGATCGCGCGTATTACTGGGTGTGTGTCCTTATTAAGGATATAGGTCGGCCACTCCCCTTGGAACTACAGTGTAGCTTGTACCAGGTTATGTTAATCAATCATGTGCGCAGAAACTATAAAACCCGTTTTTGAGGGGCACAAAATCTGACAGCTGTGGAAGGAAATGCATGAGTTTATCAAGTGTATGCTGTAAGTCGTACAACCGGTCAAGGGAGGGCGGAGTTTTCAAGGGCGTGGGGGACGGGCGGGGCAACTCAATCCGTGCGCGGAAACTACAAATCCCTTAAGGGGACAAATCTGACGGTTGTGGAAGGAATGCATCAGTTTATCATGTAATCCTGTAAGTCGTACAACCAGTGAGGAGAGGGCGGAGTGTTCGAAGGGGGGGGGGGGATTTCCAACAGCTTTAGGTCGCATAGTATGTATATCAGTTAGTTACATTGTACTAAGTATTAGCTCAGCGGGTAGCGCTGTAACCAACACTCTACGGCTTCTATGCATTATCTATTTATAATACAAAAGGCTGTGAAATCTGTGAAACGAGATGTTATGATAAGGTCCTAATGCTCCTGAACGCCATCGGGTTCGTCAGCAAGGTTTGCCTACAGGCTGCTTCAAGTTAAACGGCGGAAATGCTTTCCCCCACGAATGCCGTTCACAATATCTGGTCAAAGGGTGGATATCTGGTATCATCCTGCCCCTCCATGCCAGTGGAAGAGGGTGGCATGACCAGTGCTTTTTGATAACGGCCTCGGGCTGTGTCTAGGAGCGAAACTCGTATCGGCCAATGACAGGCCTTCAAATTTGAATATTATTCAGGCATTTTCCAAGCGGGGGGGGGGGGGGGGAATGCGCCGCATTTTGCCCGAACCGGTTGGAGGAATGTCTGTAGATTTTTTCGCGCAAAAAAATCGAAATCTGACCTGCTTGTGTTCAATATTAAACAGAATACATCGAAAAACTGGATCTAGACTAAAACCAAGTAATTTCAAGGAAACAACGCACCTTACTCATTTTTACGCACAATGCAGATGTCCACGCCGTTTAGCGAGATAGACCCTGAATTTTTTGCAAACGTGGTCATGCCCATCCCAAGGCCTGCCCCCCCCCCGGGTGTTTTTGTTTTTGTTTTCCTAGGCCGGAATTGTTTGGTCCCACGTGGTCCTATTTTTTTCCCAACAAAACTTGACGGACGAAAAAAAACGAAAAAAAAGGACGACAGGTGAGGTCTTCGCAACGGCACATAGAAGACGTGTGCAAAAATTTCACGACCTGAATCGAAAAAACGGCCTGGGCATTGGCCGGGGAATACATTTCCGTCGATTTACTTGAACCAAATTAGGAACTTGTGGCACGTCTTTTATATAGAAATACGCTAGAAAAACAAACACGGGATGGGGTTGACTTGATACTCAGTATCTTGATATACCCAGCCGATCGCTCCGGTGGCGTATCAGGTTGTCCTCGAGCCTGGTATAGGTCAGTTTCGTGAGCTCGAGCCTGGTATGGGTCAGTTTCGTGAGTTGGGGTCCCCCCGAGTGCATACTCGTATATTTTCTTAGGCTTGTTCTTGTGCACAAATTGACTTGCGGAAAGCGCGAGAGCATGAGTTATTAAAAGCAACACTCGATGAATAATTGACGAGCAATGGGGTTGCTGTACCCTATATGCGCGATAAAAATTGAAGGCAAGAACCGGGGGGGGAGAAGGGACGACACCTGTGATCACGGCTTGTCCAGAAGCTGGAAAGTAGATGCGTGCACAAAAGAAAAACGGGGGCGTCGCAAGTCGCAAGTAGAAAAGCGGGAACGAAGCCGTTCCATTGATGAAGATAAAAATGTACCTCGCAGCTGACGTACTTGAAACAATTTTAGCAATTATGGACGTACTACTGTAGCTGTAGCAGGAGCTACGGCTGTAGGTACCAGGGTACTGTTTTTCCTGGTGCTGTATCGGCCGTATATCACACCGGTACCTGTTACGAGTTCCGACGATGTGTGTTTGATGATTACGTTGGACGCGAAATGTTGCCGTGGTTGGATCTCCTGCTGTACGCCAACCACAAAACACATACCTGGTACACCAGGACTACTGGCGCAAAGGCAAGAGCTTGAAAGACGGCTGCCGTTGTACTGTTGCTGCTGTGCTACTGCTGTACACTGATTTTGTTGCTGCGAGGCTGAGCGGCTGCTTTTCGAAAAATGAATCCACCCCTTTTCTTGACCGTTTTCTGTGACTATTATATGACCACACACATTCCACCTACACATGCCAGGTACATACACAAGCGCGAGCACATACACATACACAGAAGCACCGCTTGTGGCTGTCGCAAAGGAGAAAGCTCACAGCGCGGCTACTGTTGTACGGTGACTGCCACAAGTAAAGAGCCTGGACGGCCATGTGTGATGCAGTAACATAGCAGCAGAGCGAGAAGTAACACACATACGGGTTTCTATGGGCCCTGCGCGACTCGGCGAAACGTCGCTGGCGACAGTATGGGCCTTGCTCTGTGGGCGTTGCGACTGCGAGTACTTTCCACGTGCGAGGAGCGCAACAACCCGAGAAACAATAGCAAGGTGCCAATATCCCAGGTAGATGGGCGGAGGAAGCCAGTTCCGTCAGGCGAGATACGTTACGTGTTCAGTGCAAAGGGTACAACAGAGGTCACCGGGCTAAGTGCAACAGATACATATGATGTTCGACAGATGTGCTACTGCTGCTGTTGCTGTAGGTGGCTGTATGTAGCTGCGTCGTAACAGGCAGGCAGAGGGTAAACACCAATGGATTGGTACTGTCGGGGAGAGCGGAGCGGATAAAAAACGCGGAGCGGGCTATTGAACAGTATGAAGATTATAGGGTTTCCATGCGCCTACTCGGCTCGACGAGGCGGGACTCAACCCCTTAGTAAATTAGCCAGCACAGCGACTTTGAATGCTCAAGAGCACGCGCCACGGAGCACGGCCGGGGTCCTCATGTTCGTTGTAATGTACCGATGGACCCATTGCTTGCGCCGCTGCCGTAAGCGCAAGAAAAAACTTGGCCGCCAGAGAACGGCCTGCCGAAAAAAACAAAATGCATGTTTTACATTCATCTAGTTCGAGGCTAAATTCTAAGTATTTCCTTCCCTCCGTTCCTCCCGCGCTTTCTCTCCCCCGCCCGCACGCGCTCCGCCTTCGTGGTACCTCCGAAATAAACGAAATAAAATCCTAAACAACAACGACGACAAAAACGCCAACATCAACATCGTCATCATCATCATCATCATCATCATCATCATCAACAACAACACCAACCGATTTCAGGTCAGGCGCAAGACTCGACAGCAGCTTCACTTGTTGAGCAAGAAAGCGATGACACCTGTGGCTGGAGGACCACTACCGCTTTCCTCCTCCTCCTCCTCCTCCTCCTCCTCCTCCTCCAACCAATCACAGCAGCAGCAGCGCCGGCCGGGAGACCGACTCGGTGGCGTCTCTAGTTCCGCCGCTTCTAAATCCACCGTCTCTTGCCGCGGAGAACACATGTCAGCGATGGCTGCGAATGGTGGCGGCGGTAGTGGTAGCGGGGCGGGCGAGCCTAAGGATGCACTAGCGTCTGAGCTGTGGGCGTGGCTGGGCGGCGTCGGTGTGGGACGGGTGTGCGGCGCCGACCGATCTAGGCGGTCAAGGGGCTCAGGCGGAAGCGGTGGAGGAGGGGGGAAAGGGGACGGGGGCGAGTGGAGAGGCGCTTTTACCAATCGTGAGTCATGTGGGGCAGGAGGCGGGGGGGGGGGGCGGGTGGGGCGGAGGAGGGGAAAGGATGGGGCGTGGCTGTTGTCGCTGTCCGTTGTTGGCTTTTTTGTGTGAGGATGTATATTTTTGAAATGCAAGGATCAGTCATGTTGCTTGTGCTTTGCGCGTTTTTTTTCGGTGATGATCGGCGAGCCTCCATTAATAATAGCATTGTAGCTAATAGCGTTGTCCAAGACTGGGAACATGGTGACTCTTGGGCTTCTTTGTTTGCAGTCGCACGGGGTTTCGCTGATTGTCGTTTGGCGGTACTTCGCGAAAGCCTACAATCAGCTTGTATTCATCACAAACTCAAAAAATCTGTAATCCGTGCGTTCGATGGGACCACTTGATGCTCAAAATCAAAAGCTGAAAACCCTCGTGGTCGATGAATGGATTCATCGACCCCTGGCCTACTAATCTCGTCTGTCGGTTCCGTTCATGCGGCACACTATAAGGTATAATGCATGTCAACCTCGACATCTCCAGCTCCGCATGCATCTGACGTCATCCACTCCCCCCACCCTCTCCCTGCTCCCCCCGCCGGCCTCCTTGCCCCCCCCCACCCCTCCCTCTCTCTCCCCCACCCCCCCCCACCCCCCTCTCCCTGCTCCCCCCCGCCGCTTCCCCCCGCCGGCCCCCTCCGCCCCCCGCCCCTCTCCCCCCCCCCCACTTTTCACTCTCTCTCCCCCCCTGCCACCCCCCCGCCCCTATTCCCGCGCCCCCCCCCCCCCCCCCTTTCCCTCCCCCCTCTATCAGGCATGGGCAACGTCCCTCGAAGGAACGCGTTTAAAACAGCACGGGGTAAGGTTTACTTGCGGAGCGCCAGCCGCAGGCGTGGGAGGGGGGGGGCGGAGGCACCGGCAGCGGGCGTTCTGGAATCCGTGCGTGAGGAGGACGAGGGGAGCATTGCCATCTGAACCATGCTTAGCATGAAACTGCTGCGCTATTATGGCGGGGCTGATACATCGATTGCTGCTGTATAACAGTGCTGCTAATGTAGTGATTAGTATTGCCATTACTATCAGTATATGGATTTGACATTGAAAAGGAGTTCGTATAGATGGATTAGGGTAAGGGATGAGTGGGGTTAGGGGATGGGATGGATGGATTCAGCGGTGCTTTGATAGATGATTGCGTGGGTTCTTGGTTTTGCTGTACGCCGAAGGTACGGACGGGAAGGGATCTTGGCCATATAGAGGTGGTGTTGTTTGAACCCCCCCCCCCCCTCCTCCCCCTCCCCCCCGCTCCGACCCGATGCCTCCTCTATTAGTAGTGTGTGACTGTCTTCAGGCTTTCACTCTGTGTTTTCGTTTTTTTTATCATTTTTTCAGGTTTGTTTTAGGCGGGGAAGGGGAAGGCGGTGATGTTTTTTTTAGTGTTGTTGGGTCACTTAATAATATACTTGCCAAGTATACTGGAAGCTGTCAGGTATGGTTTGTGGGGGGTAAGTTTCCTTTTTTTCTTGGCTGTGTTCCGCTTTTTTTGTGTTTTGTTTATGTTTGTGCTGTGCGTGGAAAAGGCGTGTTGGCATATGGCGGGCGGCTGTTTGTTTGCCTCCGGTTTATTTATTTCCGCTTCGTTTCGTTTTTTTTTTGTTCTTGTTTTATACCTCGATTTTCTTGTGGGTTTTCCTAGTTTATTCTAGATTCACGTAGACTACATTTTTTACTTGATTTCTTGTTCTTGTAACTACTACGATTTGTTTTGCCTCTCTGTTGTCACGGTGAGAGCTCGTTTTCGCTCTTTTCTTAGTTCATGTGGTGAAGGGAAGCGGGGAGTGGTAGACTGCATCGTTCGTTTATCTGAAAGGTGTGACGAATTTCTGGGAGTAGATGGGCGTTGAGGATGGGATAGGGGGGAATTATAGGTTGGAAGGAGGCGGTTAGGGTGTGGATCGCGGGGCGCTTTGCCGGGCGCGAGGAAAGCAGTAGGAAACGAAACGCAATGGAATGGAATGAAGATACACTACTTGTAAAATGAAAAGAACGAGAACGGAGAAGAACAACGGAAGAGAAGTAAACGCCACGATCAAAACGGTAGTCGGATCACTGAGATAGTCATGTTAAATGATGGTCATGACGATGATGATGGTCATGACGATGATTATGGCTTCATGATATGGTGATAATCACGGCTTTTCACGGCGCGGTCGTTTCTCCTTGCACGTTCCTGTGGGCCGGTTTGGTTCGGACCTCGCCTTTTCAAACTCCTACGGTTCGGCTCGGTTCAACCCGGACCCCGCAAGTCCCGAACCCTACGACTCCATTCAGCCCCGTGGGAAGCGAACAGAACCCAGCCGAACCGTGGAAAAACTCGTACGGTTCTTTCGCACTTGGCTTGGCTGTATGTAGTACGAAAGCCTTTCCACGGTTCGGAACCGCGGTTCTTCAGGAGCGGACTTATTACGGGCCAGTTCGATTCGGAACAAAGTGGGGGGGTAGACTCCCCGTGCCACAATGTGGGGGACTCCCCCACATTGTGGCAAGAGGGGGGGTTCCCCATATTGTTTTCTGGTCGGTTCGGTTCGGAACCAAGGGGAGAGAGACTCCCCCCTCGCCACAATGGGAGGGAGTCCTCCATCTTGTGGCAGGGGATTGGGAGCCCCTCACCTGTGGCAAGGGAGGGGGAGTCCCTCACCTTGTGGCAAGGGGATGAGGGGGTCCCCTAACTTGTAAGGGATTGGGGGCCCCTCACCTTGTGCTAGGGAGGGGGAGCCCCCCACCTTGTGGCAAGGGAGGGGGGGGGGGTCCCCTACTTCCCTGCCTTGTGTCAAGTGCGGGAGAGCCGCCCCCTCTTTTGTGGCAAGGGGCTCGAACTGAATCATAGCAAGGAACTGTACATAGCCCTGATGACGACGCTAAGATTATGGTGATGATGCTAAGATAATGCTGACGATGACGATGATTTATTCAATTTTCCTCGTGCAGGCAGGCAAGGGGAGGGGAGGGGGGGAAGGGGGGGGGGTTGTGACTGTACTCCTGCCGTCATCGTAGCAGCCGGCTTCCGTAACACGTTATGTAACATTATTTGCCGCCGACAGGTCATGTTATTTCGATAAAGATGTGTTCAATGGATGAAAAATCGCACCAACAAATCAGTGTCTCAGCGCGCACCCAAGTCAGAGCGACTTGCTTCTTTGAACCGACAGAGAAGTAGTTATAATAATTGCCCTTTTTATCTACTGGAGAACAAACCCCTCACTACTTGGAGGGGATTTTGTCGTGAAAAACGACGTTGCAGTGCTACAAGGGCTCACGAGACGTCAGAAAAAAAGCGCGAGTTGCCGTAGCGAAGGGCGATTTTATGCAGCTTTATTACTGTAGACTAAGTACCCAATAATCCCGTTCGGGAAACAAAGCTCTTCGTGGAATTCCAACACCAAAACCCGCGTCGTGGAAGTTGAGCAGGATATACAAGTACCTGGTATACAATATCCATGTTTTTGTGGACAAACCGCTTGGGATTCGAGTGGAATAATAACTGTTTATATAACAATGAAAACGGAACCTCTTTACAATCACAATTATTAACAGCTGCACCCACCCGCGTTTTTTTGGGGACAGCACTCCTTGGAATTTGGGGGGTAAAACTACGTACTTGATTTTGGGGAAAAAATGCTTGAAAATGCTATGGGGACAAACCCACTTAATTTTTTGGGTGGATTTAACCGCTTTAATAAGTTTCTTATAGCATTGGATTCTCATCTTCGATTCCGCCAGAATCCGATTCGGCAAAATTCGGGCGGAGAAGAAAGCCCGACCTTTCTTATAGCGAACGGATTTTGTCAGACGGATTTCAGCAGGACTGTCATTTTTTTTTGAAAACAGCGCGCGCAAAACCCAACACCACACAGCAGCAGCAGCAGCAGCAGCACACAGCAGACCGATACAGACATACAGACGCAGCGCAGAGGCAGCAGACCACACGCAGCAGACCACACAGACGTTGCAAACATGCCGGACCAAGAGGCACCAGAGTCGCTGTTGCTAAGCTACAACAGCCTGGCGGAAGCAGCTATAGAGCATTTTGCAGAGTGCTGTGTTGGAGGCATGACACAGAAGCAGATACTCATGCAGCTCCTCCAGCTCCTGCCACCAACCCGACTTTGTGTAGTCTTTGCGAGGGTGCACACGCCGCCTCTTGACAGCCCTTGACATCTCATCGTCCTCTGTGTCGGGCTCTAGCTCGTCTTCGTAGTCTTGTAAGATGAGGTCCCAGGTGGCGACACTACGCTGCTGCTGCAGATGGAAGGCAGCTAGCGTGGTGGCAAAGACAGCAGAAACGTCGACACCAGCTTTTTCTCTCGCTGTCGCGGCCATTTGATGGTGCACCACGCGTCCCGAGGGCAAGCCAAGTTCGTAGGCTAGCCCACGGGCGACGCCCAGCAGCCCTAACAGCGCCGGCACTGCAGCACGCATGTGGGGTAGCCCGATGTGTGTGTGTGTGTGTGCGCGCGCGCGGCGCAACCAGAGAGTTTCAAATAATCCGAGACAGAAATCCGGGTTGGGCAGCGTCTCGGATTTTGGTCAGGAATCCGAGTGGCCGCAACTCGAAAAAAAGCTGAAATCGGATTTTTCCGAATTGGATTGTGCCAAAATCCGTGTCTATAAGAAGGCGGAAATGGGCTCAAATCGGATTCTGGCGGAATCGAAGATGAGAATCCAATGCTATAAGAAACGGCCTTATTTTTAGAGCCCTAAAACCCCTCTCTATACTAATTCCACGTAATTTTGTCCCCAACACGGGTGTCCAGCTGGAAAGGTGTTGAGTGGGTGCCCCGATTTATTATCACCCGTGACAAGCCGACACAGACAGGCGCTCCACACTACACATACTGCAATGCTCTGCAGTGGGTTGTATGTTTAGCTTTTTTGTATTTGCGGGATATATGCCGGTTTCACCGCTTGTTCTTATCTTGCGCTCTCTTAAATCGGGCGTACCCACTGCTGCACTTCGAAATTCGAACTTTGGGTTGGGTGCAACCACCTTGAACTTTGGAGGCCAAGTCCTTGGAAATAGAGTTGGCTTGTTGCAGCAGCACACTAACGGAGTCGGCGGAATGTTTGGAAACCCCCCCGCCCGCCCCAACACGCGAAAAAGCTAAAACTGCGATTTCGTGTAGGGGACCTGGACCTACCAGAAAGAAGAAAGGGATAGTCTATACCAGTAATCGGGAGGAGGACGTGGATGCACACGTGTGCCCGTGTGGCACAATAGAAAGTATGAATCACATGATGGGAGAATGTGAAGTATACAAGGAATGAGGTGTGTTCGAGGAGGCGATGAAGAAATTAGACGACATGGAGTTTGGTAAACTAGAGAGTAGTGAGAAAACGATCGCCATCCTAGAAGATAAATGGCGGCCACAGACGGCGAAACAGGAAGGGGATGGGATTAGCAAACAGTTTTTATGCAATATATATATGGAAAAAGCGTAATGAGCGCCCAAACGTTGGCGGTGCCTCTATTAAGAGTAGGAACGGTGCTCTGTCTCGAAAGCGGTGTGTGGTCAATGGCCAAATGACCAAGGCAAGCAACAAATGAGTACCCCCCCCCCCCCCGGCCCCAACACCGTACCACACCTCCCCCGTCGCCGTTGCCAATTCGCGCAAAACACACATCGCCTAGAGCGACTACTACTATATACGTATGTATTGCCAGCCCATTGAATCGTGATCAGGTTGCGCATGTCATACAACTGTCAGTACATGCTTCCCAAAGCCAGTTTTTGGGCGAGGTAGACCTCCCCACGTAAGGTACATAAGAAATCTTAGCTACCCTATCTGGCGCGCCGCTGTTCTATTCCTTCTTCCGCTTGTTCCTGAGTATTATAGGGTCAACATATTCTACTTCCTAACGTGCTACCACGATGGTGACGACACATACCATACGTTTAGTGTGTGCGTGCACGGTGCTGGTAGCACTGCGACTACCACGGCCACTAGTACTGCGTGGTGCCATCGCACCACCGCAGACACAACAAACAAATGTCTTTTTCGAGAAGAAAACCGCTGACTGAAAAAAGCAAAAGTCGGGCCCTCAATCAGTAATCGAAGAACCCCCACGGTCTCTCGTGAGGCGAAAGCTACTGTGCGAAAGCTATTGTGAACACCATTAAACATGAGATGATGCGCAAATATGATACATCCGTTACAGCCAGCCACGCCCCCCAGCGGTATTCTCCTCCGAGCCCGATTTCGACACCGCGGCAGTTTGTAACGTTGTACGAGCTATAACACCCAGCACGTACGAGTAGGTCAATACAGTAGTACACGCCGCTTGTCACAACAACCAACGTCCGTCTCCATACCATGTAACGGTCACAAGGCGGCACAAGCCAAAAGGGGGATGTGGATGTGGGATGCGGGGGAAGAGCGGGACATTTCTTTTTTGTGGAGTGATCGAATCCCCACGATTCCTTTCTTCCTCTCTTCCTCACATCTCCAATCCTTGCTGACCTCAAAAAAAAACCCGACCGGTCGATCAACCGAAGAGCAATTTTACTTCCCTTCCTTTCTCAACCTCTGCAGGCCTAGATAAACGCAAAACCGATCCATCTTTGTTTCCAGAGCGATTCTTGATGCTCTCCCTTTCTCGAACTCTGCTAGCCTCGATGAAACCAAGAGCCGATTGGCAGATCGAGCGAAAAACAATTATTCTCTCAATCTATGTTGGCCTCGACAAAACCAAAACCGACGAATCGATCGAACGACAAGCGAGCCTCCTTTTCTTTTTCTTTCACAATCTCTGCTTGCCTTGATGAAACAAAATCCGATACCGACGAGCGATTCTACCTCCCTTTCTTTCTCAATCTCCGCCAGCTTTAAAAAAAAAAACAATACCCAGAGATCGATCAAATAACAGCAATTCGCCGCTGACCTCGCCTATTGCATTTTTTGCCACGTCCATGCCATACCCACCGGATAATCGAAGTCGCCACCAGGACCCGCGGAATTTCCGCAGCGACAACTAAATCCCGCAGCATTGCTCTAAACTAACTAACTGCGTTGTCTGTTGTCTCACACTCATATGTTATCTCACCCAAAATCGCTCGGTCGACTTGTTGGCACGTACAACTACCGCTGCTACTGCTGCTACTATTAATGCGAACTGGTGTACGTTTTCTGCCATCAAGCCGGTCGTAGCTTCCTTTCCTTCTTCCTCCCTTCCTTCACAACATTTGCCCCGACCTGATCCACATGACCATTACAATCACCATTCTCGTAATAATCATCATCACTGTCATCACCGTCATCACCGTCGTCGTCATCATCTTCCTCATCAATCTCATCACAACCATCGTCACTCGTTCTAAACCCGCGCGGTGCGGTAAGCCACATCAACATCAAAATAATCAAATCATCATTAGCATCAGCATCAGCACAAAAAAAAGCGACCTACAAGAAAAATGAGAAATATATCAGTAACAACACCACCCACAGCAAAACAGACAAAACCAACAGAAAGAAAAGGGCAATCACCAAAACCAACGCGATCTAATCATGTGGTAGTGTACCCAAGGTACCCCAACTCCATCGTCGCATCGAGGAGCCTAAAGGCAGTCTCCTTGTTGGAGTACTGCGGTAGAGTCATCCTCCGGTCGCTGCCAGATATTTTTGGGGAACCGTCACGATGAGAAAAGGGGGGGGGGGGGAGATAGAAGGGGGCGAGTGAGGAGGGGGAGCGAAGGCAGAGGCGAAATGCCCCGATTTTGGTCGGAAACGAAATCACGACGAAGGAGGGGGGGGAGGGGGGAGGCACGAAGTCGAACGCAACACAACGGAGAGGAGGGAGAAGCATAATCATTAGCGCCGCGCAATATTCGCATTAGCTTTAGCATCAGTGACAATAGCACCACCATCAGCATAAGCAGTAACATGAGAAATATGTCTGTTTCCACCACAGACGTCTGCCGCAGTTCAAGAAGGAAAAAAAATCCACGACTTCGCAGCAACAATGTCTGTTTTTGCTTGTGAGCAAGGTGTCTGTCCGAGATACAACTGCAAGCTTCAGAAGAACACCTTGGACTTGTGTCAGAAACAGACACCATAGATTTGTGTCCGAAACAGACGCAGTAACTTACGTTCGTGTCGGAAACAGACACCTTATACTCGAACTGGTGTCAGAAACAGTCACCTTATACTCGTCCTGGTGTCGGAAACAGTCACCTTATACTCGAACTGGTGTCGGAAACAGACACCTTATGTTTGTGTCGGAAACAAATATGCCTTGTAGCCCAATGGATAAAGCGTCTGTACAATTCCGGGCTCGGGCGTCGGCATGGATATTATTATTTTAGCGGTATCTGGCTAAAAATATATACCTGGTACTCTTTACTTTTAATATTCGTAAAGCATAGCACCGTGGTGGGAGGACGGAGGAGGGAGGACTGCCTGCTACATATGTGACCCCGAATCTTACAAACTATAGGCACGAAGGCGAGGGAGCGAGCACAAGGAATGCAAAGACAATACCAGGTCGACGAGACAGTCCGGCTGGGCAAAGAAAAATGTCCGGCTGGGGTCGCTCTTTCTGAGGTTGCGTTGCCGTTGCCACGGTAGCCGGAGGGAGCGGCAACTAGCGCTGTGTTGTGAATGCAACAGCGTTCAATTGACACAATATGAAAACATGCGCAAGTGTTGGGAGTTCAACCTTTTGTATTACCTGTTCGTCAGAGGATGAAAAAAAAAAAGGACACGTGTTACTACCTGTTGGAAAACGTTCGGGGTCGAATCCTGCCCTCAGCACTACCAGGCACCATTTTTTCCCGTTTTACGCACGTAGGGTCTCCGTCGCGGACAGTACGAAAGCGTAAGTAAAGGAGCAAAATTTGGTGAAAGTGGACGGCAAAAAGCTCGAGGGAAAGCGAATCCTACCGTGCGCAAGATAAAAACCAAAAAGGGTCAGATTGACACCTGTGACCACTGCTGGTTCAGTGTACCGCTGGGTGAAAAACGTTTCCATGTCTTGGGCTGGAGAAAAAAGACATTCAAAACAAGAACAAAAAACGTAAAAGCCCTGTGCCCCCCCCCCTCCCCCCTCCCCTCACCGGTGCTCCGTCCCGAAAGGGATGATGCGTGGTCAATGGTCAAATGACTAAGGCAAGCAACCAATGAGTACGCCGCCCCTCCCCCTCACCTCCCCCGAACCCCCCGCCCTCCCCCTCCCCCCCCCCCCACACACGTCCTCACCCACCCCCCGATCCCACCAAACCCATCCTCCAGCTCCTCCCCCCGATCTTCCCCAACCAACTCCAACCCCCGAATGCGCTCAAAGTTTTTCGCCTCCCTCGCTCACCATGTGGAAGCCCGGGGGCACGCGTCGAGAACGGGGCCCTTCTCGATGGCCCAGCGGTGGTCCTCGTTGAGGGCATCGTCGTCGAACCCGAAGGGGGGCGCGCGGCTGCTGCCGGACCAGAAGAGCAGCAACCGCCGCTTCCTCTCCTCCTTGAGGCCGTAGGCCCACTCCCAGAACCACCGGATCACCTTGTGGCCCAAGCCGTAGTCTGAGTCCACGTACCTGGTTCATCGGAAGTCAGGTCGGGTCCGCAGTCCAAAAAAATAACATACACGCAAAAAGGAGCGCACATGCACGCATGTAAACGAGCGCAGAAGCCGACAGCAGGTGAAAAACAGAAAGAAAAAAGGACAGATACACCGAAAAAAATGAATAAATGGGAAATAAATGGGAAAAAAGAAAACGGGGAATCATGTGCAGAAATAGGGAAAAAACAGACAAGACAAAAATGATTAAAAAAAATTAATAATCATATCAAGTCTCAAGCGGCGCCGAAATAAACCTTCTCAATCTTCTCATCGACCACTTCAGTTACCGCCAACGTCCCGAGCCGGCCGAGGAGAGACAGGTAAATGCAAAACCCCAGAACTGAACTCTACTTGTTTACGATTGGAAAAATAAATCGGGGAAAATGGGAGAAAAAAAAGGGAAAAATAGGGGGAAAAAGGGCGGGAAATTCGGAAAAAATAGGAAACCAATCAGGAAACTAAATGGACCGACCAACGAACCGACCAACCAACCAAAACCGGCCGACCGAATAGACCAGACAGTGCGCATGTTCAGACGAGGAGGGACGGGCGGCGTGGGGCGGTCGATGGTTCCTCTCACCAGACGTTGGCCTGCAGCTTCATCAAGTTCACGTTTCCTTGGGGGCCCGACACAATCGTCGCCACCTGAAGAGCATGAAAAAAACACGAGAGAAGAAACAATATCACCAGAAAACAAGAGGAAAATTAACGTAAAAAAGAAGAAAAAAAAAAAAAAAAAAAGCGACTACAAAAAACGAAGACAAAACCAATACAAAAAGAAAAATACTAAAAGCCGTAATCTACAAGCTGTCACGAAGTACAAAAGTAGCCACTGCTTGCGCGAGCAACGAACGGCTGACAGTGACAAGGATACGTAGTCGCCTGTAACCAATAGCATACTGGTACCTGGCACACGATATCCCGACGCAAGCACACATCATACATCGATAGTCGTTCGTGCGCTCGCCATTGCCTTTTCAATGGCAGTAGCGGCACCATATCGCCCGGAAGGCTATTCTACGGCAGTGCGCGTGTGTTGTTGACGCTAAATGTGGACCTGAGCTCGATGGTTTGTCACATCCTCAGGCGGCAGCCGCGCATCAAAACAAAGCAAAGCAAAACAAACCGAGGCGAAAATCCATCCGCAGCGAACCTATCGGGGTGAGGCGCAAGCCTCGAAACCTCCTGGGTACCGGTGCATGACATAACATGGTATTCAGCATCCGCAAGCCAACCCACCCCAACCCAGGCTACCCCACCCCACCCCACCCCACTCCACCCCACCCCACTCCACCCCACCCCCTCCCCTCCTCTCGCCTTCCCACCAACGCCTCAAACATTCGCACCGAAACCCAAGGCAAACTAACGAATAAACGCCTAAATACCTCCGACGGAAGGAGGATGGACAACGAGTTCTTCGGAACCACATCCTCCATGCCCTGGCGCATGGCCGTGATCGCCGGTTCCGCGCCTCCCAACGCCCGTCTCCTGGTAGCCATTGCAACGAACTCCTTCTTGTTTCGATCGTTCACGCGCTTGTTCTCGCCCCCAGCAACGAGAGGAACCTCACAGATCTTGCAAGGATAGCACCGGGAGGCGGAAGCAGGAAGGGCGGGGGGGCGGGGGGGCGGGGGCGGGGGTGGGGCGGGGCGGGGGGGGGGGGGGGGGGGGTTCTCATGTACTGCTTGCCTTAAAGCATTTCACCATTGACCAATAATCCCTTTCGAGACAGAGCACCGTTCCTGCTCCTCATAGACAAACCCCTCCAATTTGGGAGGGGAGGGGGTGTGAGAAAGGGAATAGGGACAAGGGTTAAGCCTTCAGCTACTGCAAAAAATATCACTCCAGTTTCAAGTAGTTGGTCCCGAAATCGTGGCTGCAGTTCTCTACGGGTTAATGCCTTTACAGCTGGACATCCTTTTGGGGGGCAAAACTACTTAGAAATAGTATAGGGAACGGTTTCGGGGCCCTAAAGGGATTAAGGGAGGGTGAGGGGGGGGGGGGATGAGATCGGGCGCGGGGGAGGGGGGGGGGGGGCGCGGGCAGGCGAGGAGTGATGGTAGTAATTTGCTTTGTGTAAGCGTATGAAAGCTATTCCAATAAGAATACACGGCACGCCTCCATCAGGACAAGGTCAACTGAGCGAGCCAAAAAACATTGGCGTTCAGACGAGGCAGAGGCCAAAGCACCTACAAAAGATGCACGCAAAAACGACAAAAACCTCTCCACCGAAACCAATTATGCTACCGGGTAGTTGAATCCCCCCCCTCCCCCCAACACGCAAGTATTTTACCAGGAGTAAAGTCCTCCACCCATCCCCCCCCCAGCCCGACCTCTACCCCACCCCACCCCCAATCCCAACCTTCATCTTCGACTCCCCACCCCCTCCACCCCACCTCTCCATCCGGCCCCCTGTCCGAGATGCAAAAGAAAAGCTCCATGCCGTTGCCGTCCGGCTTGTCGCCAAAGGTGTGCTCCAGAACCGCACGCATGGACGATAAGTACTGCGTGTCTCGCCCGCAGAACTCCTCCCACGTCGGCGTCAGACCCTGCACAGCAACAGCAGCAACTTTTTCAACAAGAAGAACAAGAAAAACAACAACAACCACAACAACAACCACAACCAAAACCACAACCACAACCACAACCACAACCACAACCACAACCACAACCACAACCACAACAACAACAACAACAACAACAACAACAACAACAACAACAACAACAACAACAACAACAACAACAACAACAACATAAGGAACAACATTAAAAAACAACGATCAGCGAAATCAACAGCCTCACGAAGAAATTTCCGTAAGAGGAACACGAGTGACTCACGAGCAGGGTGCTCCACACGGCGTCTGGCATCACCACGCCAAGCGGCGTGCCTGAGATGAGGCTCATCGAGATCGCACGACCCGCAGCGCGGAAGAACTGTAACGAGGACATAATCACAACCCATGCCCCCGCGCCGCCGCCGAAATAGCCGGAGAAAACAAAACAAAAAACACAGAAAACACAAAAACCCAACAAAAACAGAAACAAGCAACATGAGAAAAAACGATAAAGAAAAAGAAAACAACCCCACAAACACAACGACGAAAACGTAACCACAAAAAGATAACCACAACCATGACCACAACCAGAAACATAGCCACAACCACAACCAGCAACGTAGCCATAAACATAACCACAAAACATTACCACAACCATGTCCACAAGCAAACATATATCCACAAATATAACCACACACGAAAAACCGCAAACAAAAATAACAAAACAAGCAACGACAAACACGCACACACGCGCGAGGAGCAGCACAGCACGTGCGCGTGGCGAGCGGACGAGAGATAGACACAGGACACGGGGGGGCACGGGACACCGGACACGCGGCATGGGACACGGGAGACACGGGACGGGGAACACGAAACACAGAATACGGTACAAGGAAGAGCGGCGACGGCGAAGCAAAAAAAACGTAACGTACAGGGAGTCAACGTGAGGCGGTAGAGAAATTGAGGGGTTATGGAGTGGCAGCGGGTGGAAGGGGGGTGGGGGGGGGGCGAGCGGCATGAGCACCGAGACGGATAATGCAAACGAGCTGCGACATCACCTCGGTCGGGGCCTCGCAACCTTAACGTTCAAACACATTCCACAGCAAGCGGTGCCGTTGCAAGGTGGTGCCGCCTAGCCCAGCCATATTACAACGACAAGAAACAGCAAAAACAACGCCAACGCCAACATCAACGCCAACGCCAACGTCAGCGACAGGTAGGCGAGTGTGTTCTTGGCGCGCGGGGGGGGGGGGGGGGGGGGGGGGCGTACAACCCCCCCCCCCTTCCTTCCCCGACTCAAGACACGGACCATCCGCTGCTGGCCTAGCGTCCCCCCCCCCTACACCAACCCTCCCTCGAGCCAACCCCCCCCCCTCTCTCCTCTCTCGCTCTCACCCTGAGGCGGCTCTCGGTGTCCTCCTTGTTATTGCTAGCCACCGCCAGCAGCCCCGTCGCGTTCGGCCGCACCGCCGTCGGGTCGGGCTCGTACACTGTGAAGAGGGGGAAGTACTTCCAGAACCCGCTGTCTGTGATCAGCCCTAAATCAGACGTGGTGCTAGAACTTCGCTGATTGTTACCACCGTTACCACCACCACCACCACCACTACCAGCTATCCGCGCCCTCGCCCCCTCCAGCATCCTCAACCTCGCAGCACCAATGGCAGAAACAGTAGTCCGGGCAGCAGCGGCAATAGCGGCAGCAGCAGCCGCAGTAGCAGCAGAAACCTCACGTTGGGCAGCGGTAGAAGCAGCAGCCGCGTCATCAGCAGCAGTGCGAGCAGCAGCAGCAACGCGATTAGCAGCGGCGGTAGCAGCCGCAGCAGCAACAGCACCATCGGTACCCGCGGCACAAACAGCTGCCGCGGCCGCAGCAGTAGCAGCCGCAGCGGCGGCATCGGCAGCGGTAGCGGCGGTAGCAGTAGCAGCAGCGGCAGCAGCCACGGCGTTATCCTTAGCTGTTTCCTCCTTGGAGGCAGCGACGACGGCGGCGGCGATAGCAGCGCCCTCAGCGGCGGTACTGACCACAGCAATATCACCAGCACCATCACCAGCGCCAGCGCCAGCGCCAGCAACAGGATCAACCGCGGGAGTGCGGGGGCTAGATGCGGCAGGAGGAGTCGGCCGGCCAGAACGGGGTGGAGTGTCGGGGGGCACGAACATCCCAGGGGCCGCGAACGCTGATATCGTCGAGCTTAGCACGAACGGCGTTGCACCGGCGGCTCGGGCCCCAACAAAGGGAGCTCGGTTCCGGGTCGAGGTCGGGGTTGCCGTGGCGCCAGTGGTGGTGGTGGTGGCGGTGGCGGCGGGAGGGGGGGGAGGGGGGGAGTCCGGATCGTCACGCCGGCGGAGTTTGGGTTCGAAAACCTCAGAGAGCATGTCGATCAGCTCGCGCATGGGCCCGTCCCCCTCTCCTGAAAATGAGTCGATCAAATAAAGCAACCCACGACCACAAAAGAACAATAAAAAAAAACGAACGAACGAACGGCGTGCACCGGAACAAACGCGCCAACAAAAGCACACAAACAAACAAAAAACACACACAGACACACAAATACACAAATAGAAGCGGCGGCAGCGGGGGGGGAGGGGGGGGGGAGAGGGCGCGGCGTGCGTGTGAAAGCACCTGGGTTGCGCTACAGTAGAATAAAACCGGCAAGGACGGAAAAGAGTAGGCGATTCTCAATTGAGCAGGGCTGATTGAAAGGGCCAAGTCGGTCGCCTCCAGGCCACCGGAGGCCGACAATTACTATCCCGGGGGGGTTGGGCGCTATTACTGCTGCTACTACTACATCTGCGACGACTACACTGCAGTATTGTGATACTGCCACCACCACCACCATCACTATCCCACGCCACCACCGCCGTCACCGCCACCATCCCTACCACGACAACCACTTATACCACTACCGCAATACCGCAACAGCAGCCAACAGAAGGCCGCGACAACTGCTCATACCACCACCACCACCGTACCGCACCAGCAGCCAACATAAGGGGCAGAGCGACAGACGGACAAAAGAACGGATGCCCTCGACTACCGGAAGCTTCAATCGTTTGGTTTTGGTTTTGGTTTTGGTTTTGGTTTTGCTTTGTTTTGTTTATGCTCTTCTCACCTTGCTCGCTGACGAACTTAAGCTCGGGCCGTTGCCCCATTATCTTCGGCGACGCAGCAGCTAACTGCTGCATCACCATATCCAACATCACGCGACTTTTTTTCGCGTTTTTAGGGCGGCGGCGGCGGCGGCGGCAGCAGCAGCAGCAGCAGCAGCAGCACCGACACGACACGACACGGAACGAAACGATAAAAAAACGAAACGAAACGAAACAAAAAGACAAGAAAGGACACGATCGCCGATCGTTTTACATTGGCGGCGCCGTTCGTAGAAAACCGATGAAGTCACGACACCGAGGTGGCGGGAACAGGACAAGGAGGGGGGAGGAAGAAGGGGGGGGGGGGGAGAGGGGGTGAGAGGGGGGGGGGGGGGGAAGGGAGAAGGGGGGGGGGAGGCAAAGAAAAGTAAATTGACACTGTTGTTGAGCTCTACAGACGTTGTGTGCGATATCAGCGGGGGGGGGGGGAGGAGGACGAGGACGAGGAGCGAAACAATCTGCACAGCAGAGCGTAAAACCCGACCCATGCGGAACACAAGCGCTTTCGCTATGCCTTGCTCTACCTTGCTGTGCTGTGCTGTGTTTTGCTTTGCTTTGCTTTGCTTTGCTTTGCTTTGCTTTGCTTGTACCTTTTAGCTTTATATTTGATTTGATTGGTCTTGGGTAGCTCCGTTAAGCGGAGCGTAGCTCCGCTACGCTTTACTCCACTTCCCTTTATTTCACTTCACTCCATTGCACTCTACCTCCCCTTGAACCATTTCCAACTCCCAAAAAAAATCCTACCCGGTATCAAATAGTCTAAATCCAAGTGTTTTGTCGCCTTGTCGGGAGTGCGGTGCTAAAAGGGTTTCATCGCGTCACTTTTATAGTCTTTGGCTTTGCCTTGCCTTGCCTTTTCCTTAAATACTTTGCTTGGGTTCGCGTTTTCTTCCCAACTCACGGTTCGGCCATGCGGTTGACGGTGAGCTCTAGCCCCTTCAGCTGTCCACCGCTCCTGGCCTCCAAGCCGGAGATAATGTACTCCAGCTTCTGAGGCGTGTCCACCGCCCCCTCAATCCTCAGCAGCACAGACAGCCGGGTCTCTAGAACCGAAGGGTCGGCGTCGACGATTTCCTCCATGGCCGTAGAGTACTCCAACACCTTGGGAGGGGGAGCGGACGGCGAAACAATAAGATGGTCAAAGGCAAGGGTACAACAACGATACCTTGTTAGCAGATGTACAGCAAATACAAAACCGAACAAAAAGAGGGGCGGCGGGGAACTCAGTTTGATTTGTTATCTTTCGTTCGCGCCAAAATTGTTGCCTGTGATCCACACGCCACAGAGGCTCATCACATATGGACGGACACAACAGTAGCCACATCGGAGGGCTGGGGTGAAAGGAGGAGAATTTTCCCCTTTTGTGTATTCCATATAGTTCTACTATAATAACAAAGGCTGCTAACAAAGGATGTCCGCGTTATTATCCCTTTTGGCCCGATAACACATAATACAGCTGTCATATTTCCGTATTTCCAACCATCTAAGAGAGGCGTGAGCGCCCAGCCGTACGGATAGGACCATGCTGCCTGCGCCCCTCGCAGCATGACTCCTTGGGTTGAAGTCCGGGCATCAACTCTTGCCATCCCCCAATCACGCAGTAGTCGACGCTGGAATCGTCGTTTTTTTCATCCTCAATTTTTTCCCTCTGAAGTCCCAAGGGGCTAAACCCTTTAAGCACGGCACTCCCGACACGGGGACATGGGGGACAAAACACTTGGAGTTAGACTAGGAAAAAAAAATAGGACATGGAAAAGGGTTAGAAAAGTCCACGACAAAGACGGTCCACGACAAGATGGCTGACGGGGGAACAGGTGTCACAGGGGGGGATCTCGTCTCCGTAATTTGTCATATCTGACAGCCTCTCTCTGCCGCCTCTCTTGTAAATATCTCTCGCTCTTTTCCGCTCTGGTGAACTCTATCCACCTATCCCTGCCTCATCTCTCTCGTTATCTACCTACAGCCCAAATGTTGAAGATCTCTGTAAGTAGGAATGGTGCTCCGTCCCGAAAGGGGTGCGTGGTCAATGGTCGAACGACTAAAACAAGCAACAAAAAAGACTACGGCCTTCCCCTAACACCGTCCCCGCCCCGCTCCGCTCCACCCCCCCTCCCACCCGCAACCGCCCCCGCCCCCTCACATCCCGCCCCAACCCCCACCACCCCATCACCCCAATTCCACACTCACCATCTCCTTAAAGGCAGACGGTATTCCTAGAGACGCCTCCCCAGCAATAACCGAAAGAATGTGCTTCGGGTTTCGCCCAGAGCCTCTGCTTCCTCTCCTTCTCCCCCCACCACCCCTACCCGCCGCCACCCCCGTGTCGACTCGGTTTTCCCTCACAACGCCCACCAGCTCTGGTGAGGGGGACAACAAGGGGGGGATCATGGGGGGTGTGGGTGTGGGTGGGGTGGGGGGGCAGGGGAGGTGATAGTGGGAGGGAGAGGGAAACGGAGGGGGGGGGGGGGAGGCGAGGATGGAGGGGGGGGGGGGGGGTGTACTCAGTTTGTGCATGGCCGTTGTCCCATGGCCATAGACCCTCGCATCCCTACCATGCTGGGACGGAGCACGTCGGGTTTTCACCAACCAGGCAGGCATTGCTTGCACCAAGCGCGAAGCGCCGTGAGATGTTCGGCGAGTCGCATGAAGGGTGAGCTGCATACCACTATGAACCGCTTGTGAGGCGGACTTACAGGTAATGGGGGGCGGGGGGGGGGGGGGGGCGTGAGGGTCCGAGCGAGGAGTGGGGGTAGGGTGGGGTGAATAGGGTCGTGGGAGCGAGGAACGGGGCGGGGGAGTTGGGTGGGGGCGAGGTGGGAGTGGGGGTGAGGGTGGTGAGCTTGAGAGTTCAGAAAGGGTGCGGAATGGCACCGAATTTTTGCGACTACTTTTTCGAACGTACCTGGTGGCGGGGACAGTCGTAACATTAGCTTCGCATATCTTAAAGGTACCGCACTCCTTGAGCAGCAGCTTCGCAACCCACAAAAAAACGTATTTTCAGATCAAGCGTCCGCGCATGGTCCCTACCCTCTCCGCTCCGCCCCTACCCCCCCCCCCCCCGCTACGCTCCCCCCCCCCCCCCTATCCATTTCCCTCACCGTCAAAATGTCCCGGGCTATCGTCCACAGCCTGCAGGTAGACCAGGTAGCCCCTCAGCAGCGCGCCGAATCGATCCGGCTCTGTGCCTCCCACGTCTCCCTCTATAACCGAAAGCGAGTCCTTGAGACCCGCCCAAAGGGCCTCGAATGACCCCCCCGCTACCTCAGAGAGTATGGCGTCGACGGGGTTTTGTCCAGCGGTGGGAGGAGTCAGCAAATACCTGACAAATTGGACAAGAAAAGAAGAGGCAGTTGTGTGTGTGGAGGGGGGAGGGGGGAGGAGGGGAGGGAGGGGTGGGGGGGGGTTGACCTGGGCAGGAGAAGCAACGGGAGGGTGGGCGTGGCGAGGAAGCGCGAAGCACCCATGTACACAGTGCCAACGCCGCATGTGTCCTTTTTCGGTGGAACTATTACCGCGACACGAGGAGCGGCAGTCATCCAGCTATTACCACATACTCGAATAATTATTTTGTAATTATACTGCCATCGCGATATCTGTGACACCATTCTCCAGGGGTACTCTGATACTGCATTATAACACTATAAATGTACTACAGTGCTCAGCGCTTGATTATAGCATCCGCATCGACACCGACGGGGCCTGCAGAGCGTATATTAATAGGACCAGACAGCTGTTAAGCACCTAGTTCCTGTGGACATCCCTGCACACAACACCACTACCTACTCCTAACCATCTTGTAGTGATACTGTCGTCGCCTCACACGGAACGTCGACGTAAATCACGAGCTAGAGATGCTTCTACCATTTTCGCATGGCAAAGTGAGAGTACACTGAAGTGCTCAGCGCTTGATTGTAGCAACCACATCGACCCCGACGGAGTCTGCGGAGCGTATATTAAGAGGGCTGTTAAGCGCCTTTGGGCATCCCTGCACACAACACACCACCGCTCTAACGGTTGTGTAACATCATCGCGACACACGTCATGGTCAAAAAGCAAACGCTTTCAACAGGGCAAGAATAGAGACGACACGAGTTGTATTACACTGAAGAGCTCAGCGCTTGATTTTAGCATCCACATCGACCCCCACGGAGTCTGCGGAGCGTATATTAAGAGGGCTATTAAGCTCCAATGGGCATCCCTGCACACAACAAGCACCACTCCTCCAATTATGGTGTACACGGAAACATTACAAGGTATCGCGACATGCAGAACGGTCGACACAAAGCTTAACTGTGTCTACAGCAGATGTGCTATTACTATAACCAATTTATAGCGCAGTGCTCAGCGCTGTATTTAAGCATCCACATCGACCCCGACGGGACCTGCAGAGCGTATATTAAGAGGGCTGTTAAGCTCCTTTGGGCATCCTTGCACACAACAAACATCATTCCATCCTTTCGTATCGACATCATTGTCATTCGCAATTTCAACATAAAAAAGTAGAGATATTATTACATGCTTGGTGCTACTACTGTACTCGTACTAAAGTGCAGTGCTCAGCGCTTTCTATTAGCATCCGCATCGACCCCGACGGAGTCTGCAGAGCGTATATTAAGAGGGCTAGACAGCTATTAAGCGTCCAGCACCTTTGGGGCATCCCTGCACACAACAGCACTACGTACTACAATTGGTACAATATGGTATGATAATCGCAATACACGGAATTATCCACTAAACACCAGAAAACTAGAGACGCTACTGCTGTGGTCAGTTTACTGCTAACGCAACTCTAGACTAATAGATTCAAGTGCTCAGCGCTTGATTTTAGCATCCACATCGACCCCGACAGAGCCTGCAGAGCGTATATTAAGAGGGCTGTTAAGCTCCTTTGGGCATCCCTGCACACAACACCACTAGTCTAATTATACTGTGATGCCATTAATGTCGCGACAAACGGAATTTCAACATGAAAAAAGGACAAGATTATTTGAGGTAGGGAACCGAACCAAGAATAATCTGGCTTTTGGTTCCAGAGAGAATTTAGGGGGCGTTTTGGTTCAGAACTCTGTGGTTGAATAACTGGCATTGATTGCATCGGCATGGCAGTTCTGGTGGATCGTGTTAGCGGCTATACCAAGTGGATACAGCACGGGGCGGCGCTGGCAGACTGGTAGAGAACGCGAGCAGTCAGTCGTGCTGTCGCTGGTAGCTGGCCGGCAGCTGCGGGGCCAGGTATTCGTGATTTCTCTGGCCAGGTATTCGGGCTTTCCCACGTGCGATTGGTGACAAGGTCTTCTGACGTGCGCATTTCGGAGACTCGGAGAGCTGGGAGAAGAACGTCGGACAGACGAGGAACAGGCAGCGAGTCGGCAACGCATCGCCGAGACCGGTATGTCTTTACGTGCAGCAGTATGTTGTGTATCTCTGATGCTAGTGGGCTGAGAGGTTGTGTGCCTAGATATGCCTCGGGCGACCAATGAGTTCGGTTCTGCGACTCGCACGTACCTGGTACATGATACTACTGTGAAACAAAAAAGTTATGTTACTACTACACATATACACCAGGTATATATGATACGCCTGCCACATATACAGGGAGTACCCAGGGAGCATACAACAGCGTACGCACAGTCGGTACGTAGGCTTTGCTTTCGAAGACAATGGTATAGTAGGTGCTCGCCATTTAGCTCGCTTATTGCGCACAAACCCCGTAGACTCAAAATAGGCCATTTCGAATAATACTCAACGTGCTGCGTTTATACATCCCGAGTTCGTGAACTGTCCGATTTTGTCCCCCTCAAAACGGGTTATATGGCTTCCGTGCACAGGACAAGGCTTAACACCTTCTTAGTCCTGTTGACCCTGGCATCAGCAGGGCAGTCACCGACCTGAATCCTTCACGACGGTATACACACCACGGAACACGAGCGATCGAAGGATCACACGCAGCCTGCAAATGTGAGTCTTGCTCAAAATTTCGATCTCACAGCTGAAGTGTAATTTTTAGGGGTGAGAGTCGCCACGACTCGAGTTGCCGACTAGTTTCAAGTCGGACTGATAGTCAGTCGTGAACAGGAGGTGCAGATTTTCCCACTTATCGGGTTTCCTTAACTGCAGAAAGGCTTTCTTAATGCGGGGTACAGCTTTTAAAATGAATTGGTGCGGGCTGTGGAAACGCCTTTCATGCCCTGTGACACTGCAGCGCATAGCGGGAGATCCACACACACACATGGCGGAACAGCTCATCTCTCTCGACAATGCCGACGGCGTCAACCCTGGCACACCCAATGCCAACGCTGAGGGCGGAGATTCCGTCGGCGACATTGTGGCCATTATCGGCCCGCGGACCACCTTGGCGGGTGCACGCTACCCCGAAACGGCGCTCTACCGCGTGAAGCATGAGCGGGGGCGCAGCAAGCGTTTTTCATTATCTACATCAAGCACTCGCTCCCTGGTATAGCCGTGTGCGAGCTATGCGAGGCGAACGGCGACTTCGCCGATGCCGAGGTTAAGTCCGGGTTCCCTACCCATTTGAGGCAGCATCTAGACGCGAAACGGAAAGGGCATCGCGAGGCCCCAAAAGAACATGAGGCGCGTGGGGCGGGTAGCAAAGGCGGACGCAGTGTCGGGGCCTCGAGCGAGAAGGATGCGGGGAGCGTCATTGCCTACATGGACGGCGTTAAGCGATTCACGAGCAAGATGGTTCGGTTCATCATCGACAGCTCTAATAATCGATTGTTTAGGACTTGTGCACGTCATCGACGCCCGCGTTTCGCGCAAGGTTGGGAGAGACAATGATAAACGAATAACATCACGGAGGAATCCAAGACCTTTCTCTTGTTGGGGATGATTTTTGCACCGCTATCTTGGTGAAGAGTTTTTCGCTTTTTCGCTCGTATCCCCGCCAGGTAGTAATGCGACTCAAACAACTGTTGTCACGTTCCTCTAGTCCGGGGTTAGATTTACCTCGTACATGCGTCGTACTTGTCGTTTATGGTGCATTTCTTGCGTAAACTGACGTTTTTTTTTTATTTTTTCGTTTGAATCTATGGGTATTTTTTTTTGCGCTTTTCTTACATAAAATGAAGCCAAGTAGCGTATGTTTCGCCTCCGGGGGCGCCTCCAGCGGCCCCCCCTCGGCCGGAGGGAGCATTTTTGGCTCGCTTCGCTTGCCTGAGTTTAGTCGGTAAGTCGGCTGGCGAGACTTACCGACTAAAACTAAGCCAGTCGGCTTCGCCGACTAGCGACTAGTTAAAGTCATGAAATGAAATCAACTCACAGCCCTATAAATAGTAATTTTCATATTTTCTAATATATATATACATTATACAAAACAAAAATACACTCCAGCTGTGAGATCGAAAATTAAGATTTTGTCGAAACTCATTTTTGCAAGCTGTGTGTGATACTCCGATCGCGCGTATTACTTGGTGTGTGTCCTCATTACGGATATAGGTCGGCGACACACATGATATCTGGCAATACTACTTGTACTCGTAATAAAATGCAGTGCTCAGCGCTTTCTATTAGCATCCACATCGACCCCGACGGAGTCTGCAGAGCGTATATTAAGAGGGCTAGACAGCTGTGAAGCGTCTGGCTCCTTGGGGCATCCCTGCACGCAACACAACTGCTCTAACTTATTGTAATGGTATAATCATCGCAACACACGGAGCGATTCATATAAACCGAAAGCTAGAGACGCTACTGCTGTAGTCTGTCTACTATCTACTATCTACTCTGTAGCTCTACTAGCACCAACATAACATGCATAGATTGGAGTGCTCAGCGCTTTCTATTATTATCCACATCGACCCCTACGGAGTCTGCAGAGCGTATATTAAGAGGGCTGTTAAGCTCCTTTGGGCATCCCTGCACACAACACTAGTTTAATAATATTGCAATGCCAGTAATATCGCGACACGCGGAATTTCAACATGAACAAAAACATAGACATGTTACTACTACGTATATATTACCTGGTAATACTACTATTCTCGAACTAAAATGCAGTGCTCAGCGCTTTCCATTGGCATCCACATCGACCCCGTCGGAGCCTGCGGAGCGTATATTAAGAGGGCTGTTAAGCTCCTTTGGGCATCCCTGCACACAACAGCACTACCCTAATTGGTTGTAATGGCATGATGATCGCAAAACACGGAATTATCCAAGGTTATGTTCTGCAGGGTTTGCGGATTCCGGGTAAGGGTATGGAAGTTTTACAGAACTTACAGAAGTTCCGGGTACACGGGTATGGAAGTGTCACAGAACTCACAGAAGTTCCAGGTATTGCGGCACAGGCGCACAGAACTCACAGAAGTTACGGGTACGGTATAGAAAGGTTGTGCCCGTACCCCGGGTATTGTGGCACAGGCGGACAGAACTCACATAAGATCCAGGTGCGGGTATGAACGTCATACATAACTTACAGAAGTTCCGGGTACGGGTACGGAAGTGTTACAGAACTCACAGAAGTTCCGGGTATTGTGGCACGGGCGTACAGAACTCACAGAAGTTCCCGGTAGGCATGACAATGTTCTACCCGTACCCCGGGTATTGTGGCACGGCATACAAAACTCACAGAAGTGCCGGGTACGGGTATGAACGTCAAACAGAACTTACGGAAGTTCCAGGTACGGGTATGAATGCCTTACAGAACTTACATAAGTTTTTTGTAGGGTAATACCCGGGGTAAATACCCCGAGTACGGTTTGTGAGTGCCCTACAGAACACAGCCTTGGAATTATCCACAAACCTCAAAAACTAGAGACGCTACTGCTGTAGTCGGTCTACTACTAATGTAGCTCTATTAGCACACCAAGATAACATTCATGGATTGAAGTGCTCAACGCTTGATTTTAGCACCCACACCGACCCCGACGGAGCCTGCAGAGCGTATATTAAGAGGGCTAGACAGCTCCTTTGGGCATCCCTGCACACAACAAGCACCACTATCACCGTGAAAAGACACCACTACTGTATTTTTTACGCACCAAGCATACTAGTGAGGGATATCAACCGGTTCCAGCATCACCTCAAATACCTCCAATTTCTGTCAGTCCTGCTTTTTGCACCTATTCACGCTATAACCTCATCATCAGATGTTCCTTCCCGGGCGAGTCTTCTCAAGCTTCATATAGCTAGAAACTCCGCGAGGCAAGCACAGGTGAAATCTAGATACTAACGGCACAACTTTTAGGGTTGAGAGTTGTCTGGCTATACCCTTAGTACCTAGTAGAATTAACAGTATCTGTTAGCAAGTCGCCGACCGGCTACGAGTCGCCCAGGTATTACGGAGTAGCACAGTTGTATTGTGATACATTAGAGCCAGTTTTGTGCGGTAATTTGCGGTGTTGTGCGTGTTTTGCATATGACCGGCGCGTTTATGGCTCGACGTGTGGTGTTTACTAATGGTTTGACTATTAGTGAGTCCGTAGGTGAGGTTTTACTCAGCCACCGCATTAATATCTATAGCTGTGAAACAAAACGAAACTCCCAGCCAAACCAAGTATACAAGTATATACCAAGGTATATATAATCATAGGTTTTTGACGATTCACCTGGCAGTTTCCCGCGCGTGAGGAAGCAGGAGACGGAACACCACCTCCCACAGGTGGTCGAACAGCGTTCCCTCGCGCTCGTAGAGGATCTGCACGGCATCCGAAAGAAAAACATCCAGCAACAGTATTGTCGGCGACATACATACGAAACAAGCCAGTCAATCAGCCCACACCGTATGATATGATACACACCGGGAGGAGCAAACGTCGTGCACCCCTTTGGGGCTTGAAGGGTAAAACTGTCGACACGAGGCGACGGTTAGAGCATCGGTAACACGAAGCAGCCCGACTCATTAACCAGACAGACAGACAAGACAGACAGACAGACAGACAGACAGACAGACAGACAGACAGACAGACAGACAGACAGACAGACAGACAGACAGACAGACAGACAGACAGACAGACAGACAGACAGACAGACAGAAAGACAGACAGACAGACAGACAGACAGACAGGCAGGCAGGCAGGCAGATAGACAGACAGGCAGACATACAGAAAGACAGACAGACAGACCGACCGACCCGACCCACAAACAGAGACACATACAGGCACAGACAGACACACACATACAGGCACTAACAGACACACAGACAGATAGACATACAAACAGGCAGACACCATTCACGCCCGCAGACACAATCTACACAGAGATACACAGCATCCACACAAGACACCCACAGCATCCGAACACAGACAGCATCCACCATATTCCGATACTTTCCAATTCACCAAACTCACCTCTCCGTGCTCCCCCTCCTGCTGCCCCTGGAGGCCGTACAGCAGCATCTTGCCCAGCCGCAGGACGCAAGAGGTCACCTGCCGCCACGTCGAAAGGCAGGCCTGCGCGTGGAACACCGGGGAGGCGGTCGAAGAAGACGGGGACACCGCACCAGCACCCCCCCCCCCTTGGCGCTCGTCACGCGGCGGGCAGCACCGCGACGTCTTATGCCCGAGGGGCACAGAGGGTGGACTGCCCCAAATGTGACGGTTGTCCGGGGAGGAGCGGGGAGGCAGGGCGGAGGGGTAAGGAAGTGGAGTGGGGTGCGGGTATAATCATATAACGCATGGCCGTAGTCGTTAGGACCAGGAGTGGGGGGGGGGGGGGGGGGGGTGAGGGGGGGTGAGGTACGGGGGGGGCGGAGGGCGGGGAGCGGGAGGGAGCAGGGGCGGGAGTGAGGTGTGGGAGGCAAACAAATTTTTAGCGACTGCTCATCTTAAGTACCGTAGTGCCCGCACTTCGTTGTTAAGGCGATTCGTGAACAAGACAGAAGCAGTATTATAGGTAGCCCTATAACTGCGATACTGCAAGCAACTCATTGGGCCACCTCGACCCGCGGCATCAACAGAGTCAAAGCCGTAGGCAGTGCTACCCATCAGAAGCGCTCACACGCACGGCCGACAAAACCCGAACAAAAGCAAGCGCCACTAATTTACGAAAAGCAACAGTAACCCCGGCAATCAAACCCACCGCTGCATATACGCCCTCCCCCCCCCCCCCCCATTCCCTCCATTCCCTCTTTGAAAACAAACCCAAACTCAGGCCCAAAACCAAAACCCCTAAAAGAGAAAGAGCTTACTGTACGTACACCCACCCAACCTCACCCACGCTCAGAAGAAGACTCCGATTCCAACACCTCCGCCTCCGCCTCCGCCCCCACCCCCCCGCCCCGTCCTCTCGTAGACGTAGCGGTTGCCTTATCCGCCAATTTAGTCGATGACTTATCCATTGACTTAGCGGTCGACCCCTTTTTTTTCCGAGGTTTTTTTCCGGCATCGGGAGAAGCGACTGCGGGTCCCGCCCCAACCGTCCCCTACCAGGTAGACGTTTCAGGGTCAGGAGGGCAAAGGATGACCACGGGGGAGGGCGGGGGGAGAGCGTAGGGGGAGGGAAGTCGGGGGGGGGGGGGGGGTAGTAGTGAGCTGGGTTTTGGGGTGCCTCGCTGTTGTTGAGGGTTGGTGTATCCCAGGTTCGACTCGCGACTTGCAACAACTTCTCTTCTTGTCTTTCGTATCGTGCAGTACACGCCAGGTTGGAGCAAGGTTCGACTGCGAACCAAGCGGGGGCAAAACGATAGAAGTGCCTTGAGGCAAACGAGTGTCTCTACAGGAAGAACGAGAGTCGACAGTGATTGTTTGTCGGCGGGAAACGGACTTGCCCGTCTCTCTGTCACCTGAATCTACGGAGACACCGCAACCACTTTTACGACAACAGGATACGATATCCAACACCTCTGGAACGGCTACCGTTCATACAAATCTTCGCGAGAAGATACGACTTTGCCACGGTAGTGAGTGTCCCTGCGACCCACATTGTTAGAAAAAATAAAAAACATGCCAGTAAAATATATCCCGAAATTATAGCATTGTTGATAGCGTTTTAGCTTTCAATTTATCTTCGCGTTTACATTTCCAGCTCATTTTTTCGCAGGATTATTCGCATTTTCTACACTCAACGATCTCCTGGATAAACCATCAACGACAACCAACAAACAATTAAAGCAACAAAGCATCGAAGCACTACGTAAAGCACCAAAGCAAGCGCGCAAGAAAGCAGAAACCAAACTACAAGAAAAAAAGGGAAACAATACGAAACGAAACGGAACGAAACGAAAAGATCCAAAACCAAAATATACGAAACCAAACCAAACCAAACCAAACTCAACCAAACCAGACCAAACTAAACACACCAAACGGAACCAAAATATCCAGAACAAACCACGTCAAAACCAAACCAAACTATACCAGCAAAAAACGAAACCCACCTGCGAAGGCGTGTTTGCTATCTCGGCGAGCATGAGCACAATGGGACGGACCACGAGCGGGTTGGCGTTGGTGTCGGTGATCATGTCCAGCAGAAACGAGAACGAATCGTCGGTCAGGACGTTCGGACGCCCACCGCGCGGCCGAAGGAGCTTTCCGTATAATATGTACGGAGGCGTAACACGCGCGCGGGGAGGGGGGAGGGAAGAAAGGAAGCGCCATGAAATTTCATAACATACTACTTTCATCAAGTACGTTTTGTTGCGAGACAGTCGAGATAACTTGACACACAACACATCTGACTGCCGTGAAAATGTGGTGACCTTAAGCTGAATAAGGAACACAATAAACAACTTGCCAAGAACATGGTATGCGCGATTACCATGCCTAAGTTTTCCCTTCAACCATGCTCGTTTTGCTCGAACAAAACAAAAAAAGGCCCGATTTTGCGATGTTTAAGCTTAAAACAAATATTATGCGAACGTAATTGCTATTATTAATAGTACTAAAATCACAGCATAAAAAGGATAAATCAGTGGGTACTCCGATTGAAGAGCACCCGGCGACAAGCCGAAGTAAGCGCTCTTTACTACACATTGCTCTTATCTGAAGTGGGAAACACACATACCAGTAGGACAATAAATACAAGCTCAAAACGAACAATGTTTGAAAAATGTGCGAAACTCCGAGATTTAAGGGAGGGGATGGTAAATGGGTATCCCCGGTTCAACCAACGAATGTTTCAATGCTTTGATCTATCTGCATGGGGATACGATTGTGAACGAGTCTTGGGGTTTATTATAGCAGTACCGCATGACCTCAATTCCATATTGAGCTTATCTTTATTTATCTTCATATCGAGCTCATGTTCATTGTCGGGCTGGTAGCCTTTATAGTGCAGGCGGAACATGCCGATTTGGCCGCTCTTAACCCTTGTAGAATTGCATCCACGTTTCCCGCAACAAAGTACTTGGATATAGTGGGGAACATTTTTGCAATTGTAAAAAAGGGTGACCCCGAATTAACGTTCCTTCTGGTGCTCCAAACTAGGGATACCCACAATTTTTACGGCCGTGGAAAACGCCCAATTACGCGAAAATAACTATTCCTACTATCGTAATGGATATTAGTCTGACGTATATAATAAAAAAATAAACGTATATGTATTACCTCGGCGAGAAATTGGCGGGCGTCTCCCTGGTTTGCCCCCTGGCCGTTCCTGGGAGGCTTGATGACCGCCTTGTACATGTTCGAGATGTGGCTCACAAGGGCCATCGTGAAGTCCGACACATCCTTTGACGGGTTGATGACGCTCGCCTCTGCACGACCAAGACAGCAAAAACAATAAACAAAACTCAGACAGTTATGTATGTACAAATGATTGATGTAGTACGCAGCTTGCAAAGATGAGTATCGACCCTGAATTCGTCGAACTCAGTTAGAATAGAATAATTTGATAAAATAGTAACAGTTACATATAAAGACCCAGGAACACATACATATACATACTGTAGTCAGAAACAGATGCGTCTACAGATACAACGTATGGAAACATATACAGACGCAGATACAGGTACGGATGCAGACACAGATGCAGATACAGATTCCTACAGACACGGTTATAGATACAGACGCAGGCACAACATTGACAAGTATCAACAGCCTCTACAAATAGACTACTTCCTTGCCTTCGTCCAAATCGCCGTCGGCAGCCAGATTTCGAACGTCCTCGATGAGGTCATGCAGCCCAAGATACGACATGGCCCGGTGACGGACAAGGTCAGTCTTGAAGCTGCCGTCAATCAATCAGAGTCCCCGGACGCCCACCCCATCCCCATCCCCACCCCCATTCCCCACATAAAACACGCCGCGGTAAGAGCAACGGGGTAAAGGGCAGGTGCACGAAAAAAAAAGAAATGTGCGGTGAAAACAAAGGAAAGAACCGATGCGAAGGGAAAGAGGGGAGGGGGGGAGGCGAAGCGAAGCCAGCCGATGCAAGGAAAGCAAGGCAAGGTGAGGCAAGGCAAGTAATAGCACAGAACGAAACTTTGCAACGAGGAGGGGTGCTTGTCATGCGCAGCGCCAATCTAACTGCGCACTGTTACATGCTGTGAAGCAGCGATGCTGACGGCGGCGCACTCCCTCACTCTTCACCGCGCCGATTGCAAATAAAGACCTCTTGTCTCACACTAGCATGGAGACAGCCGCAAGCCTCCCCAGCCACCGCAGCCGCCTCGCGAATCGTATCGGCGGGGCAGCGCCGCTGCGTTCAGAGGCACCCAAGCCATTTGCCACCGCAAAAAAGATTCCACACTCATTCCAAGTCGTTTGTCTCCAGAACCATTCTTCAAGTGCTAGAGGGGGTAGGAGTACTGCTGTATATGGTGCATGTACAGAGTGGGACCACGATAGCGTGCCTTTCCAGCATCCGGGGCAAAAACAATGCCACACGGCCACGATACCGACGACGATGACAACAACAACAACAACAACAAAAACTCCCCCCTCCCCCACCCCCAACCAAACTAGCTGCAGCAACACCTATCCACGCCTGAAAACAAGACAAAAAACATGGTTCACTACCCTACCCTCTGACACACCTCATCGCCCCGTGAAGGCTCGCCATGTTCCCGGCGGCCCGGAGCAACACCACCACGCAGCCCCACCCCCCACGCAGCACCTCCTTAGCGCCCTCCCCACCTCCACCTCCTCCCCCCCCGCCTCCTCCCTGGGTCGACCTGACGGCATCATCCCCATCCTTGCTCTCCCCCCCCTCACTCGCGGTTCCGTCAAATCCACCGTGGCTCTGGCCCTGATCCCTCCCTTGCCCCCCTCCCCCCGTCCCCCTGCCACTGCTTCCCCGCCCCCCTCCACCGCCACCACTACCACCACCCCCGCGTGCCCCGCGACCACCTCTCGACCCGCCGCGACCTTGTGCACCTCGGCGTGGCCCTCCCCCCCCCCCTCCACTACCCCCACCGCTTCCTCCGCCACCGCCGCCGCCGCTACCGCCGCGAGGCGCGTTCTGCTGCGCCTCACGTTCTCGCTTCATCTCGGTCTCGCACTTCTTCTCCGCAATCTTTTGCAGTCAGTGTGATTGGGCGGTCGGTAGAGGGGTTTGTGTCGGAGCGAAAAAAAGTCAGAACGTCGATTCGTGGGCAAGTCGGAATGGTAGCCGGAAAGTCGGCAAGTGCTGTACGTAGCTCTACATAAGTAACTCGGCAACTCGTTCAGTAAGCGGGTCGGTAAGTCGGGATGTAAGCACGGCAATTACGTAGGTGAGGCGGTAAGTAGGTAACTAGAAAAGTCCAGTGAGTCGGGTGAGTCGGTGCCTGCCGAGTTCAAGTTGGGTCGAGTCGAATTGAGTAAGCTAAACGAAAGAAGAAAACAGCCAGCGCGGGTGGTCACCGTAGATAGGCGAGTTGTGATGCACTCATCACAGGTATAGCTCAGCAAGAACCAAAAAACAGTGGTTCCGTTCATACGGAGTATACGTAATACTATTAATAGAAACACAATATTCTGGGCGCCTTTATATCGACAGAATCGACAGACTATTACAAGGTGCGTTGTCGTCGTCTGCAAACCTGTCGGCGCTGCAGCACTAAATCATGCCGTAGCTGGCGCTGAGCGGCGAAGTTGGGGTAGATCAAAAGGAGAGGGAGTTAACCTCTCACAGCACATGCGTCGAAGCTGTCTGCACCGACGGTTTCGTATCCTAATAAAGCCGCCTTCGCATAAAAGTACAAAACCCAATTATCCTGCTGAGCCGCTCTTGCGCTACAACTATCCTGACAGTCATGAACCATCTGGGACGAGGGTGCAGCGGCACGAGAATCAGCATCAGCATGCCCTGCACGCGTCGAATCACTCCTAACGTTGTGCTTCAGACACGCCCCCTACCCCAGCAACCCGGGTTGCGTTGGGTGGCAGATGCCGTAATCGTCATACAATTTGACTTGTTTCCCCTACGAATGAAGCCCCCCAAAGGGGTTTCAACAATACCTGTAAGGCACAGAGGTTTTCGGCGTTTCGCCACTCGAGCTGCTCGAGCTGCACCAGGCTGTGGTCCATGGGGCTAATAGACGTCCCGGTATAGTCTGACGACAACAGCAACTCCTACGGGTGACGGACGAGGGCGGGGGGGAGAGAGAAGGCGAGAGGGAGAGAGAGACAGACCGAGACAGAGGGAGAGAGGAAGAAAGAACGAAAGAAAGGCGGGATGCAGAAAGAGGGAGAGAGAGATTGTCATCCATGTTGTACAAACTAGAACCGGCGACTGCCACGGAGACCAGCGGGTACCTTCGTAAAGCGAACATTTTCCCGCCGGTTGATACATAGTCACGTACCCTCAAAAAGCGTACGTACGGCATGCCCGACACCACTCCCTTCACCATCGCCAAGAACCCTGCCCTCCCTACCCCCCCTTCGCTCCAAGCCCCTCTCCCCCCACACACACCCCATTTTCCTTCCCCATGCCCCCACCACCCCACTCTTCCCCCCCCCCTCCCCCCTCCGGGCACCCTCCACCCCGCCCCTCCCTTCTTTCACCCCCCTCACCAACACGCGGGGAAACCCGCTCGCGGCAGCCGCGTGCAGAGCAATGCCCTCATCGACGGCCTTCACGGCCAGACTCCAGTCATCCTTCAAGAGCAAGTCCGTAATCTCCTCCGCTTTACTCTCGTCCGACCCCCGGCAGGCGTGTATCAGGGCATTACCCCCTGGCGTAGGAATCCTAGCGGACGCTATAAAGGGTCTCATAGCGACCAACCCCTCACGTGATCTCATCATGGGGCCGCGCAGGGTCCCCGGGAGACCGAGGAGGAGGCGCACGCAGTCGGTGCGGCCGTTGATGCATGCGAGGACGAGTGCGGTGGAGCCTGAAGGGCAGCGCTCGTTGGGGTTGGCGCCGTACCGGAGAAGGAGGTCTGCTGCGGCGTCTCTTCCGCTGCAGCAAGCTTTTTGGAGGGGAGAGCAAGGGAGGGAATGAGGGATGTGTGTGTTGGGGGGGGGGGCACTACCAAATTCTCGTGCTGCAGGTAGTTCATCCAATAATAGACGGTTGGGAAGACCAAGATTGTTCGTTGTTTTGGTCGTTGCACCTGGGTTCCAAAGGGGTTACACTCGTATACAACTGTAGCTTGCGCTGCCGGGGTTGTAACAAGGACCACTGATAGGGGCAGCTCACGCTATCCCTACAGTGGGACCCGAAGGGTGCGCCAGCTAGCGTTGGGTTGCGAAAGCAAATGAGTTAAATCGACACACGACGCGTATGAAAATACGTGGAAGTGTGGTGAGCTTACGCTTTATTTTTCCCCATCCGCCGAAGGATAAAAATAATAATAATAATAAATACACGACCGACCAAAATCTGAAAGTCGACGGGCCATGGGAAGGCTGGATCCCATGGTGCAACGATAAACAAAGGCGTGTACGTACAGGGAGCAAGGGAGAAGGAACGATGCCTGATACCACGGCCTGTCGAGAAGGTCGCTACTATTGATAGGTCAACAAAAAACTCCTGCAAGTTGCGTTGAGTAGGAAAGTAAGAACGATTACCCTCCTCCCACCCAAAAAGGTACGTACGTACGATACGAGGGCACGCGGCAAAAAAATAAAACGAAAGCACTCTCCTAAAAAAGGTCAGAATGAAAAACAAAACCAGCTGTTGGTGAGATTTCTGTACTAAGGCCATTTCTTATACAGTCGGATTTGTCAGTCGAAAACAGCCGTTTTCGACTGAAGCCCAAATCGGGCTTTCTTACAGTCGACAAAGGGCCTTTTCGACTCAACTTTTTTCGATTGAGTTTTCCGAGTGGGGATCCACTCGGAAAACTTGACTTTTTCGACTGGGTCTGTCAGTCGAAAAACTCAGTCGAAAAAAAATTACACCTGTTTTTTTAACCCATCGCATCGCTCATCCCACCACAAAACACACACCCACACGCCCACACACCCATACCAGGTACCACACAGCAGTATCATACAACAGCGCCGACGCTGCCTTGGCTATCACTGCTGTTGCTTCTCGCCGCAAGTCAGTGTGGCGCACTCCTAGCTCCGCTCGCCAGCAGGGTGTATCACGCGACAGCAGTAGCGCGCGTTATCGATGCCATTTTGCCAACAACGGCTACGCCTGCTATAGCTTTGGCGGCTCTCGGCTGAGTGCAACGCCACGAACGTAGCTTTGGCAGTTTTCGGCTAAGCCCAACGCCACCAACCCGCTTGGACGAAGGTTCGACGCGCGTGAAGCATGCGTTGCTCGCGAGGAACGCGCGAAGCACAGAGCTGCCAACCGAGTTTCGAGCGCCAAACAACAGTAGTACTCCCTCACACCAACCGCCTCTAGGAAGAGCATAAAAACTATAAAATCGACTCGACTGAGGACAAGAAGAAGGACCAGAAGAATCCAGTCGAAAAAAAGTCCAGTCGAAAAGGGCCGTTTTCGACGGGCGGAATCCGACTGTGTAAGAAATGGCCTCAGGAAACACATTACTTTCAACCCGTTTCTAACTGGTTGTATTATAAAAAATGAAAATACACTCCGGCTGTGAGATCGAAGATTTCGTCGAAACTCATCTTTGCAAGCTGTGTGTGATACTCCGATCGCGCGCATTACGAGTTGTGTGTCCTCATCAAGGATATAGGTCGGCGACTACCCTTACAACTACAGTGTAGCTATCAGGGTCAACAGGGTGATTTTAGTCAGTCTGTGCGCGGAAACTATAAAACCCGTTTCTGAGGGGGACAAAATCTGACAGCTGTGGAGGGAAATGTATCATTTTATCAAGTGAATCTTGTAAGTCGAATAACCGGTGAGGGGGGGGGGCGGAGTTTTGAAGGACGTGGGGGCCTGGTTTTGATCAAAAGCGAGCGGGTTTGGAGGAGGGGGGGGGGGGGGGGGGGGGAAGGGGGGGGCAATTTGTGCATGTAAGTTATAAATCCTTTCAAGGGGATAAATCTGACGGTTTTGGCACCAGTTTATTATTGGGGGGGGGGGGGTATTGTGATCCCCCCTGTCTACAATAGGTCTCGGAAATAGGGGTGCTGTATCGGAGACTTTTGTTTGGATACTGTGTACCCCTATTAATAGTACGTACACTACAAAAGTACACTGCTTACATTTCATAACTTCGTATTTTCGCAGCAGCCACGAAACCATACGTACGATGTCATACCTGCCGCCAGAAGAGTCCCGTTGGGAAAGCAGAGGTTCGTGCTTCGCCTCAGCACCTCCTGCAGACGCTCCGGGTCCTCCCTGTGGAACTGCTGCAGCAGCGCCTGTGGGTGGGCGATCGATCAAGATTGGTTAAAGGATGCGCGGGGTGAAAGGGGGAGCAAGGGATGGGGGGGGAGGGGTGTACTCATTTCACGCACAGCCGTAGTCGTATGACTATAGACCACCTTGCATCCCCACAACGACGTGACGGAGCGTGGCCGTAGTCTGTCACACCATAGACCCTCGCACCTACGCTTAATTCGAATTAGACGCGAGTTGTTCAAAAACAGGGATGTACCTTGCGGGTGACGGTAAAAGGAATCCACCAAACGCGCACATTCACGACGGGGACAACGCGCGTTCATTCCCTGTGGTGGAACGCATATACCTTGCGGCAACAGCGGCTACATGCCACGGGGAGAAAGGACACGCGTGATCCCCTGAGGATAGCAACACACGTGTATCCCCGCACGTGGAAAACCCATCGGCGGGTTTTATCCTTGCGGCAACAGCGGTGTTAACAAACCCAAACGTGTGTTGTTACTGTCTTCCTATAATTCCGGTAGTATTCCACGTGTAGTATTCGTAGCAAACTTGGGGCAACGCTTTACACGTCATTTTAAAACCCAAACACAACCCAAGGGAACGCCTTCCAATGAATACAATATTTCTTACTGGAGTATTATATAACCGTTTGGGCTTGCCTCCGGCGGCCCCTTGAGAGGGATCCCCCGGGGGCGTCTCCGGCGGGTCCGGCGGGACGGGGGCACCACCGCAGTGCCCCCTCCGCCATATTTGTTGTTGTCGATGTGCTCGCATGCCATTACTAATAGCTGACTTTCAAGTTAGTCAGACGAGATGGCTGGCTTCGCCACCCAACTGTTGACCACCTGGTGCATTTACACGATACTGGTAGCCGTTATGTTAAGTCCACCCAACTCGCAGGCCTATAATGTAACAGTTAGATATCATACAAGAGACATCACACGAGAGACATCATACATGAGACATCCTACAAGGTTCCCCTGCGGCATGTGGTGGGCTTGAAATACCGGGTGTGTCGCAACTTAAAAAGGGAAAAGGGCGAACACGGAACACAGGCGTTCCTATGAGCTAGAACCAAGGTATTAAACGCGAACAAACTCTGCGCAAACTAAATAATAGACCATTTATAGCACCGCAAGTAACCCGACAAGTAACACCGGCCGGCCCAAACGAGATTATAACCCTCTGATACGAGTCAGGTTCTTTTTTCCCGGCCGATAAGTTTTCGCTATCTTGCCGCTATTTGCAATTGAAACGCAACATTCTTTCGTTGGAGTCCTAGAATTACTGCAAAGTTGAGTTTCAACCATTCAATCGGTCGTACTCACAGCTGACGTTTTAAAAATTTGTAAAATACTGCATTATCTCGTTGGTCCGCGCACCTTACGCGTGTAATATGTGCTGTGTGTGTGTGTGTTAATGTGAAGAACACACACACACACACGCACATTACGAGTATGTAACAATCATCCATTAATTCGCGGTCGCTTCATTCAGTCAGTCATTGCTTATTCATTTACTTACTTTATTGTTCGTTTTTCGTTCGTTTGCTTTTTCTCCGACTTTTTATCTCGAGGTTTTGTTTCGTGATATATTCTTCGAATCGTCGTGATATTACTATTCTTTGCAGCGCTGGGGAGGGGCTCCACTGGCGTGGCACGAAAGCGGCGGCACCGGCCGGATTCTTGTCTCCTATCGTACTGCCAGAACCCGAGAGTTTCCGCCCCAGCCAACTGGCCGGGGCTCTAACATACATACGCAGTCTCGGACGACCGAGACCCCAATGACGTAAACCATTGACAAAGTCCATAACCAAAAACCACAGCAGTAGACTAACCCCTACTGCTGTAGGCCTATCAATCGGCGAGGGAAGTGTCGTTCCGCTCGTGTGCTCCATTGCAGTCGCCGCTCGTGTGCTCCATTGTAGTCGCGGAGCTATGCACGTGAGACGCCTGATGTTTCGAGAGTGACCGTCACTGCTTCCCCTTACAAACGATCCTAAATGCCAATCCGTCGGTAGGACCCCCCAGTATCATTCGTACAAGTATCGAATTCGCCGGTTCTGAACAAAACTGACATTGCAAGGAAGCGTATTGAGCTTGTTTTCTGGGGCTTGCTTTTTGAGTAGCCATCACGTTTTGGATGTCATGCATTTACGGTGTTGTCTCACGCAGCGGTCTTAGTTTTCTGTCTCGTCGACATTGTTTTGCGAATCGCGCTGAACGCAAAACATTGCTGTTCTCTGTGTGATCCTAGCGGCCACTATCGCGCTGATTCAAGGTCGTTTATTTGCGGATATCAACCGCGCCGGTGAAATATCGCCTTAATATCAAAATGCTGTCGCTTCCTGTGGACATATATATATATACCCTATGCGCGATGAAAATTGAAGGCAAGAACCGGGGGGGAGAAGGGACGACACCTGTGACCACGGCTTGTCCAGAAGCTGGAAAGTAAAAGTGTGAGAAGAAAAAAAAAAAAAAAATGTGATCCTATCGGCCACCATCGCTGCTGCCAGTGCACTACGAGTTACAGCATTACCGTCATAATGCGACACGTTGCTTTTTTCCGTGTGGTCCTATATGCCACTAACGCTCTGCAGCGATACATATTATTGGGCGTTTCTAACCATTTCACCCCAGTCACGTCATTAGGAGGCACTTCCACCGGTATTTCGTATGGGTTAGGGTGGGGTTAGTTAGCATGGTTGAAAACCACGACAATGGTACTGGTAAAGACACCCCCGCCGTGGCAAGGTCTTGGATTCGCTTCATTAAGCGGGCGGCGTCAGCCGCAGAAACCTCGTAAGTATGATATAAACATTGACAGAGGGGAGCACGAGAAGGCATAGAACAAACTAAGGCACAGATAAAGGGTACCAGGTATGGAGGTATACGACAGCACAGAGCAGTGCACGCGCAATTACTGTTGCTGCGAGCACTGCTGAAAGCGCCACCGGAGGCCAACAACAGCAGTAGCATATACCTGGTAGCATAGAACGACACTGCAACGCTGTGTGGGAGAAAAAAAGAGCAAGAGAAAATGAACGATCCTTCCGTACGTAAGAGACCGGCGCAGACAGCAGTAGCAGTCATGCATGCTACCGGTGCCAATAACAAACACATCACCTCCAGCCTGGTAGCAGCATCGGGTCGTGCATCCATGACCATCTTGCCCACTTGCATGCTCATGGACTCGCTCTTCTCGTCTCCCTGCTTCTTGTAGACACCACCGCCGCCGCTGCTGCTGCTGCTAACGGCATTTTCGGCGGAAAGAAGCAAAGGCGCACTGGGGTTCTGACGGCCTCCTCTGCCACCGTTGCCTCTGCGCCTGCCGCCATTGTTGCCTCGGCCACCACCACGAGTGCTTCCCCCTTCTCCCCTTCCTCTTCTTCTTCCTGGTTCTTGGTCGGCCATCTTCGAGAGAACAGCGGCTGCGGCGGTTTGGGACTCAGCAGGGTTCAAGTGTGGCTGGAGCCTGACCTGTGCTGCGTGAATACGCAGAACGGTGCGTGAATACTACTGTACGCAGAACGGTCTTGATTCTTGTGGCGACGACGAGTGTGAGATGAACACAACAAAAATAAAGGGTCGTGAGAATCGCAATCACGAGTTCTAGAGGTTTCAGCTCGTCAGCTCCACAGGTGTCGTTCCCGGGCTTCCAGCTTGCCGGGTTTTAGAGTGGTTTGCCTTTGCCTCGCTTCACTCCCCTTGCTGGCGAGTCTACGTAACTTTAACTTTGTAACTTTTTGCTACGTCCCAAGAGTGCCGGGAGGAGGAGCCTGTCCTGTGTGACCACGGACTTGATTGTGGCGGCGATAACAAACTACACCTATGCTAACTTTTACTCCCCAAAATCTAAATAATTTCAAGTGATAATCGTACAGCAGTTATTTAGTACCAGGTATACTATTGTCGATTTTAACCCTTAAGTCGTTTTAAGGGCCCGAGCACGGAAAATCGTAAAAAAACGATTTTTCTTTAATTGCATGAAAAATACACGGAAAATTCAACTCTGCTTCTTATCAAGGAACGGCGTACTTGTAGTGCGTTCTAGGTTCTAGGTTCTAGATAATAAAAAAAATAAAAAAACGCAAAAGGGTCAACGAACACCCGTGGGCAATGACCGAGGCGAGCGATGGCTCGCATCCTCCCCGGAGCGCAGCGGCTAGCGGCAGATTGTTTTGGCCGGCAGCGGCTTGGAGGATATGGCTCTAGGCGTCTCTTGGATGGGCTGGCGCCACCCCGCCGCCCGACACGGGCAGCAGCGACGGGGATATAGCGCTCGAACTTCTGAGCGAAGTCGTGATGTGGTAGTTGGTCGTATTACTTTCGAGGTGCAGGGCGACGAAAAATTGGGTTTGCGGCGGTCTCGATTGTTTTCGAAGCGTCGCAGGCGGTCTACGCTGTGCTAAGGACCCTCGGAGGCCGCGCTGCGGCTGCTCCGGTGGTCCTACCTCTCGCAATGGTGGCTTCTCGCCTCTCAATCAGCCGACATGGCACCAATTCGCGTGGCCGGCTTCGGTTACCTGGTACATGCCACGCCTACGCTGTACGTAGGTGCACCAACTTCTCAAATTGAATTTCGATTTTCGAAATTCGACCGAGAGAGATAAATTCGGGCCCTAAATTTAACTTTACTTTTATTATTAGTTTTTTATATGTCAATTTTACTACGTCAAATATTTTGTGCAATGTATGTCTCGTTAACCCCTTTGGAGCCCCCGAACCCCTCCATATACTAAATCCAAGTAATTTTGTCCCCAAAAACGGGTTTCCAGTTGTAAAGGGGTTAAGCTATTCTTCTATCCGTGCATATTATTTCAATCACCGCAAATTTAACCATTTCTGACAGTCCCGGCAAGTCCGCCAATCAGGAGCAGCAAAACGCGAGGCAATCTGCGTTGTTCTTGTGTTATCACGTACCAGGTACGCTTCAAGCACACAGCACAGGGGCAATCCTAGTAGAGGTGACACCGAGACCCTTTTTTCCTCCTAGCATGACAGCAGTGCAGCATTGCCCCCTATCTATGCACCTTTGGAGTGCTTCTATCGGCGAAGAACATGAAGAGCGCATTCATTGCACTGGACACGAGGTGGGCATTTTTTGGAGTACTGCTGCTGCTAGTATCATATGATATGAATGTAAGGATCATGCCCAAGCCAACCAACGTGCACTGCGCGCATCTTTCGCGTGAAGCGATGCTACATACCCGGCACTCCTAGTAGAGGTGACACCGAGACCCTTTTTTCCTCCTAGCATGACAGCCGTGCAGCATTGCCCCCTATCTATGCACCTTTGGAGTGCTTCTATCGGCGAAGAACATGAAGATCGCATTTATTGCACTGGACACGAGGTGGGCATTTTTTGGAGTAGTACTGCTGCTGCTGTATCATCTGGTATGATATGAATGTAAGCATCATGCCAAAGCCAACCAACGTGCACTGCGCGCATCTTTCGCGTGAAGCGATGCTACATACCTGGTATCTGGTAAGCAGGACTCTGGCACTGTAGTGTGCTGCTGTACTGCTGTGTGCTGTATAATACTGCTGCATTAGAGATGGCAGTAGCTGGCCATCTCTAACGCAGCAACTGCCGGTGCCCCCAGTCAGAACAAAAACACCAGTATGATAGCAATTAATTGTAGCAGCGGGGGAAAGTCACCGACTGGCTGTTGTGTTCTACTGTTGGGGTTGCTGCCTTCTCCTGCCTTTTCAATCGCGCCCGGGCGAAGTGACAGGAGAGCGAAGACAGGGGGGGGGGGCGAGAAAGGGGAGGGGGCCAGGGTGATATCCTGGCCGGGAATACTCCACCCAAGTCAAGGGTCGTACAAGGCCTGCCCATCTATAATCGAAAGTAAATTCAGATGTTCGAGGGATTTGGACTATTTGAAGGTCGCTAAACAAGATTCCCCCCAAGATATTTGTTATTTTAGTAGTAGCATATGTATCGTGTTTGGTACGGTCGAAAGAAACTCCTTGTTCTGATCGACCGGTAGTAACATCTTCATCTTCCGTCTATCCTCGGTCAGGTATCACATATTAATTATCACGCCATCCTTAGAGTTCCCTCTAGGTTTTTGGAGCTTTTATGAAATTATTGTAACGTCAGTTGTGAGTTCGACAAATTTAGGGTCGATACTCATCTTTGCAAGTTGCGTATAGTACACCGGTGGCCCGTTTCGTTCCGCGTTGGGCTCAACACTCCTCCTACGGCAGTAGAACGCTCGTCGACTTGTTCGTGATTTGTGACGAATTGTGCTCACTCACGCTCGGCGTGTTCCGCACGTGCAGTTTTGTTCGACGACGTTGACTCCGAAGCAAGACGTGCACCATACAATAACTGCCGCCCCAAGTAACCATGAGTTGGTTCGTTGATTCAAGCGTACCAGATGTAAGCTGTTTTCTATTCGCGGAACATGATGCGTGTTAGGCTTCCAGGGCAATACCGTAACACATATACAGTACTACTACTGTATGGCGGCTCCGAACCGCACCACGAGTACGATTTGGTTCCTGCTCGTTACATACTAATTCCTAAAAAAGGATTGGTTCGGTGCCGATATCGTCATTTCCCACTGTTCGGTTCGGCCAGGCCTTGCAAGCTCACAATCTTACCTTGGTCAGAACCGAACCGAATCTCAGCAAAATACCTACTTCTGCTAGTTCGTCAAACACTTGGATTTAATCTACAAGGCGCTTTTACGGTTCGGAGCCGCGTTTTTTCAGGGAGCGGGAAATCTCACGGATCGGTGTGATTCGAAAAATCCACTACGGGCCCGTTCGGTTACTTTACCCGACAAGGAACACCCTGCGGTTCGGTTCGGTTCCGCGGGTGCAAACCGAACTGTAGCCAGGAACCGTAAACAACCCCGACAACATAATCTTATCTCCCGCTCCAACATGAAGTCAGCTCACTGAACCCTACAGAGTGGCGCTGAGGTCGCTTATCGGAAGCAGGGCTGTCCCATCCTGCCAAGACGAATAGGATGGTCCAGCAGGAGTTCTGGGCGAACGAAGCAAACAGCAAACAGCATATTACCTGGACGGTAGAGGTCAGAAAGAAACACTCTTCGTCCTTTACTGGACCGCGGCGGTGGATTTTCATTCACCGGCGGAAAGCCCGAGTACAACATGACGCTTTGGGAAGCGGTACACTCCCCCCATCCACACCAGTTCCATTTCTTCAACAGACGGTTACCCTTTTGTTCGAGATACTGAGTTGCCTCCCCTCCCCCCCCAAAAAAAAGTACAGTTTCCCGATATGGTCGACAGAGGCTCCCATCGTGGAAACGAAGTTCACTCTTGTTGAAACCAAAGTCCATGTTCGAAAGAAAAACTTCCATTGGTCGAAACAAGGTTCTTCCATGGGTCGCAAGAAGCTTGAGCTTTCGAAGCAGTTCCACCAGGAGTCAAAAGAACCTTCGGTAGACGAAATAATAATCTTGAGGTAGAGAGACGCCCCCATCGGGTCGAAAGGAACGATCACAGTCGTTAGAACCTTAACCTTGCGTAGTACAAAAAAGAAGTTTCTCAAACGACGACAGAGGTTTCCAAAGGACCAAAGAAGCTTCCATGGTCGCCAGAAATTTCCCCCATTGGTTGAATTAGCTGCCATGGGTCCGGATAAACTTCCATGGTCCACATAACCTTCAGCGGTCTAAAGAAAGAACTTCTAGAATCGGCCCGTCACCTCTCCTTCCATGCGAGTGCAAGCGTCCCGAGACAAGTCGGGCGAAGGCGTTCCCGCCACCAACCAAAATAGAAGGACGGCAAAGTGACACGAAAACTAACAAAAGTAAACTACACGCAATTACATCTTGCATAAACTACAAATATCAGCAAAGCACTCTACGACGACTAAAAAATGGAGCGGGTTTTACCCCCCGATGAGATCCAATTTACACAAAATTCTTCCCCGCGCGACAGCAGCAGCAGCGGCAGCGAAGAAACCAAACCCTACCTCTCGCCAAACTCTCCCGCACCGCAACCCCCCCACCTCGCCATTCCACCCCACCTACCCACTCGCCCACACACCCGCCGCACACCGGGGGCGACGGAAAGGGGAAACGAAGAAATACAGTGGAACTGCAACGGGGGAGAGGGAAGGGTGGAGGGGAGGGGGGGGGGGGTCCCTTCTATCCCCGACCATGAGCCCGCCTGCTTTCCTCACAAAGCCAGACGCGCTTGTCCACCAGCAAGGGGCTCGGTGACGGCTTGTCGTGATCGTTGATCATATCCCCACGCTTGCGTGCGGCTGCAGGGACTACTGTCGTAACAACAACTACGACGACGACAAACAAGACGACTACAAACACGTTACCACCTACTATCCAGTGGCACCGTCCCCCGGCTGGCTCACCGCCACCCCTCCCCCGCCTCCTGCCTCCACCGCCACCGCACCAGCAGACATGACAAGATGCGTCTGCAGGTAGCTGTTCAGGGCAGCCTTCGCGCCAGCAACGGTCAGTAGAACGCCTGCTGCGCCCCCCCCGGACCCTTTCGGAGACGCCGACTCCGAGCACATCGCTGCACCGCCACTGCCGCCACCGTGGAGCGAAGACGCCCAGCAGGCTGAAGCAGCCGTTGCTGGTGACGATGTTCCCGCCTGTGACGTGGTGGAGTCGTCCTGGCCAAGCTCACGCAACCGGTCCACGAGCGCCACTTCGCAAACGTTCAGAGCGATCCGCACGCTGCCACACACCCGCGCCACAGTCTTCGGGGGTTTAGACGGCAATGGCGATGGCGGGGGTGCGGAGGTGGGGGTGGGTGAGGCGGGAGGGGGGGGGGAGGTAAGGGAGGGGAGGGGGAGGTGGGGGGGTGCACTACGCATCCGCAAGGCCAGCTGAAAGTAAACAATAAATTACAACATAATACATAACAGTCTGGGCCCAATGTAAATACATTTGCATTTTGTCTCATTATCAATCAACGCTTCTTATATGTGGACCCGGACTGTTATTTTATTAAGGAAGGAGCGGCGGCAAGGGCCGGCAGCGGGTCGTTGGCAGTACGTACGCACGCACGCACGCGCGCACGCGCCCTGTCGTGTTCTTCGTGCGCAACAAGCGAAGGGGATTGGTACCGACCGAAGCCTTTTCCCGCCAAAAAATAACACGATCACCCCAGCCCCCTGCCCCTGCCGCCGTTTCCGCCTCCAGTCACACCTTCGCGATAACGTCTAGAGCTCCTTTGTTGACGAGGGTCGCGATCATTTCGCCGTCTTTGTCCTGAGCACCCGAGGCGCCCAAGGTCTGGCAAAAAAAGTAAAACAAAAAAAAGCGACGGGCGGGACGGCCAACAATCACGGGAGCTGGGTCACCAATCCGTTGGAAACAAAGAGAAGCAAAAACCCTGGAGTTTGCTGTGCCGCAACTGTGCACCCCTCTCGTATCACCTGACCAGGATAGTGCGCGGCCTAAACTCGCCGCAGGGCATCATCGGGATCATAGGGCAATGTAGACGGAGTAGACAGCAAAAGTAGACGCAGTAGAAAACAAACGTAGTTGCAGCACACAATAGAAGATGCAGCAGACAACAGTGATAGACGCAATATACAACAATAGTAGACGAAGTAGACAACAATGTTAGACACAATACATATATACAATGATTCCTTTTTTTGAGGGGACAGGGATTTGGTCAGGAGTTTTTTTCGTCTCGGCCTCAGTATGGGATTCTCGAAACTGGAATTTCTCGGTTAAATCGATTCGTTCGAGCGCTGTCTTCGGGGGGCGGCTCCAACGCCCCTCGCCCTGCCTTATCCGTTCCGCACCTCGACGTGAACGCAGGTGGAGGCTGAGCGAGACAAGCGAGGATTTGCAAAAATATTGTACTTTGATGGGGTAACCTCGAGCCTTCGGTCATATCTTGACGTCTGCAGCGTCTGCAGAGCGTGGTAAATTCCAAAATTGGCATCATTTCTAGACGGTGGTTGCTAAAGTTTTGAATTTTGCGGTGGTATACTCTTGAGCGTTTGTTTTGATAGACGTCTGCAGAGCTTGAACGAATAAAATACGGGAAAACATTGTTTTTAATGGCATTTTAAATGGCATCATTTCCAAATTGACCTAATTTGCAAACTTCCTCCCAGGCAACCTGACATAGGCTCAAAATCGTTTTTTGCGCGACCTATTATGCAAATATCTAGCCAGATTACGATCGCGAAAATAAATGCGAGCTTAGTTAGGCTTCGACCCAATAAGCGAATGTTTTTGGCGCGACGTATTATGCAAATAACTAGCCAAATTGCGACCGCGTAAATAATTGCGAGGTCGTTAGTTAGACTGACCCAATAGGCGAAAGAAATCGGGATTTTCAGCCTCTTTTTTCAGGGTCGCATAAGCGACCAAGGGGTGAATATGCGGGAAAGTATTCCGAATTAAATTGTTGCCCTAGGCAAGCGAGTAGCATACCAAAAACCGCGAAAATAATTGCGAGCTATTAGTTAGGCTTTGACCCAATAGGCGAATGAAATCGGGATTTTCAGCCTCATTTTTCGGGGTCGCATAAGCGACCAAGAGGTGATAATCCGGGCAAGAATTCTATAAAACAAAAATGAAAAGAAAAACAAACGATAGAAGTTGTGGATAGTATTCCATGATTATTCAACCATTACGCGAGTCAAATACGCATTGTCTTGGCCTCATTTTAGGCTTCTTTCCACGGTTATTATGCTCGAGCTGTGCCAGTCTTAGTTCCATTTATGATGTCGTTTTGCTTTGAACACCCCATTTTTGTTTGGAAATGTGCTTATAACCGGGGGGGGCTGAATCCTGGATATAAATCGATATAATTCGTCCATTTATATTGCGTTTGGTGCTGTTGTTGCTGTTCAAGTGTTTCTCCTCATTTTGAGCGTGCTTGCTCGGGACGCCAACCTGATATAGGCTTAAAATCGCTTTTTTGTGCGGCCTATCATGTAAATAGCTGGTCGAATTGCGCTCGCATTGCAAACGTTTGCCGCAAACGGAAGTATGCGAAAAAACCCGAGTCGGTCGAAATAATTGTGAGCTTATTGGGCCAAAGCCTACCAGCCAATTACGAATATAAGCCAATGGGGTCGGGGTTGACACGCCGTGCGGCGAGGTATCGACCCGGGAGATCATCGTTATAGTTCCCGCGTTGTTCGAGCTGTAGAGGTTGAGAGGATTTCTGAACCGGGATGAGGCCCTACCTCCCCCGTGTGCGACGTAACTGCCCCCCATTGGTTGGTGAGCCTCTACCATCCTCCTAGGTTGGGGCGGCGCTGTGGAACTCGAACCAATCAGCGATTTTAGCAAACGGAGTTGGGGTTTCCACACTGTGAGGGACGGTGATGACCCGAGAGAACTCAGTTTTATCCTTGGTTTGTCTAACTTTTAGAGATAAGGAATTACCTCTGAACCGGGGATAGGACCCTATCGTCCCCGGGCGGAGCTGGCTCTATGATTTACGACCCCCAGCAAATCAGAGATCGGCCGGTCGGTGGGGTTGGGGATTATTTCCACACTGTGCGGAGAGGTATCAATCCTGGTGATATCCGTGTTCGTTCCCGGGTTGTCGGAGTTGTATATGTATGTGTGGACGGATTATAATCGTGGGATGGGACCCTATCATCCCCAGATTACGGTTACTTTATGTACGATGCCCGGCCAATAAGCGACCACCGATCAGCCAAAAAGGCCATACCAGGTAATACATGTCTTTTTTTCCGTCTAAAACTCGAGCCTGATATCCTTAACTGCCAAATTCTTAGTGCAGTGCTATCGCGTACTGCTAATACTCTATCTACCAGATAGCAACAAGTAGCAGCATTATCACAGCATTCGAGGAATTGAATGACGAAGGCTGCGACACCGTGTTTCACGCCTAGAATACCGTCCGCAAGTCTCTCCACGATCGGACTATATAACTCATACAGCTGGTCTGCGAGCCTCGGATCTAGACGCTATCATGCACGGTGTAGCAGAAGCTGGCTCAGTGCGCGCCTCTCAGTGGCTACGTAGAGAGCATGCAGCATACATGGTCACCCCCTTGCTGCCTCTGGATGCTTGATTGAGTCAAAACATCAAGAAACACACTCGAAAGGTCTCTTCGTGGCCAGACTAGAGGGTCAGTCTGCGTCGGCTCGGATTTATCCGATCGAAATATGATAAAGCTCGGAATCGGATTCACGCAAGAAACGACAGAAGCAAGTAGTGCACTGTTAGTGTAGTGTATATCGATCTCTTGGCATTACTTTACATTCTACACGCGTAGACTACATGTGTTGTGTTGTAATGGTTTTTACTATATCGAATATTGAATCGAACAAGTCGAAGTGCTGCCCTGCCCTACCCAGAGCATGGGGGCCGGCGAATGCGGGTACCCATGCGGAGCCCTTGTAATATACAACAATAGTAGACGCGGAAGAAAACAAAAGCGCACCAGGTACACAATAGACAAAGCATACGCAGTAGACAACAGGAAGCCGCAAGACACAACAAAATATACAAAGTAGACACCAAAAATATACGCAGTAGTCAACAACAGTAAACGCACTACCAGGTACACAACAATAGTAGACGCAGCGGACAGCAGTAGCAGCGCACCAACAGCTGTGCCTAACCCTCTCTTAATCACCTGTCCCAGGATAGCGCGCAGCCTGTCCTCGGCGCAGGGCATCATCGGCACCATCGGACAGTGGCGACCCAGATTTCCCTGCTCGAACCTGATCTCCATCCCCCTATCGATCGAGGTGCCCTAGTCGCGGTGGCAGTGATGGCGGTGGCAGTGACAAAACAGACACGCAGGACGAAGTCGGAAGTTAGCAGAGCAACAACGCGAATGCGGATGTTGCTGTTCTGATTGTTTTGGTTGTTTATTGATAGTGTTGTTTTCAAACACCACCAGTGTACAGGCTGGTTCGCGTTAAAAAAAAAAAAATCCTTCCCCGACGAATGTCCACGCCGTTTTTTTTATTCAAACCGTCAAATTTTGCACGTCTTCTATGTGCCCTTATGAAGACCTTACCTGTTGGTCTGTTTGTTTGTTTGTTTTTGCCTGATTTTTCGTCAGTTAAAGATTTTTCGGAAAATGTGGAACACCTTAGTCCAAATATTTTCGGCGAAAAAAGAAAAAAAAGGGTCAGAATTCGCGATGGGCATGTAGAACACGTGTGCAAAATTTCAGGGTCTCTCTCAAAAACGGCGCGAACATTTGGACTTTTGTGCGTAAAAATGAGTACGATGCGTTATTCCTTCAAGTGACTTGGTTTTAGTGCCGGATCCAGTTTTTTCGCTAGATTCTGCTTAATGTTGCAACACAGGCAGGCCAGATCTTCGATTTTTTTATCCAAAACTTCTACAGACATGCCTTGGAGTACGTCCAACCGGATTGTGCATTTTTTTTTCGCCCCCGCTTGGAAAAAGCCTGAATATTACTAAAAAATTGAAGGCCTGTCATTGGTCGATACGAAATTCGCCCCTAACGACAGCCCGAGGCCGTTAAATGTGTCTTGGCCATGTCACTCTCTTCAACTGGTCATGGGGGTCAGTATGATACCAAATATTCACTCTTTGACTAGATATTGCGAGCGGCATTCGTGGGGTAGATACTTTGGGTTTATTACTTGAACCAGCCTGTAGCATGTTGATGTTGCTGCTGCCGTTGATAAGGTTGTTGTGATTATCGTCGTAGTTGCATCCAGCCGGGTTCTCGGCGAGGTCGCGGTAGGCAGGTACAGGGCGGGAGCGGCGGGCGTGCAAGAGGAGAGAAAATACAACGCGGACTACTGCTGCTACTGCTTCTGTACCACTGTGCTGCACCAGGTATGCATTACAGGAACGAAGTGCACGCTGTACACGAAAAACAAAGAGCGCTCTGCCGCGAGCATCGCATGGCACCCCATCCCATCGCATCACACCAAATCGCATCCCACCCCAGCAAATCCTAGCACATCACATCAGATTCCATTCTATCCCGTCCCGTCCCATCCCATTGTTATGGTATTCCCCTGGTCGTGGCCTCGGATGGTAGAGGTGTGGGAGTAGGTTGTGAAGAGCCGCATCTTCGAGTCATGTTCTAGACCATGGAACCGATGTTTCCCCGGATATTTCATATTTCTGCATATACGGCTCATCAGGGTGGGCTAATGTTATGGTATTCCCCTGGGAGCCTAACAAGGCGTAAAAGATATGGGACACTGCTGAATATAAAAGGGTTTCACATGCCTTTGTACAGGCATGTGTGTATAGGGAAAAGGGGATGATGCTTTTGCCTCGCGGAATTGAACGCTACTCAGTTTGTCCGTGGCGTGTGTGGAACTAATACAAGAGCTTATCTGGTACAAGTGAGTGACCAAAGTGGAACCTGCCTAGTAGAGAAACCTGCAAAGGGTGGCCTGTGTCTGTTATAGCCCCTTGATCTTATTAACCATCCTGTCCCATCCCATCCCATCGCATCACATTACTATGAAAAATGTATAACATCAGCCGTCGACGTATAGTCAACCAATGTCACATCGCGAAGGTGAAGATGGCAGCGGAAGGCGGGAGAGAGTAGGTTAGGGCAAGGTAGGGGTGGGCAGGGTCGGGTAGGGTAGCGCAGGGGAGGGTAGAGCAGGATAAGGTAGAGCAGGGTCGGGGGGTGGCTCACCATGCAGACGAGCGCGAAGAGGATCTCCTGTCGGTAGGCCATGTCTAACAGACGCTGCAGCACGGACGGGTCGAGGCTGTTACCTCCATCTTCTAGGCAGAACTTCGCACAGAAAATGACAATACAACACAGCAATGAGCAAGAGAGGTTGGGGGGGGGGGGGGTAATCAGTTTGTGCATGGCCGTGGTCGTATGACCACAGACCTTCGCATCCCTACTATGCCGGGACGGAGCACGTCGGGTTTCACCAACCACCAACCAGGGAGACAGAAAACAAAGGATAATCACACGAGGTATGTATATCTGTCTGCATTTGCGGCGGTATTCGTTGTGACGGTTGCAAAAAATTGAGACTAAATCCTGCCCCCCCTTCCCACCAAACCCGCCCCCGAAGCAGGCAAACAGCTCCCCCCCACGCCCGCGCGCCCACTACCTCCGCGCACAAGTAACTCACCAGCACAAACACCAGCACACACCACTAACACCAACATCAACATCAACACCACTACCAACACCTCCATCACTCACGATGACGCGCGCGTGACCATTTCGAACATGCTCCGGTCGTGAAAATTACACACATCACTAATAAAACAGAACTAAATTACTGAACTGCTGCTATTTGTAATAGAATAGGATAACGTTTGCCGGAAGCGGGTCACGTGGGCACGCGGCAAAGCGTAATATTGAAGCAAACATATTATAACGGGAGCTAAAAACGTCCACCTCCGCCCCCCCCTCCTCCAATGCAGGCTTTATGGTGCATCAACTCCGCGTGTAACCTCTGCAGGCCAAGGCCACTGTGTGCGAGGGGAGGAGTTACAGGTACCTTGGGGTGGGCGTGGGGGGGTGATGAGATAACACAAGAAAGGAACGTGAAACTAAGCAACGACTCTCAAGCACTTACAAGAAAACTAAAATAAGACCAAAAAAGAAGGGGGGGGGGGGGAATAACAAAATAACAAGAACCAAAACGAAGGCTAAAACAACAACGAAAACAAGAACCAAAAGAACCAAACGAATAACTAAAACAAACACCAACACGACAGAAAAAACAACCAAGGGAGCCATATGTACGTTGATGTTTTAGCTCACCACGACAAGAAAGGGTGACGGTTCGGTCAGCCTCTCCAAAGCCTCTAGCGCGTTGTCACCGGTCATTTTCGTGGCCTTTCCCGTCACCGCCGCCAATACCTTCGCGAAAACTTCATTAGGGTCGCCGCCGCCACCGCCGCTACCGCCGCCGAGGCGGTCACACTTGATCGTGACGAACCTAATCGTACTAGCCTTCACACTGGCGCGCTTCGAGAACTCCCTCTACAGATGGACGAAGGAGTAGGAGATTGAAGGAGGGGGAAATGGAGGGAGGAAGGAGCAGGAGGGGGAAGAATAAGGGACGGACGGACGGGCGGGGGGGCGGGGGAGGAGGAGGAGGGGGGAGCAGAAGAAGGGGGGGGGGGGGGGTGGGAGGCATTGGCATGGCATTTGCATAGCGCTGGTAGGGTATTTGACTAGTATTGGTGTGTCATTGGCAGCACATCCCCGTGACAATGGGATTACGGTGCACACCTCACACGAATACAAATACAAATAGGTCTTCGTATTCGCTGGCTTCGTGTTCGGTTCGTGTGACAAGTATTCGTCGCTGGACGAATACCTTCTCAGAAACATGGGGCAAGTGTTCATCCGTCGGACGAATACCCAACCCAAACCATGGGGCAAGTATTCATCCATCGACGAATACCCTCTCAAAAACACGAGGCAATGGACGAATACCCTCTCAAAAACATGGGGTAAGTACTCGTCCACCGACGAATATCCTCTCAAAAACATGAGGCAAGATTCGTCCACCGGACCAATACACCCTCAAAAGCAGAAGAAGGGGGAGGGGGGTGGGAGGCATTGGCATGGCATTCGCATAACATTGGTATAGTATTGGATTGGTATTGGTATGTCATTGACAACTCATCCACGTAGCATTGGGAAAACGTCCACATTGGCAGAACCCACACCCTGTATACCCCCCTCCCTGACTATGGTCATACGACCACAGCGATGCACGAAATGAGAGCACACACGCCCCCACCCCCAACTCCCACAAACTACGGCGGCTATGAATCCCCCCCCACCGCCATCGCCGCACCACGCCGGCCACCATCACCACCACCACCACCACTACCACCGCCGCCGACGCCGCCACTACCATCACCACCGCCGCCGCATACGACAACACCGCCAACCCAAGCAAAACCTTCTCACCGCCGCCGCCTGAAACGCTGTGGACTTGCCCGTCCCGCCAGGGCCCGCGAGAACGATGGCGCCGACGCCCCTTGCCCTCGACTCCGCCACCGCCTGGCTAGAGGCCCGCGAGCCCGCACGGCGCTGCGGTAGTTCCAAACCCCGGTGGTCAACAGAAAGACGACGCAAGGAAAAACAAACGGAAACTGAGGAAAAGGCGCAGCAATATCACATGATATCAGTCGATATTAAACAACGTCAATCAAAACCAATCACACCATTCACATAATACAAATCGTACCAGAGTACCAGTTACCTCAACCACATCAATCAACATGAATAGCATAAATCAACATCAATCGTTTCAATCACATCAGTCACATCAATCAAGCAGTCAACATTAACCATATTGCTTCCACCACATTAAGCATATCATTATCAATCACATCAAAATACCGAAATCTAACGCCCAAGTCCAAAGCCCAAACACTAACCCCCCCCCAAAAAAAAAAACTCACCCCCTTCCATGCGGCGTAGGCCTTGGTGACGAATCGGACTAACTCGGAGACAGGGCCTTCCAGGCCGCAGTGGGTAGGATACGGCTCCTCCGCCCCGGACAGCAGGCCGCGGAGGTGCGCCAGCTGCTTGTCCGCCAGGCGCGCCAGCTCCCGAGGCGGCAGCTGCGGCCCCGCGCGCTTGGGTCTCTTGGAAGGGGAGGGGGCGGGGGGGCTGGAAGCGAGCCTCCGCGCTGTTACCGCCTGCCGCATGACTGCTTCCCTGAGTTACACACACATAGGCGGGTTTTGGTGGGTTTTGGTGATTTTTGGTGTTATTTACACACGCGAGAAAGGTAGAGCAGACGCATGATAGGTGGTGAGCGAGGGGTGCACCGAGTCGGGGTGTTTAGTGTTCGGATATGGCAGGAGGGGCAAGTGCGATGAACTATCCGGCGAGTGCCAAATCAAATCCAACCCAACCCTACCAAAAGCAACCCAACCAAAAACAAACAAACAAGCCAAATCGAACCCAGAATAGAACCAAAGTCAAACCGAACCAAACCCAATCCAACCCAATCCAAGCACCAAAACCGAAAAAAAAACACCAGAACCGAGAAAAGCGATTCAGTAGATACGCATCAAACGCATAAAACACAATCGATCGGCCGAAAACCCTTCAGGTACTTGACTTTTACGTCGAGGGCTGACGTTATACTCCTTGCACAAACAACAAAAACTCACGCCAAGTTGGGTGCGGCCCCTCGGCCGGAAGAGGACACGTGCGTCGCCTCCACCTGCATGCTCCTGCCGTGACTCCTCCTCGACGCGATCGACACCCGGCTTGCTGCGGGCCAGCCTGTTCGCTCTTGGGCCCCCCTCTGTGTCTTAGCGACAGAAACAGCCTCTACAGCTGCGTCACAACCTTTTCCATCACCATCGCCGCCGCCGCGAATTCCCTCTGTTTCAAGTGTCAACCTCACATCTTCCTCTCCTATATCCACAAACTCGAGATCGTCGCTGCTCACATCTCTTGTCTCGTCCCAATCACCACCACCGCCGACACCACTGTAGCCGCCAACAATCGCTTTTTTGCCCCCGCTAACACCGCTGAAGCCGGGGAGAAGCCCAACGCTCGTAGCGGGAAACCCCACTGGGGCCGTGCTTCCTCCTTTTCCTCCCCCTCCTCCTTTGCCATCAAGCCGCAAAGGAGTCGCAGTCCCCTTATTCCTTTTGCTGCTGCTGCCACCTCCTTTGCACTTGCTGCTGTTGACTCTCTTGCTGCTGCCGCTGCTACTGTTGTCAACTGTTTTGCTACTGCTGCCTTTATTGTTGCTGTTGGCGTGACTGTTCACCGCGGAAACGACCAGATCGGGCGACGACATCGGTTCGGGAGAGCGCGATGATGGCGGCGTAGCGACGGTGTTGGCGGCGGCAACCGCCGCAGCAGCAGCTGCAGCAGTGCTGGGGGTAGCAGCAGCAGCAGCAGCGGTAGCGGCGGTTCCAGAGGCCGCGGCCGAGGGTTTCGAGGCGCGAGGCGTCGTGCCGTCGGGGCTGATTGAAGGCGCCGGCACAGGTGACCCCGCGAAGGGCGGCCGCGCGTCGGACACACGGCTTTTAGGGGTACCAGTCTTTGCCTTCGCAGCTGAGTTGGATCGTGGAATCTTAAGGGCGAAAAGGGGGGATCAAAAGGAATCGGAGTTGGGGGGGCGGGGAGGGGGCGGAGGGCGGGGAGGGGGCGGAGGGCGGGGATGGAGGGAAGGATGAGCGAGGGAGGGGGGTAAGGGGGGGGGAGTCGGAGGGCAGGGGGGGGGGGAGGGGGGGGGAGGGGGGCGGGGGCGGGGGGGGGAGGGGGCACTCATTTGCTACTTTCCTTGGTCATTTGACCGTTGACCACGCATACTTTCAAGGCGGTTACTAGTAAATAAACCTCCAACGATTGGGCTTCAGAACGTTTCTTCCATACATTACATTAAAAGTGTTTTGCATATTATCTGCTTCCTGTTTGGTGGTCTGTGGCCACCATCTATTTCCTACAATAGGGGAAGGGGGCAAAGAGAAAGTGGGGGGTTGATCGAAATGACGGCAACTAAACCAAATGACGGGGAACAGAAGGTGGGGGTGTGATTGAGCACGTGGGCGAGTGCAGGGGCAAGACAAGGATAGGAAAGGAACGCAAGTACAAAAAAGGTGCTTTCGTCTAGTTTATGTGCACACAAAGGAGGTTGATGAACGCAAAAACGCGTACACGAGCCAAACCTCGACCAAACTGTGGCAAAAAAAAAGAAGGGACGCACCACCGTCCGCACAGGGGCCGGCCGCTCCAGGCCCGTCCTCCGCACGTGGTCGATCACGGCGTCCTCCGAGTCAAAGAAATTACGGTTCAAGACGGGGTTGCGCATTTTCGGGTCCGACCCCGGGGGGTAGTAGTACCACGAAGCCAAGCCCTGCGGCAGTAGCAGAGCAAATCAGAACAGAGCGCAGAGTGAGAAAGAGAAGGCCGGGGGGAGGGAGGGCGGGGGAGGCGAGAGCAAGGCAGAGCAGAGCAAAGAGCAAAGCAGAGAGCAGCTAAGAAAACACTAAAGAAAGGATAAAGAACTACGAGCTACCAAAAAGAAAAGAAGCAAAACACTCTGTTTCGCTATCAGGGAGAACAAACACGCCGTGAACGCGAGTGCTCCGAATAAAATACACGGCTCCTATAAAAGTTGCGTCCTAATGTTAATACTGTGTTCATATCAAAACTCTCAAGAATGTAAAAGGGCGGCTCAAACCAAACACGAAGGGGCAGAGCTCTGTATACGTCAGCAGCTCGGATCTCCTGCCGCCAACAGCCCCGAACGAGGCTGCACCACAAAGCAAGAGAGCCCAAAAAAACGACATAGGAAAGACATGGGAAGGAGTAGGAGACCCCCCCCCCCCCTTTCCACCCCTCCCTTCCCCCTCCCTCCCCCCTCCCCCCCCCCCTCCCGAGGCCTCAAGACCCTCCCACCACCTCCCTCCCCCACCTCCTGCCGAAAAACTCCCCCGTCCCGTCACTGTCCCTTCCCCCCCCACCCCCTCTAGAAAAACACCAACACGGCCTCCCCGCTCCCCTTTGCCTCCCCCGCCCCCTCTTTCCAAATCCCTCCCGAAACGCCTCAAACACCTGGGTCACCATACCTTTCCGGGCACAGTGGCCCAGCCGTTGTGCAAAAGGTAGTGCCAAAGCTCGGCGAAGCTGGCAAAGGACGTGCCGGTGCCGAAGTCTAGGAGCACCCCCGTGCGCTGCTTAGGGCTAGGGTTGGCAACCGAGGGCCTGGCGGCAGAGCTACCGCCCCCGCCCCCGCCCCCGCCACCACCGCTGCTGCTCCCGGGCGTGGACGGCTCCTGGCCAGAGGCTCCGCACATTCGGTCAGCCGTGGCGAGGGCGGGGGCGAACTGGTGCTTCAGCTGGCCCCCGAGCTATTAATTTTTTGTATGGCAGGGAGGGAGGGAGGAAGGGAGGGAGCGAGGGAGGAAATTACCTTAGCAACGATGACGATGACGGCGACGACAGCGATAACGACGTCGAGGTCCCCCGCCCCCTATCCTCCTCCCCCCTCCTTCCGCTAATCCGTCCAACACGAGGGAAATATCTCAACAACGACAGCAACCAGCAACGATGGCGATAACGGCTACGACATCGACGTCACAACTGCCCCTATCCTCCATCCCTTTACAACGCCCCCCCCCCCCCCCCCTCCGCCCTTGTCTCTTATCTTCCTCCTTCCGCTCACCCTCTGTTTGCGCATCTTCTCCCTGTGTTGCATGAAGGGCAAGATGTAAGACTCGTCTTCCGGGACGAACTGCCACTCGGGATTCTCTCCCAAGTATCTGGAAGCACACCGCGACCGCACGAATGGAACCAGCTACTTGTAAATATTGCGAAAGCGTGATACCAAAGCTTCGTTGGTTTGGTAATAGGTGCTCATCCAGCAGCAGTATTGAGTCACGGGTCACTATTAGTTGTTGCTCGTCTAGACTACATCTACATAGAGTTCGTAGCTCATACGTATGATGCAGCAGTAGACTTGAATCAAGTATCTGGCACCCTCTAGACCATAGACTAGACCACGATATGTAGACGGTAGGTGCATATTAATTGTCGCTGTCGTTGATGTAGTTGATGTTGTCCAGTTGTATCATACCAGAGGTACCAGGTATCATGGCAGATAGGCCGGAGCGTTCAAAATTCGAAATTCAAAATTTAAAACAGGATAGACAACCAAAGAGCGCAGCAGGTCAGCCCACAGCCCCATCATCGCTTGCGCTGACAATCGAAAACGTGGAACACACAAAAAAAAACTTCAAAATTTGAAAAAAATCAAGCCGGTATACTGGGCATAACCAAGCAGCGAGCGGGAAGGCAGAGGGTGAGAAAGGGGGAGGGTTGTCCTCCGCGCACGCAATACTACAAGCGCACCACTCACTCCCTTCTGCCAACACAACACCAGTACAACGCCGCCACAACCACCACCAGGTCTGAAGGCGTAATGCCTGCCTTGGGCATGCCCTGCCGCCAAAAACAGCATGCGTCCAGGCAAATCATGATCAACATGACAACAAGATCAACACTGACGGACGAAGGATCCACCCACCCAGTCAGCACCAGCTCCCACCCTCTGTGATATGCTGGTATCAACGTAACAACCCTATGATATCATGAGGCCGTGTCCCGTGGAGTGAACGGCGACAGAGCTTGAGCGCGGGTAGGGTTATACAGAGCACGCGCACCCGAGCTGCATGGCTGAAGGTAACCAGCAAAGAAGGGCGGAGAGAGAGAGCGAGCCAACGACACAGAGAGACGATATGATGGTCAGAAAAACAACTAAACCAACACCCGCATCCTTTTGTGTATGGCTGTATATGCTATGCTAAGAGTTATGTATAACAGGGGGCAGCTCACAGGTTCAACACCTCGCCCTCACGAGGAGAAGCTTCGTCGTCTGTGACATCGATTTTGCGGCCCGCCTCGATCAAAAACGCGATGCCATCCAGGACGAAACCTGCCTGTTTCGCCGCCTCCCATGTGCGAAATATTACGCTGGGCCAGAACTTCTCCTTGTGGTGGCTCCTCGCCCAGACCACGCTTCCATCCTCGATATCCACCATAGCACTTCCTGTCACTGCTGTTGCACTCCCTCTCTCAACCTCGCAGCTTGCAAGAGCCCAGCGTGGTATGCCCCAGGTCCCAGGTCCCGGTTGGCGCGATGGGTTCGATCTGGATTAGGGAGTAGTATTTGAAGGACGATAGTAAATCTTCCTAAGGTAGCTTTTTACGCACTCTGGTTGGTTGAGGGGAATCTCATGCGGCTCAATCAACCGGAAGTCTTTTCCCAGCCACCACGCATACAGCATCACGATCCGGCCGAGTCAACCTAGAGCCTTCGCAAGCAATAGCATCCAAGCACAGGTCAACCTATAGCGTTCGGGTCAGGATTAGGGCTAGGGTTCTGGTCAAGTGGTTGACGTTAGGCGGCACGGCCAACTCGGTCCTACGGTTTCACTGTTTTACTATCAAGCTTGTTTTTTTAGCTTTTTTATTCCAATTTTGAAGACGCCACTCTAACTTTATGAAACCTCACATGCAAACTTTTTTCTTTTCCGGGCTCTTCTCCGGCCACCACAAGAGTCCTCTCTGCTCTGTCTGTTTTCTCTTGCTCTCCATCTCTTTTCGCTCTGTGAAAGCACTGCTCTTGTATACCCCGGGGCTCGACATGGTTCTGCCTAGAAGATTCAGGGTCGTCGCTTTGGTACTGCTGGTAGCTTTCCCCGTCTGTACTCTAAGCCGACACGTTTTGCTTGACCAGGTGAGCAAAACTACTGACTTTTAGAACGGATGCAATAATGGTGTTGGAGTGATGTTTGTGTTTTAGACCGTTCTTTCTACCCGTCGACACCCAGCACGCACAGCAGAGTCCGTGCCGATTCTCCACCCTACTTTCTCCACCCTACGAGATGGATGAAGGCTCTGTGGCCACAAACTACGAGACAGAAGTGCACATCGCAAATGCAGTAACAAGGTTTGAGAGTTGGTAATGCAATGTCAAACGTTCTTGACACAAAAAGCGGAACAAATGCACGCAACTTCGTACACAAGCCAGCAAACCAGGTAACCTCTGCACCGCTGTGTTTTGTGCTAATACTTGTAGCTGTGTTCTGTGCTAATACTTGTAGCTGTGTTCTTTGCTGATACTTAGCTGTGTTCTGTGCTAATAGCTGTGTTCTCCACATTAGACTACTGGTAAAACTGCTGTTTTTCGTTGTTTCTACCCACCGCATCCAGCACACCGAGTGTCCCGTGCCTATGCATGCTGAGAGATACAAGGCCTCTGGCCACAAACTACGAGGGTTCTGCGTGTATTGTTAGGCGTGTGTGATTGATACGAGTGCGTGCTATCCATACCTGCTACGCGCGTAACCTCTGTCGGGTGTCTGGAACATACCAAGGTGCCGATGATGGTGCAACCGCTTGTCATTCCCCCTGACTCCCGACCGCGTACGAGTACGGTATAGCGTCAGAGTCGTCCCTGGGTGATTGCCCTTGCTATGAATGAGTACGTACCCGCTGCGTGGTTATCCAAGCATGCACAGAGCACCCTAACGGTTGTCCTCTTACCCAAAGCATGCTGTAGCTTTGCTTGTGCTCTGCCTGCAGCCTAGAATCTAGAGCTCCGCACCAAATCGCTCGATGTGCAGTCAAATACTGTCCCTTCTCCTAGAAAACGTCCCGTCCCCGGACTAGTACGTGGTATACAGATGCATACCGTCACCTGGTACAGCAGTAGATTATATCCTACTCGTACATATCATACCCACAATGTATGTCTCTGACTACTGGTATGTCGTACTTGTCAGTACTTGCTGTCTGCTGTCAGCCCCCCGAGATTATGTCGGTTTCCTTTCCTAGCTTTACGAGGCCCAAGGGATGATGGGGTCTTGTTTTCCACGACCCCTCCTTCCCCTTATCCCCTCTTGAGCATACGGCGGTACAGTACGTAGGGGTCCCCCGAAAAGGCGGTCTGAGTAAAGCGGTATCCCGATATAAGGCGTTCGAAATCGTTTTGCGCGACCCGGAAATGCACTCATAACCTGGAATGAATGAGACAGCTTCCCCCTGTAAGGCGGTCATATTGCCCTGGTACAACGCCTTATTGGGCCCCTACCGTATATCCTTAACGAGGACACACAACCCGTAATACGCGCGATCGGAGTATCACACACAGCTTGCAAAGATGAGTTTCGACGAAATCTTCAAATCTTCGATCTCATCGTAGCTGGGATATATATACAAGGGCTCCGCATGGGTAGGGCAGGGCAGCACTTCGAATTGTTCGATTCAATACTTGGTAAAGTAAAAAAAATCACACACAGTCATCGTCTGCGCGTACAGTATGTGAGGTGATGCCAAGAGTTCGATATAGGCTTACAACCATAATAATGTACTACAATTAATAGCTACCTTTTTTCAAGTGAATCCGATTCCGTGCTTCATTCATCAGATTTCGATCGGATAAATCCGTGCACACGCCGACTGACCCTTTAGTCTGGCGACGAAACGTGTCGAGTGCGTTTCTCATTATGTTTTTACTCAATCAAGGTGTCCGGGGCCAGTAAGGTGACTGACCATGTCCGCTGTGTATTCTCTTCGTAGCCACTGAGAGGTGCGCACTGAGCCAGCTTTTGCAATATACAATGCATGATATAATAGTACCAGGTATCATCTAGATCCGAGCCTCCTAGATCGACTGTCTGTGTGTTGTCTGATCGTGGAGAGACATGCTGACGTTATTCCAGGCGCGAAACACAGTGGTATGGCTGCCTTCGTCAGTCAACTCTTCGAATACTATTGCTACGCTGCTGCTTTTTGCTAGCTGTGTAGATCGCTCACTTCTTGTAGATACAATACGCGACTACAGCGCATGCGATTTTGACATTTCAGACTCGAGTTATTATAGACGAAAATAAAAAATGTCATTTTCGTCTGATCGCTCATTGGCCAGGATTCATACACAAAGTAGGCGTCACCCGGGCACGATAGGGTCACATGCCGGGATCGGAATCCATCCACATCCGACAACCCGGGGACGAACACGGATATCATCCGGGTTGATACCTCCCCGCACGGTGTGGAATCCCAACCCCGCCGGCGAATTTTCTGATAAGCCATGGTTCGTATGTTGAGCCAGCTCCACCTCGGGAGGATATAGGGTCTCATCCCCAGTCCAGAGGTTCCACATCTCTAAAACTTCCATCAACCGGGGAAGCAAACCGATCTTTCTCGGGTCGACACCACCCTGCCCGGTGAGAAAACCCCAATCCCGTTGGCTGATCGCTGATTGGTTCGAGCTCTACAGCGCCGTCCTAGGCGCATAGAGGCCCATCAATGGGGGGCATTTCCGTCGCACACGGGGAAGGTAGGGCCCCATCCCCGATTCATGAATCCCCGAATCTCTACAGCTCCAAAACGCGGGAACAATAACGATGACCTCCCGTGTCGATACCACTCCGCACGACGTGGAACCCCAACATATCCGCTTACCGCTGTGATTGGCTGGGGCTTGGACATAAGGGCATCGCCACCATGGGAGGATATAATGTCCGGCGCCCGTTTCAGAAATCCTGGCAAACCGGGGACGATAACCGAATTCTCCAGCGGGTCGACACAGCCCCGCATGATGGTGCGACAATCATCTATTCACATTGGCTTATCGTTGATTGGCTGTGCACCTCGTAGAGCCAGAGACACCCGGGGAGGGGATAGACCAGCAAACGGGGGGGGGGCGCGCCGACGCACCCGATGAGGACAGGGCTCCACCGCCGTTGCAGAAATCCTTCCATACCCCATCAATCTAACAAACCGGGGACGAAAACCGACTTCTCCCGGGTCGACACCACACCGACGGTGTGGAAGCCTTGGCTAGCTGAAGTTCGTATACAACGCCAGCACCACAGAACAGGGTCCAACTCCGGTTCAGGAATCCTTCAAGGTATTTACAACTATAAAAAAAGGGGGCAATTCGCGCTACTGCCTAATTTTATTTGTATACCTCAACCCCGCGGTATGCGGACAATTCATTTGACCCCCTGCCTCGATATCACCCCGCACAGTGTAACCCAACCTTCGATTGATCGGCTCGGCCGGGATTCGTGGATAGAGGAAACCACCACTCACTAAGAAGTTCAGCAAATTCAATGACTATCGTCTCATTCTGGCCTGTGATTGGAGAAGTTGTACATGGACCTATTGCATAATACAGCAGTCAGTCCAGATCGAGTCGATCGATGCAACTTGCTTGGGTATCGTATTATTACAGCAGCAGTAATACACTTCACTTACTTTCTTTTTCCCATCCCATTTATTGTGATGCTCGCACCTCCCATTAGTATAACTCAAATCCGGGGCCATATAGCGGGCTCCCCTCCCCCCTCCTCACTACGGTACATGCCCTTATTTTTATCGCGAGAAGAATTCAGCATTTTCTTCCCTCGTCGATTCGCTTCGAATCGTACCTACCCACGCTGCTATTAATAGGCGATTTCAGCAGTTAGTTGATCCTTTTTTTCCCGTTTATTTCTGCAAAGAAATAAAGCCAACAAAGCTCACAACGAACGGTGGTTATTTAACTCGAGGACCAACGCTAGTATTGTTGATAGTGTAACCCCACTAGACCACAGGGGCGACCGGCTCTCTATCACTCACTGCCCCGGTGGCGTATCAGGTTATCCTCGAACCTGGTGTAGGTCAGTTTCGTGGGTTGGAACCCACCCGAGTGCGTACTCATATGAATTTTCGTGGGACTTCTTCTTGTGCACTATTAATAATTGATTTGCGGAAAGCGCGAGAGCGTGAGTTAGCAACACTCGATGAAAAATCGACGATCAGTGCGTGTTGAACCGTATGCGCCAAAAAAAATGAAAGCAATAACCGGGGGGGGGAAGGACGGCACCTGTGACCACGGCTTGTATGTCCAGAAGCTGGAAAGTAGTAAGTGCGCCCCCCCCAAAAAAAACTCACTAGAAGAAATGATCAATCAGCAATCAGCAGCAAGGAGCACGTCAAGTACGAAGCAACACAAACTTATTGGACAGTTACGTATCAACACAACCGCTTGCACTTGACCGGCAAACGACCATTGCAACGGAGTCAAGGACCACAGCAACAACAAAGCACGCCATCCACACACCGCCTATATTTCTCCAAAGAGTCTTCTCGGGGGAAAAAAACACCACACGATGCGATACCGGGACGAATGCATGCCACTGGTTTCTTCCGTGGATACTGTCTACTTACTACGACCTTCCCGTGGCGCGGCTTAACAACAGGAAGAACGATTTTCCCCCTTGTCTTTGTGTCGAAAATGTATTCCATGTTTTTTGGTACATCCTCCCCCCATGCCATGTAATAAGTCACAGACAAAAAGCATGTTGTGTATAACAGAGCATCCCTGTTCTCTTACTCGTACGTACCTATATTATTTGCACGAGAGTACAAACCATGTCGATTTGCCCGAACTTGTATTATACCACCCTCGAGGCCCCGGGGACGCAGCCACCCGCAATGCTGCTGTGTGGCTTTTTCTGGCGCAGTAATCGTAATCACTGCTACCTCCTTCTCGTTTTAGTCGTGCGTGCGCTTGCCACGTCTATATCCATGTATGTAGGTGTACATACCGAAATTCAATAAACAAATGCACTACTATGATACCTACCGCAGTACCATGGTGTTTTTTTTTACAGTAAATACTATTACTTATTTTGGGACACAACATGACGCCAATTTGGAAATACTGTCTTGCCAAGTTTTATTTTATCAACCTCTCCATACATCAAGATCCGAAGAATAGCTAGAGAGTACCGTTCAAAATACAAAAATTTGAGCCCTTCTCGCTTGTCTCGCTCAGCATCCATCTGTGTTCACGTCGAGGTGCCGAACGGATAAGGCAGGGCGAGGGGCGTTGGAGCCGCCCCCCGCAGACGGCGCTCGAACGAAGCGATTTGACCGAGAAATTCCAGTTCCAAGCATCCCATACTGAAGCCGAGACGAAAAAAACTCCTGACCGAAAAAAAAATAATGATCATATATATGTTTATGTATTTTTTTCAAATATAGAAATATACAGATACCCTGGAGTAGAATGCAGAACCGAATGCTGTTGGTGTTGTTGTTGTTGTTCTCACATTAACTCGCATAATCAAGTCCGTGGTCACAGGACAGGCTTCAGTCACTCTGGAGCTGAGGAATACCCTAGGGAAAAACACAAACAACCCAAGGTGGTACACGCATATATCACAGCTGACGCAATTCATGCCTCCCCCAAAAACATATAAAAGTGAAATCGGGAGTCAGTCTACGATGTGCCAGGTCTATACCTGGTGCATACGTCTCATTACTCGCGCCCGGAAAAACCGACTAATGTAAACTACTTCCGGTGATCTAAGGGACTCCTCGTGGTTTGCTCGGTGTTTGTTCCTGCCCCGGCGGCGGGTGAATCCCTTATCTCGTCGTTTTCGCTGGTCCTGATTTGATACGGCAGGTTTCTTTTACGGCACAGATCCTATGCCTGAGAACTTTTTTGGAAGGATCCAGCAATGTGATTGGCTTATAGGCAGTAAATTTCGGCAATTTCGTCAAATAAAACACGAGTTTTGCAAGGATCTTGTAAGGACATAGACAACTCTGATTGGCGGTGATTGCCCCGGACAGGGCGGTGCGATTTCGGCGCTGCTGTGGGACTTGCCGATAGGTGGCCCACGTACACGGCGCACACAAGAGAGATAGATTGCGCGCGAAGCTCAGACGCTCAAAAAATCGACGCCGCACGGCGCAGCCGGCGGCCAAACACCCCAACACCATGCTGGTGTTGTAGTGGTGCATCCCCGCTGTTACATGGTTAGGTGCCTTTCTCGGAGCCTGCGATCTGTCGCTGTGACGAGGGAGATACAACTGTCACGGCCGATGTAGTTGGGCAAACGTCCGTCTTTCTACACAAGTCATGTGCGTGAGTGTGCCCACGGCACAGCAGCAGCATCACCACCACCAACAGACTACAGCAATAGCACGCAGCAGTTTCGTTTCCGCAGTCTCGGGCCCTCGCGCCTGCCAGCGGCATCGGATTGGCCAAGTTAATTCAAAGTCACAAGTCAGCAGCAAGCAGCACTCCGAGTGTGTACGCGAAACACCAATACCCAGTCTAAAATTAAGTGTAACGTACCCTCGCCTGATCCACGAGATACACCGCAGGTTGTGTGTTTGCCTGCGTGAATACCCACTCGACAGAAGCACCACCAGCACAACCACCAGCACCACCAGACAGTAGACTAAAACACCAGCAAGAAACATATTATTTTCCGCGGTCCCGGGCCTTTGCGCCTGCTGCGGTAGCGATACACCTCTGTAGGCCGAGGTTAATCGAATGAAGCAGCGGTTTACGTGAAAATGTAACAACCAACTATAAAGTCAAGTTATAACGAACTCTCCCCAGGGGAAATATCCCGATTATTTAATGCGTAAAAAACTGTTCGCCGGGTATGTGATCAGAGCCTCTTTTACCATACTTGTGCCCATGTTGAATTGAATTTTTAACTGGTTGTATGCACCATAAATTGGCAAGAGAACTGCTGCAATCCTCCCCCCGCACACACACCCGCGCTGGTCCTGATCGCTGATGGCAGGTACTCTCCGACAAGCCTCCGCCGGGACAGAGCGATGCCGCGTGCGCCCACTTGGTCCGCGCGGGGCTTGACGAGGGGGTCGACAAAAAAGGGAGGCCGATTGTCGAGCGTGAGTCCTTTTGCCCTTATTCTTCTCTCAGGCCCGCCTCGTACTGTGTGTACATGTTCTTTAAATTGCACCGTTCTTTCTACCCATCGATACCCAGCTTATCCAGTGCCGGTACCAATTATTTGTCCAAAAGAGACACAAACTCCGTGTGTACGTACATCTGTCTGTCTGTCTGTCTGTCTGTCTGTCTGTCTGTCCGTCTGTCTGTCTGTCTGTCTGTCTGTCTGTCTGTCTGTCTGTCTGTCTGTCTGTCTGTCTGTCTGTCTGTCTGTCTGTCTGTCTGTCTGTCTGTCTGTCTGTCTGTCTGTCTGTCTGTCTGTCTGTCTGCCTGTCTGTCTGTCTGCCTGTCTGTCTGCCTCCTTGTCTCTGCGGGCCAGCCGAGGTGCACCACCTTGTGAGCGCGATGCGGAAGAACTGGTGGGAGTGCGCGGCAGCGGTGGCAAACGCTTTGTGAGTTTGTTTTTTCAGTGGGTTTTCGGTGGGATTGTGGGAGCAAGCTCCCGGTTTCAGTTCGCGTGCAGCCCTTCCCAGGGAGGAGGGAGAGGGTGGGAGGTCATCACCTTTCCCCCCTGAAGAGTGATGCACACTCGTTAGCAACAGTAACTACAGGCTCTCACCAGTATTGGAACTCCCGAACAAAGTTTGGCTGGCGTTCCATTGCCTTAATTTTGCTCGCTTTTGCCTGGGTGCTTTTCTGCGTACGTGCATTCACATCGTATGTGCTTTCGTGTGTTCAATCGCGTTCATCCTTTGGTTTTTACGCGCGGCAACAAGCTTCGAGCAAAAAGTGCGTGCCAAGAGGGGAGTGGGGGGGGGGGGAGAAAGGCCGGCGGGAGAAAAGAGGGGATTACCAAGACAACCACACCGAAAGGGGCCGGCGGGGGACCTAAGACCCCGGAGGAGTCCCAAGGGACCCGGAGGGTGTGGGCAAGCAGTTCATCGCTCGGATGAACGTTGAACTCGCGAAATGTATTGGCAGCAGCAACCCACCACCTGTTGCTGAAGGCGAAGCCTTGCGAGGGATAGCAGAATTCGACACGACCCCATCCTACTTGCCTTCCCACCCCCAACCCAAACCCCACCCACACCCCCACCCTCGATCCAAACCCCAACCCCTCCCCCTCTCCCCCCCCCACCCTCACCCGTGCTCCCAACCCCAACCCCCCTCCCGCCCCCACCCGTACCCCCCAACCCCGACTCCAACCCCACTCCCAACCTCGGCCCTAACCCCACCTCCTTCCTCACCCCCACCGCCAACCCCTTCCTCTGCCTCCACCCCCCGCCTGCCTGCCGCCGCTACCATGACTACTCGGACATCGTTTTCGTTGTATCGGGCGGTCAGGGCTAAATACGGATCAGAGGTGGAGGACGCGTTCCAAATCGAGCAGCGCAGCATCACCAAGAGCCTCAATGGGATCAAGAGCGCCCTCGAGAAGGGGAAACCGGTGCAGAGGTTAGATTTTTAGCAGAGATGATGCTTTTTTTCCGTCGTCTTGTTCGTTTTTCATTTTTTTGTGTTATGTTTTCGTTAATGTTTATTTTCGTTTTCATTTTCTTTTTTTTGTGTTTTTTGTTCGGTTTTGGTATTGGTTTTTGGTTTTGTTTTCATTTTTTGTTTTCGTTTTCTTTTTAATTTTCGCTTTCGTTTTAAGTTCTCTTGTTCAGTTCGGTTTCCGTTTTCTCGTTTTATTATTCGTTTTCTCATTGTCGGTTTCATCTTCGCTTTTGTTTTCGTTTTTTTCGCTTTCGGTTTCGCTTTCGGGTGGCGCTGAGCTCGATCCTTAACTCGTTTCTCCGTCCACCCTTCCCTCTCTCCCATGGCGATCCAGCATCTCGCCGGCGTTCGAGTGGGCGCAGAGCGGCGACTGGGTGTACATCAACTTGAAGATGAGCCACAAGCTGGACGCTCCCGCGACTTTAAACGTTGTGTCGGAGGGCATGAGCATGCAGGAACGGTCGATCGAATTCGCGGCGTCGAAGGACCAGAAGAGGTTCGCTCTTAGCCTGACCCTGCACGCGGACATCGACCCTGAGGTGAGAGGAAGGAAAGGGTGGGGGGGGGGAGTGTGGAGGGGGGGGAAGGGGGACGGCATTTCATGAAGGGGGGGGAAGGGGGGGGGCATTTCATGCATAGCCGTAGTCGTATGAGCATAGGGTATAGACCCTTGTACCCCTACAATGCCGGGCCGGAGCACGTCGGGTGTTCGTTGACCAGACAGACATCACATGCACCAACCGCGAAGCCCCGTGAGGTGTTTGGCAAGTCGCATGACGGGTGGGCTACGTTCTAAGAACCGCTTGTGAGACGGACTCTGGCACCTTGCGCGTACTTTTGTGCTTATGGATGTCAGCTTCGAATGGATTTTAATTTTTTCTGGTGTGGCGACTTCCAGAGATAGCAATGGGTACACTTTGTAACTGCCTCGTGTGTGCCTTACCATATACACGTTACGTGATGCGATCATTCCCCTTGTGCGGAGTTACGATTCTCCCAGGGAGGGGCTTGCGTTCCGATCGATTGCATGATGCGTTTCGTTAAGGGTTCCCTCACGACTACCCGTCAGGGGACAAGAATGCCGTCAACCGACATATTTTGCCGTGCTGTGAGACATGGCTCTGTTTTTTTCTCTATGCAATATTCTTTTTTGCTTGACTTTCCCTTTCTCTCTCTTTGTCATTTTGTTTCTCTCCCTTTTTCTCTTTATTTTTCTCGGTCTGTTTCTGAAAACGTTTTTCAGTTGTTTCCCCAATATTTTTCCGAGTATTTCTCTCTCGTTTTTTCTCAATATTTTCCCCTCATTTCCTCTCTTTGTGTTCCTCTTTTTCTCTCTACATATCTGTGTCTCCTTTCCCCCTCTCGTTTTCTCTCGCCGTCGTCACCGTCCCCCACACCGCCTTCCAGCCGAGCACAGTATCGTTCGGGTCGGTCGGACGCGTTACGTTCACCCTGAAGAAGGCTAAGAGCGGCGTGAAGTGGCCCAGACTCTTGGACGAGGAGCAGAAGAAGCCAGGTTAGTGGCCACCCCTTCTGTGGGGCCAAGGGAGACCAAAAGGGAGGGGAGGGGAGGCAGGGACGGATACGGGGGGGGGTGAAAGAGGCAGGAGTAGGGGGGGGAAGGTGTACTCGGAGTAGCGGGGGGTTGGCGGGGTAGCCGGGAGACGAAGGAGGCAGGGGCGCGCTTGGAGTGGGTGGGGGTCAAGGAGGGGAGGGGGGGGGGGTGCGGGGAGGGTTTGTCCATGCAAAACTGGAAAAAAAAAAAGCTTCAGTGAGTGACAGCTTCTTGTGTGCCCCCCCTTCCGCCCTGCCTCTATGTATACCACCAGTGAACATGCACGTGTGGTGGTCGAAGCAAGAAGAGTTCGCCGATGAGCTCGACGGCCTGGAGGAAGCCGCCGCGGAAGCCGCATCCGCCGCTTCTGCCTCCGCCGAGGCTGCTGACACTGGCGACAACGACGAGGACGCAGCGGCAGCGGCCGCGACGGCGGCGGCAGCAGATAACGCGGGTGTTGCGACGCCGATGAGCTCCGAACGGCGACTAGCGAAGGCGAAGAAGGATGCTGCCACTAGCTTCAGCAAGGAGAAGAAAGCCAGGCGAGGAAAATCATAGGAGATGAGGGGGGGGGCAAGGGGCGGAGAGGGGATGGCAATATCGGTTAAGTTGGCAAGCCACGCTTGCGGTCGGAAAAGGGATCGAACAGGAATAGAGCGGAGAAAGGGGAAGAGAACGGAGCTCACCAATCGATCGCTCGTTAGCCCAACCTATCCAACGTTTGACCCCCCCCCCAGTGTCTAGGTTGTATAAGGGAAAAGCGTAATGAGCGCCCAAATGTTGGAGGTGTCTCTTATTAGGAGTAGCAACGGTGCTCCGTCTCGAAAGGGATACGTGGTCAATGGTAAAATGACTAATGCAAGCAACAAATGAGTACGCCCCCCCCGCCCTATCGCCTCCCCCGCCCGCCTACCAATGTTTTTTTCTGACTTTGCCACAGGATTGAAGAGCTAGAAAAGGAAAGGAGGGCGGTGATCAAGACCATTGATGCGGACGCGGCGGCGAAGAAGAAACAGGCCGAGGACGGTGAGGAGACCCTCACGTGACGTACTGAGTGGGTGCCATATCGTCTCATCTCCAGTCCATCGCCACTTCTCATCCTCCTCCCCCGTCGCCCCTTCCATGCCACTCGCCGAATACCTACGGGCGCGTCGCGCTTGGTGCAAGCAGTGTCTCCATGGTCTGTTTGAACCGGACGTGCTCCGTCCCGGCACTGTAGGAATATTCCCTTCTACGTTATGTTTAGTGTTTTTCGGTTCTTCGCTCATCACTTCTTATTATCTGCCTAGCATTCCGCCTCCTTATATTTCCCCTCCGAAGGGAGAACTGGTAGGAATACAATGATATGTATAGACGACGGCCATGCGTGATAGTGATAAAAAACCCACACCCCACACACGCCTCATCGTCCTCCTCACGCTCCTCTTCCCCCTCTCCACTGTCCGCCTTTTTTATGTTTTTTAGCTCACACCGCTAGGAAAGCGATGGTGGATGAAGACTTTGACGAGCTAGTGAAGAAGAGGCATGCCGAGATCGTCAAGGCCCACAACGAAGCTGAGGCAAACCGCAGCGAACTATGAAATTAAAAACGGCATAACGTACTGGGTATGCCTCAAGTTTTACCGGAAACGGAGAAATAATGTTCTTGGAATTCTCAAATTTTGCGCCGAAAACGGCATGATTATGTTCTTCGTACATCTCCAAGTTTCGGGCATGGTTGTCGTCTGTGCCACTAGAGTTGTGATTTGGCCTTGATGTGATACCACCATGATGTGGTATGTATCATACCACCAATGGTTTCTTTGGCTGGTTATGAACTCTGGGGGTACTATACCCGGGTACCTACCTGAGTATGACCCGGCACCTACTAGAGTATGACCAGAACGACCAGGTTTGGTACCCGGGTACTCGAGACTATATGCGCGACTACCTTAAACACGCCCTTGTATACCACGACCTAACCGCCATGGCGTCAACACAAAACGGCCGTGATACCTCCACAAAACCTCCATGTTATCACGACACCACCGCCATATTACGGCCGTTTTGGCCGCCATCATAGTGTTGGCGATGGGTGCGGTGGTGGTGGCGTGTGGTAGTGGTGGCGGTGGTGGATTGTGGTGGTTGTGGTGGCGGTGGTGATGGTGGTGGTGATGGTGGCGACGATGGTGATGGTGGGCGGGGGGGGGGGGGGAGTGGTGATTATGTTGGACAGTGGGGGGGGGGGAGGGGCGAAGATGGTGGTTGCCGCTGGGAACGCGTGCTGGCTCTAGGCTTGATTTTAGTTGGTGGCCTCGCGCGTGCCGCACGTATGATGTAATAGTGTGATTTGTAGTGTAGCAGCTGTGCGTAGGTGTGGGGGGGGGCGGGGAATGACGAAAGAGGCTTGGTGCTTCGAAAAAGTTGGAGGACGCTTCGTAAGCTAGAGAGATCTGAGGGCTTCTTTCTTGAAGGCTTGGCTTGGAAGGGAGTGGGAACGGGGGGACAAAGTCGAGTGGGGAACTCAAAGGGGTCGAAAGTAAGAAGCGTGGAAGGCTTCGAAAGTTTTGAGAGATTATTTCTTACGGGGGAGGGGAGGAGGGGGCGGGAGGGGGGGGCTGAAAGGTGTCGATTTTTCGGAATCGTTCAAGTACGCTCCGAGGGTTTCTTGATGGAAAAAGGGAGACGAGAAGGCATGGTCGGGGTGAGGGGGCACGGGAAGGACTAGAAGGCTCCAAAGGCTTCGAAACCTTCGAAATTTTTCGGAATCGTTGAAGTACGCTCCGAGGGTTTCTTGATGGAAAGAGGGGGGCGAGGAGGCATGGTCGGGGTGTGGGGGCACGGGAAGGACTAGAAGGCGTCGAAGGCTCCAAAGGCTTCGAAACCTTCGGAATATTTCTCGAGGGGAAGGAGGGGGGGGTGCACGTTCCGTGAATAGGGGGTGTGGGGTATAGCCTTTTTTGTGTTTTTGAGGGTGGTGGTGTTGTGTATAATAAGAGCAGTAGCTGAATGCCATTTCTTTGTCCAGGGTCTGTACCATTAAGAGGGGGGGGGGGTGCACACGATGGGTCAGCTTAGGCTGCCCTCCCTGTTTCGTCTGTGCGTGGTCTAACGTTAAACCGTCCCTTCTACCCGTTGGCATCCAGCACGTCCAGTGTCCGTGCTAGTTCTTCATCGTAGAGAGATACAAGCTCTGTGGCCACTAAATACGAGAAAACTGACAACAAAAAACGCGTGACAGCATAAAGAACGTAGCAGAGGATATTCGCCGCCGCTATGTGGGCAAACGTTAACCTTGTTTCCGCCCGAACCGGCATCCCTTCTGTGGAAAACCCGGGCGGAGCGTGATTTTCTTCACACGTACCATGCATGCCTCCTGTGGAATCCTCGTGCCGGTCTTTTTTTTACGTGTTCGAGAAGAGCCGAAACCTCCACAATGTATACACCAAGCTATATGGATGACGATGGACGTATGGTGTCGTCACTCGCACTCGAGTCCGTCACGTCAGCGCGTCCGCGTAGCGCTGAAAAAGCCGCCAACTTATGCTGCGAGTAAGCCTCGTGTAACTGTTAACCTTGCACGCATCGGAATGATATATCCCTAGTATTCGTGACCTGCGTCTTTTGCGGCAAACAGATCCCTGGTCCGTATGATCTGCATTATCTATGGACCATGTTGCCGGATGAGAGCCGGATGATGTGAATGATCTCCAGTAGTAATAGCTCATGTTTTCTGAGCTTTTTTTCTTTTTCACACTTACTTCACTAATTTCCAGCTTCTGGACAAGCCGTGGTCACAGGTGTCGTCCTTTCCCCCCCCCCCGGTTCTTGCCTTCAATTTTTATCGCGCATATAGGCTTCAGCAACCCCACTGCTCGTCGATTTTGCAACGAGTGTTGTTGCTAACTCACGCTTTCGCGCTTGCCGCGAGTCAAGTTGTGCTCAAGAAAAAGTCCCTACCAATTTATACGAGGTAGTATGCACTTGGGGGGACTCGAACTCACGAAACTGACCTATCCCAGGCTCGAGGATAACCCGATACGGATCTGTCTGTACTTACTCACACACAGATCCTGCACAGCATATTAGACTATAATGCACGACTCATCCCACGGCTGGAGTTGCCCTTTTTGGGGCAAACGTTTCTCAACATGTTTCTGACAAGTTGAGTTCCTCGGGTGTTAACCTATCGGTTAGCATGGTAATTTTGGAAGTATAGGACTATATCCTATACGAAGCACATGTACAAATGTTGTGGGCGGGTTGCGCGAACGAATGTCCTCGAAGTCATGTTTCAGGTGAAATATTGAGCTAGCTCCTCGTGTAACGAGCTCAGAAATCTCTTAGAAACTGCTGCGCCCCTGTCGTGCGGGATGACTCGTGCCAGGTATGCTAGGTATGTATGCGGTAACGACAGACACAGGGTCTATGAATAGATAATCTAATATTTATAATAATTGCTGATCTATCCGATCATTCATGAGTGCGGGTGTGCCCCTTGAGAATGAGAGCGCTCTGGCCCATTCCAGCGTACACTGTCTGACCCCGCCACCGCGTTCCAGTTATTGCCGACACTTTTTTTCTCCGTAATATTATTTTGCGACTACACTGCTCTGTACCGTTGTGCTTACTTGGGAAATATGGGTCGAGCACGTGCTATCATACCAGTGCATACAAATTACTGCGTAGTTGATATATCCAGCGGACGAGTCACCCCCGGAATAAGTACGTGTGACCCCAAGAAGGACCGTTCACTATCTGTAATGTGGCACAAAGAAAAAACAACACAAAGAAAGCCGTTTTAAAAGAAGGCCCCAGTAGGATATCGTACCTGGTGTATACAACGATCTTCCGGAGCTATACGAGCTAACCGCTAGCATATACCGGTACACCTGGTACGTACTCTACAGTGTGTTGCTCGAACGGATTGCCGGGAAAACGAAAATACAAACAAACCCGCTTCAGCGACGCTCTCTCTCGCCGAGTGAAACCTCGCCTGCTACCCTTCGCATATCAGAAGCGCTAAATGGTGTCTCGCGTAGGCCCCGTCCCTACTCGTGCAACAAACCAGGTACGAGATGAACCTCCCACGGACACCCACCGTTGAGCTGTTACTGCTTGCTGCTCCTGCCGCTGCCGCTTTGCTCCTGCTACTCTGTCTTCATTTTAATATTAGCACCCGCCAATACATACTTTTCCATCTTCGACCGTACAGTATCATCGCGAAACGCAGGAACATCGATTCTAGCGTTTTAGCAAAAGGCTTCCTTGAACATTACACATGACCTTGCCACACCCCGCGGACCGCCGTTGTCGGAACCTTCTTCAAGAATATCTATAGAGCAGAGACTCACGGCCGACCTCGTCCCCTCCCCCCCGCGCCCCCGCTCCCGCTCCCCCCCCAGCTCGACTGATCTAAACGGGAACAAGCACTTGGCTTACGGTTCATACTGATATTGCTGCTCCAGCAACAGCGGTACTTAAGCAGAGACGGTTGTTGTTGCTGTTGTTGCTGCTTCGGCCACAAATCCACCTGTTGTATGTATTGCCTCTTGGCATGAAATCACGAAACCACCGCCATACTACGACCACATTGCCACGAAGTGGCCCCATCCGCTTGTCGAGGATGAGGCGTGTGCACTCCCTGCACTGCACGTCAGCACTGCACGTCAGCACTGACCGTAAGCATTGCTCGTCAGCGCAACACCAGAGCACTGCTGCAACCCAGCAATGGAAGCAATGCTGAAATAAGAATAAAATATAAACACGACATCCTCTCGCAGACACAAAATACCGTAACACTGCCGTACGTACAGCGGTAAATAGTTGTATCGTTTTTTCTTTGGAGGGGGCGGTTGCATCCGTCCTCCGGCTCTGACCCTTGTACTAACGTTAGAACCAAACAGAGTAAAGGCAAAGCAAAACAAAGCAAATTAACGCAAAGCAAAGAAAATCAAAAGAACGCAAAGCAAAGCAACAACAAAACGAAACGAAACGAAACGAAAACAAGCTAAAGCAACGCCAGGAAAAGCCAAGACACGCAAAACAAAGGGGTTTCAGAAGCTGAACACATACACCCAAAAGCCTAGGAAGCTGACCACCACACCACCACCTTTCCTCCGAACCACCGTCACAGCAGCGGACGTCGACAACAAGCCCATCGGAACACACAGCAACCGTCAAAAACAACACCGCCCGCTTTCTGCGTGCCGCTTCCAACACGCCAAAACAAGCATGTGTCAAATAATGATAACATGAAAAACGCTCGCGGCGCAATTCTACCCTCGCCGGATGAATATTTTGCGACCCCCCCTCCCCCATCCCCACCCCCCGGCCCACCCCATTCCAAAACGCCAGCCACAAACAGCGGAGAAATCCTTGCAGCCTTTATGCAGCCTTAGAGCGTTCACAACGGGGTGAAACAACCCCCTCCCAAATAAACAGCACCTCCAGTGACCTAACCACTGCTCGTTTCCTTCCCAAGCTTCCGCGTTAGAACTGGTAGCCTCGAGAGATCCCGGCGCTTGGTATGCCGCCCCCGCCAACATGCCACCACCACCCTCACCACCACCCCCATCATTGCCGCCACCGCCGCAACCACCAGCAAGCTCCTGATGAGGCCGACGATCAATGTTCCGACCCTACCGCAGCTGTCTTTCATCAAGGGCCACCCCACCGTCCGTTTCATTGTGTAAGTCCACCTTCCAGTCAAAGGTTTTCCTCCTCCACTCCACTGCGCCCCCCCCCCCCCCCCGCCCCCGCCCCCATCTACCTCTCCTGCCCATTCCACTCCACTTCAATCCACTCCTTTCCCTGCTCCACCCCAACCGCAAATTCCTCCCTGTTTCTGTCTCCAGGGTGGCGATTCATCAAACCTCAAGATTCGAAGGGAAACGAAGCGCTTGTCACCCCGCTCGTCAGCGATTAGAGATTCCCCGACTCGACCCCTTCTCGCCGTCAATTAAACCGGCTGGCGGGCAACGACGAGAGCGGCACACCGAGCCCCCCCCCCCCCCCCGCCAACCCCCCCCAACCCCGTCCCCCCAGCCGCCGCAACTGCCTGCGAAAGCGGCAGTCGAAGTTGGGCCGGGAGCGGAAGCTTTACTTCTGCTTTACCATGCCTTAGTGTCGGTGTCAAGGCCTGCTTTTCGCTACCACTACGGCCGCCACCGCCGCCGCTGCTGCTGCTGCTACCGCCGCCGCGCCCGGCCAAATATCCCGAATTCTGTTGCGAGAAAAGCGCTACAAACAGCGACTGCCCCCTTCTCGGTGCCCTGTTCTCCCGCCCAACCCCCGACCCTCCCCCTCCCCCCGACCCCGACCCTCTCCGGCCGGTTGGAGATCTCGGCCGCGCCGCCGACGACGGCGAGCACGGCGGTGGCGGTGGCGGCGGCGTCGGCGGCGCGTGCGCCTCCGACAGGCAGCCGCGGACGGTCCCGAACATCGCCGGAGACTTCTGGGGGGGCTTCGTATCAGCTGAGAAGAGGCGCCGGAGGAAGCCCTGTCGAACTCGGGGTCCCCCCCCGCCCCTTCCCCCGCCGCCGACGACGGAGGAAGATGGTCTCGACGATGACGGTGGAGCATCTGTCCCCGATATTTGCGCTGCGGCCGCGGCGGCCGCCGCGGCAGCCGCCCTCGCGCACGCCTCCTCAAGTTCCCGCCCTTGCCCTTGGCCTTGACCTTGCCCTTGGCTTTGGCCCTGTGACGCGCGACGGACAGGGGAGAGTCGCTGCTCCAGTGTCGCTGCGGCCTGGGCGGCCGCGCGGCGGAACGGAGACTCCTCCTTCTCCTGCCTGCTGGAGAAGCTATCCCAGCCCTTGGAGGACATCTTATGAGAGTATCCGACGCCGAGGCCGCCGCCGCCGCTGCCGCCGCACGAGGGGGACGGCTTGTCGACGCTGTCAAAATCGAAGCTCAGCTCCAGCGCGTCCTCGTTGAAGAGCGACTCGCCGATGTTGTCCAAACTCCGGTAGAGATCTGCAAGCGCGGGGTCATCGTCCACACCCCACCCATCCCCCATATGATCTCCCATCGCGGCTCGGCAGTCGTGCAGGTACTTCTGCGGCTTCAGTGGAGACGTCGTGGGGGAAGGGGGGGGCGGCATTTCGGAGGGGCTACAACCGCCGCTGTCCCCCTCTTCGAGAAGGGCCGCAGTGAGGGGGGCGAAGAGGTCATCTTCCTCCGCTGAAAGTGTCAGCGACTCGGTTCCGCCACCCTTCGCCATCATGCCGCCGCCGCCGTTTTCCTCTTGTAGCGGCGGTGATATAACTCCCCCTCCCCCCCCCCCCCCCCCCCCCCGCCGCCTCCACCCACCGCTGCGCTCAAACCCGTCTTGAAAGCATGGTCCATAAGGGCTTTCTCGCGGTCCGTCAGCGTAACTCCGTGCTCCGGCCCTCCTCCTCCTCCCATCATGCCCGCCCCCGCGCCGCCATCCCTGCCACTACCGCCACCGCTAACGCCACCACTCCCCACCGTTCCTCCCTCTCGCGTGATAAGGTCGCCTCCACTCCCACCTCCACCCCCCCCTCCTCCTGTACGGGGGATCCCCGGCTCAGCAGGCAACGCAGACGGTTTCGCCCTTGCCCTCCCACCACCACCACTACCACCGGTCACCGGCGCCGTCGATGTCGGAAGGCTCGGGGCCCCGCTCCGCCCGCGGCGGACTACCGTTGCGCTCGTAGCATTGCGGAAAACGATCGCGTTCCAATGCTGCTGGACCATCGACTCCGAGCGCCCCGGAACAAGCCGCGCCACGAGGCCCCAGTTCGTCCCGTGGGCCTCCACTCCACTAACGAGCCTCGCCTCCTCCGCGGCGGACCACTCCCTCCCCGCGCCGCCGCCCTCGGTCTCGAGGGTGGGGTCGAGGTGAGCGTTCCAACGCTCCCTGCAGTGTTTGGGCTTCCTCTTGGGGAGGAGGGCGGCTACCTCCGACCAGTCGCTGACGCCGCGGGCGACGCAGTCGTAGATCACGGCGTCCTCCTCAGTGGACCAGACGCCCTTGAGAAGGGCGGGTTTGAGGACCATCTTCCAGTGCGTGGCGCACTGCGTGCCCGTACGGGAGTCCCGCAGGAAGTCGTGGGCGATCGCGTTCCACTCCTGCGCCCCAAGAAAAGCGTCGATATGATAGTCGAATAACAGCAGCAGCAAGTTTTTCAACGGCGTTAGAATCAGACGGACGGGTAGACGAACGGAAGACGGGAAACAAGCGAAGTCAACGGGTCAGCAGGTCGGGATACCCTCCGTACACGATTTGTATTATACGTATGGTAAGCTCTGTTGATACTACCTGTTGCGAGATGACGCGTTGAGAGAGCTATTTTTTTTTAATTGGAGCATGAAATATGAACACGGACGACAATATCATATTTCGAAGTACAGTAGCATAATACACCAGAAATAACACCGTTCAGACAAATTCGCCCCATGTGGCCGCATAAACCACACCAGGAGGGACGACAACGCCAATTAATCCGCCTGCTAGTTCTTAGATTATTATTACTCTTGACTGTTTTGAGACCCAGGTACGGAAACCCAAAAAATGACAAATGCCTTACGAAAAGCAACACCCATGTAGGAAAGGCGTGCAACAATATGAGCATCCTCGTGCTGCGCGCGTGTCGTACGTCTCCCTGCGCTGAACTTCGGACAAGAGGACACATCTCTCAACACAGCAGCACGGGCTGCTCCGTGTGACCGCTGTGCTGTCGTTATCGTGTCTAGTTTCGAAACGTTTTCCCATAAGGGTGATACGGTACGTACTCATGTTGCACTTAATACGTTTTGTACTCACATTCCACTTATTACTTAATACGTTACGCACTCACATTCCACTCCACCTACATACGTTACGTATTCGTACTTCACCATTTCCAACACCAAGCACCCAAGAGCCCAAGCAGCATAGCTAGAAGGAAACAAGCTCCTCGACCCACGAAGCGCACTTCGGCTTTCGTGAAATGTCGACTGGTATGACACCAGGTATATAATACACTACAAACACAGCAAGCAGCAGCAAGCAACAGCAATCAACAACACGTGGCACAATAATCATTTCGCATACATACATTTCTCGTAAAGCTAGCCCCCGGACCACCCAGGGAAGCCATGCCCTCCTGCAGCTGCTCATTCTCCTCCTTCGTCCAGGTCCTCCGGTTGAACATTTTGCTCCGAGTGGCCGACGTGGACGTGGCCGACCCCGATCCCGAGGCGGAGTTTGAGTTCGAGTTGGAGGCGGGGGCGGGGGAGGGGGCGGGCGCGGGCGTCTTCCCTGCCGCGGCGACGCTGCCGCCCTGGTCGGAGGCGGAGGCTGGACTCGACGACGAAAAGAAGTCGCGATCCAAAGCCCGGGGCGTAGTGCCCGCTTGCTCCCGGATCCAGCTGATGTCGGCGGGTGTCGAGGGCGCGCTTCGGGTGGCGACGTCCGACCCGCTGCTGGAGAAGAAGGAACGAGACCTCGAGTTCCCCCTCTGTTGTTGTTTGGTTGTAGTACGGAAGTAAAGGGGGCGGGGGCGTGGGTGGAAGAGGGGGGGGAGGTGTCGAGGGGGCTGGTGTAGATCCTACTAATGTTTGTATATTATTCATACATACCGTAACATACTGCGTTGCACCAAGTAGGATTGTAACTGGAGTGCCCTCCGTGGAACTATCACAGGATCTACTGTGATGATAGATTGTAAGCTCGTACCGTATGTATGTCCCTAAGGGGCAGGAATATTATGATGGCGGCACGGGTACGGCTGTCATTAGGGATAGCATCCGTGAAAGCAGGTGACAGACCATGCGACACAGAGTGCTTCTATTCCAACAGTTCCAATAGACGCATTCGGAACCAGCTCTGGGTGCTGCCCCGACAACGTTTGATTGCGAGCTATGAAGCGTGTACCAGGGTACTTTGTTTGTGTCTGTTTTCTTTGTTTTGCATTGTCTTTTGTTCGGTCTTGTTTCACTCAATTCTTTTCTTCTGGGTACGTCTTGCCTCCCCCCTTGTGTTCCTTTTTCATATTTACTTATTTTTCTTGTTTTGTTCCTTCTGTATTTCTCTTGATCCCCTTGCTCATCGTCTGGTTTGCTGGCTTGTGTATGTTCCGTTTTTCGTATTCAAAACACCTGGCATTGCATGACCACAAGCTTCTTACTGGTGTATCTGCGATGTGTATCTCTCTCGTGATTTTGTGACCTCACAGCTTGTCTCTACGACGAAAAGTAGGCATGGACACTGGGTGAGCTGGACGTCGAATGGTGGGGATAGCAGTTGAGTGCAAATAACACAAAGGTCATGCATATGTTTCTCGTACCGCACGTGGTGGCATACAGTGTGATCTCTAGCTCTAAGCTCCCTGTTCCCCCCTGCTGTAGTCTACGTAGTGTACACCGGTAATTTTTTTCAAAATCGTCACTTTTTACTCTCCAGCCCATCTCGTAAGAGGTTTCACCCTCAGCGATCTTCTGGACAAGCCGTGGTCACAGGTACCTATCTTCTCCCCCCCGGTGCGTGCCTCCATTTCTATTGCAAATAGAATCACAAAGTCTGCGTTCTGCAGATGGACGAAAACTGGTACACAAACGAAAGTGTATGGAGCTTAAGCTTTTTTTACCCGGATCCCCAGGAGGATGAAATAAAAAAAAAAAAAAAAAAACAGAACAGAACAGCATGCATAGCCCGCGTCCCCAGTGGTCTCATAGTGTGCCTCGTAACTATTGAGGTCGAGGTCGTGGGTTCGAATCATCACAAGGAACTTCCTTACAAATCGACAAGCCGAAAGCGCGAGAGCGTGAGGTGGCGAAGATGGATGCATACCGACGAGCATAAAAAGCTGAAATGTGGGAATGCTGAACCTTATGCGCGATAAAAATGAAGGCGAGTACCGGGGGCGAGAATGGGAGACACCTATGACCACGGCTGTTTGTCCAGAAGGTCGCTGATGGTAAAACCTCTTACGAACGTTGAGCTGGAGAGTAAAAGGGATGAGTAATTCCCCCCCAACAAAATGCAGGATCGAGCATACCCACTTTTCAGCTTTTCATGCTCTTCGATTTTTATCGTTTTTTATTTTGTTGCCAACTCACGCTCTCGCGCTTTTCGTTCCTCAATTTTTACGCAAGATAAAGTCCCAACAGGCACGATAATGCACTCGGTGAGACTTGAACCCACGACCTGACTTTGGTATCGACGAGATTCATCTATTTACCGACATAATACCCCATCGATCGGGGGCGCCGACTTGTAATCTACCAGGTATAAATTTACTACCTCGTGGGTATGTTTGGTGTATCGGTTGCACATTGCTTCTTGTGCCGTTGTGAAGCAAGCAAGCTTCTGAAGTCTGCCGGTGGATATGGCGCCAAAACCAGTACGCGTCCCCGGAATGTATCATACTCACTGGTACCACCGCTCGCCGTATGTCCGGACATAAAAGCCATCGGATCGAGGAATTAATGTGCATCCCTATGTATAATAGCAGTGTATGTAAGCCATGCACCCACGCCTATGCCCAAAAAAGTATTGAATTTGACATACATACACGCCCTGATCCCAACCCCTATGATTTTCGGGCTAGGCTACTAGGTTAGGGCTATCGCTTCTGGTCTGGTTGGGACCTCGTACCAGGTATATCGGTGTACTATTACATCAATACTACTATGTACGTACTACTGCTGTTGTCTTGTGGTACTACATGTTAAAAGTGAGGTGCATGGCTTGTACCTGGTATACACTATCGCAATCGTAGGGGTGCATACCATTCTCTTGCCATCGGAAAGTCTTCCTACTTGGTTCCTCGTACAAATACTGCTGTGTACTTGGTTATTTGTGGATCATCACGGATGGATGTTATCTGGTCTCGCACTAGGAAAAGGAAAGCTAAGGCAAAGCCACCGCAGCCTCATGCGTGCTTCTTAGGACTGTGAGTTCGATAGAATGCCTGCATGGTGTGCGTGAGCTCAAGAGATGGCGGAGAGAGGGTGGAGGAGCCATTCAAGGCACGCCTAAATTTCGTTCTGTCTTCGTCATCGCGGAAAAGCGCGGAAAATGACTATCGTATAGTAAGTACATCCTCCTAGCCCACCGTACCTTCGAGGGAGACGCCAAGACTTCCAGCTCTTCAGGGGCCCCCTGGTGAAGCATGCAACGCGATGAAGCGCACCAGTAAGGCGGACGGAGAGACAGAGAGGGACATGTCAACAGACAGAGTGGAAGGGTGAGGCAGAGGTAAGAAGGTGACAGACAACATCGCGAGAGGATAAGGGCAAGCTCCTCCTGCTGTATGTACGAGAGAGCGCTTCCTCATTTTGCTGTTGTTGCACATAATGGAGTGAAAGATGTCAACGGCGAGTTTCTTATGGGACAAGCTCGACTCACCGTCAAGCGACGTTTCTCCGTCCGAGGCGACGGGGGCGGCATTTCCATGGCCATGCTTCGATCTATCTCTTGAACGGCTTGTCGGCTGTCTCCAGCGAGCGCTGAGTGCTGTGTGCGCCAAGGCAGCAGGAAAAAATATCCGACGTGGATCAACGGTATCGCTCCTTTTCTCCTACCTAAGAACGCCAACCGCTTATTTGCGAACTCCAATTTGACGTTGCCCCCCGCCCCCCGCCTGCCGTGCGAGCAAACCTAAACCAGACGACAGAAGATCTGCTCATGCTCGTATGCCTTTTGAAATACCATATAGCCTGCGCACAGCGTGGTTACGGTAATTGAAGTGGATCAAGTATCTTGTTTGCACCCTCCGTCTTCGGTGCACCTCAACGATCGATGACATGCACTGATCGGAAGTCCCGCGTGGCGTTCTTCTTCTGCATTGCCTTGGCTTGGAGTGGTCTCGGCGCCGTTGGGGCTTCGTGGACTTCAGGCAAGCGAAGAACAGGACCTTCTTGGACGACAGAGGCAAGCATATTGACGTTGAAGCTATTGCTGTGGTTGTGCGGTATAAGCCATATTTCGTTGTCTCCAGACTTTGTAAGTGCTACAAGTACTCAACATCGCACCAACATGGATCATGCTTTCTTTGTGGTTGGAGCACCGCTGCTGTTCCTCGGGAGTTACGAGCGACCCCTATTAATAGTCCCTGATACTCCGGAGTACTTGGTAGTAGGTGCCAGGTACAGCAGTAGTATGAAGCAGTGGGTAGTGGATGGAAGTCGGTTACTAACTGTGTATGCCCTCTATCACTTCCTGTGGCCCTGTTGAACAGCAGTATTAACAGTAGGCGTACCCTATCTGTGGTGATAGAGGTGATAAGTGCTGGTGTTGCTATCATCGCTAGATACTGCTGTATGTAGGAACGAACAGGAGGAGGCAAGCCGGGGTAATGTCTGCGTGAAATGGCGATCTCGTACGCAGGAGAGCTGCGAATACGGGAGGCATGTACAGCAGGCAGGGTATTTGATCGACATTTCACCAAGTGGTGCGAGCGAGGCATCTTATGCAGTAGCCAACAGAAGACAGAGAACTACTGCACGTACAACAGCAGCAGAAGACTGCTTGATGTGCGTGTCGGTAGTTGCGTGTGGATCATTTACAAGGGCATCCTCCTCCTCCTCCTCCTCTTCGTCCTCCCCCTCTTCTTCCTACTTAAACCTGACCTACTGGAACGCACAGCTTTGCGCCAGCTGAGGCAGAGCTCCATCATGTCATACACGAGCTAATATGCAGCCTCATCATAGCAAAACCTCTCCATAAGTCTCAACTTCCGCTCTTGCAAGGGCAACCAGCGAACTCGTTCTCGGTCCCTGTTGTATTCCTTCCTTATTTCACCCATTTACATGTGATATAATACTATGCTTTACAGGACTTTCTCGATGGAGCAGGCCGACGACGGCAGCTGGGCGGGGAGGGTACTCCAGTACTGGAGTCTCTGATGCAGCATCCGACGGCTGGGCTGGGACAGCATAATCAGAGGTGCGGGGGCGGGGGCTGGGAGGGCCGGGAGGGGCACGGTGCAGGAGGGAGGCGGGCCATCCAGCCGGCCGTATCAGCTGTTGTTCCGTTTCCTCGTATGATAGAAAGTCCAGAGGGTTGCGTTCACGCTTGCGCGCGTGGGCCGTCCACCGCCAACAATACCAAAGTATGAACGGCGTATCACCGACATTATAATTTTTTCGATCGTTTTCTGCGCGCCGCCGACGCCTCCTCCTGGTTTTCTGCCCGGAAGGGGGGGGGGGTTTGAGCCGTACGCCGACAACGGCGGGACTGTAGTGGCGGTGGCCGGGCGCGACTACTGCATCATCGCGGCCGACTCTCGACTGAGCGACGGCTACGCCATCTTGACCCGAAACGTGACCCGCGTTCACCGGCTGTCGGGGGATACCCACCTCGCGACCGCAGGGTGTTGGGCGGACACACAGGGCCTGCTTCGCTTGCTTCAGGTAAGCGATAAGGGGTTCGGAGGGCGCGGGGGGGGGCGCGGGCTGGGCTCTACGGTGCCCTACCGTTGTTGACTGCTCTAAACGGTGCTCTGCCCTGTTGACTGCTCTAAACGGTGCTCTGCCCTGTTGACTGCAGGGTTTTTTCACGGTTCTGCGTCGTTCTGAAACATGCTTTCAGATTTTTGTATACAGTACGAGCGCTGGGATAGCTGTTGGAACGGCGTTCATCATGAATACAATACACATTACAAGGTTCCCCTTCGGGATGGGGTTGACTTGGTATCCCAGGGGCGTCGCAAGTCCAAAGGAGGGAACACGTTCCGATTTTATGTAGAAGTATTAGCTACAGCATTACTGCTTTTGCTGCTGCTGTATGCTTCGTATACCTGGTATGAGGTCCGACACTGTGTGTTTGACTGTTGCATTGAACGTGTTAATGTAGTCGTTGCTCGATCTCCTGCTGCTGTGCACCAGCCACACACATACACGGTGACTTGGAGCACGGCTGCTGTTGTATCGCTGCTGGTGTACTGCTGTATATCTGGTACTGATTTTGAGACTGCGAGACTGAGCGGCTGCTTTTGCAAAAACACCGCTCTTCTTGATCACCTTGTGTGCCTATGACAGCACACAATCCACGAACATAAGCACACATACATCCAAACACAGAAGAAGCACAGTCCGTGGCTGTCTCGAACGAGTGTTGCTGCTGCGTAGCAGACAGCAGAGAGGGCCCAAACAACAGGACTGATGAGGTGGTACAGCGGGCGGGAAAGCGAAGCAAAAACCAGAATGTGAGGGGCGAGCGGGTTATTAAATAAACTTCCCAAAATTGTGGGCTTTCCCATGGACCTGCTCGGCTCAGCTAGGCTGAACGCAGCCCTTTGGAAAAAAAGCCAGCTCAGGGACGTTGAATGCTCAGAGCACCGCCACGGAGCTCGGCCGAGATCCAGACATGCGTCGTGATGTACGGGTGGGCGCCTTGCTTGCCCCGCAGCCGAAAGCGCGAGAAAAAAAACTCGGCCGCCGCAGAACAGCATGCCAGCAAAACAAAACGCGTTGTTTACATGCACATATTGAAATCCTGAAGAATCCCATGTGGTCGATCTGACCATCTCGACATTGCCCCCTATTCGAACACCCGTTTCAATTCGATTGATGGCGAGTGCGTACTGGTGTCCCATATAGTTTAACGCTGATGGTTGAACGCGGTGCAATCAAGGATGGTCAGCCGAGGGGTTTCTTGTCACCGAAGTCCATGCCTGGTCGTGTATAACTACTGCAATGCGTCAGCTGTGAGTCAACCAGACTGATCGATACTTGTACTGCTGCATATCGTACTCATGTTTGCAAGCTGAGTGATCTGCCCATCGCACGTGTTCTGCAACTTCTAGTGAAGGATGCATGTTGTTGTTGTCTCACGGAAACTTTTGTCAATCATGATGACCCCATGACCCCCCTAATATTTCGTCAGGCTTAGCAAGACGATTGATGTAAGCCTTGCGACACCGGCGTCATGTACGTACGTACCTGCTATGATACTTCGAAGTATGAGCCTCGAGATCAAAATGGTCTGCGTCAGTGGCTACTCCTTCGCTTGACTCATCCTTTCTGTCACATATCTGGTGCATGCGTGTTACTGTTGTGCCGCTGCTTCACCTTACATCTGCGAAATCAGTACTTGATACGAGACTACGAGTCGCAGCAGCGCCGGACCATGGGGGTTAAAGCCATGAGCCACATGCTGAGCACGCACCTGTACTACCGTCGAAGCTTTCCTTTCTACACTTTCAATATTCTGGGAGGCCTGGATGACGAAGGTGCGGTCACAGCCGTTCTACTACGTGCTACTGCTTCGCCTTTTTGTGCCGTCGGTCTTTGTCCTCCCTCGCCAAGCACCGCCTGACGTAAGCTGTCAGTATTTATGCACCGCATCGCGCCCACTACGTTTGGCATTTCACTCGTTAATCTCCACCATTCATGTCGCGATGCATACTGGACGACAACAACAACGACATCAACAAGATTATCTTTCTTACGTCCAAAGTTTTGCTTCGTCGTGCATGGCTACTGGCAACTGACTTGATCCGGCAGGCACAGGAGCCGTGTACGGATACGACGCCGTTGGTTCCTTCGAGCGGGTTAGGGTGGCGTGCGCGGGGGGCGGGCAAAGCATCATGCAGCCCGTGCTCGATCGCCTTGACGCCGAGGCGGGGCAAGGGGCAGGGGGGAATGGGGAGCTGCCGATTGTGGCGGTAGAGTTGGAGGTGGCGTTGTCGTTAGTTAGGAGGGCATTTGTGGCGGCAGGGGAGCGAAATATCCGTCTCGGAGACAGGGTGGAGATATTGGTGTTGACTCGCGAAGGTCAGCGTCGAGAGGTGTTGCAGCTCAAAAAACATTAGCATGCGCGCAGATTCAACAGAGCGGGGATTGTTAATATCACTTCCGGCGACGTGCTGACGAGTACCGCGGTATAAGATGGTTTTCGTGCGTTTTCCTTGTATTCGTTCTTGTATTTTGTAAATTATTCTGATGACGTCAGCTGTGAGTTCGACGAATTTAGGGTGGATACTCATCTTTGCAAGCTGCGTACTACATCGATCGCCCGTTTTTAGTAAGTTTCATAAATCAGAACCTAATATACAAGATGACATTGTATCACGCTACCTATCATGCATGACCAATTAACACACCAATAATTTTCTGAACACTTTGATGTACGAATAGTCTCATTTATTGATGCTTTGTTACGTTTATCCAGTTCTTGTAACTGTATGAAGGCTGCACCCGGGAATTCCACTTTTCTTCCCCCTTCCCCCGTTCTCCCATGTCGTGGGCGTGCTCCGTGAAAGTGGTGGTTCTTTCGTGGGTGTTATTCGTCGCAAAAGGCGTTCTGTCCATTAGAGGGTGATCGGGCTTGTTTCCGCCCTCTTCTCTCACTCATCGGTGTTGAGGTTGACTCATCACGCGCTATCATAGCCACGTCTCTCAGTGCCTTGTATAGACTACTGTAGATAATATAATACCACGTCATGACACTCCTTGTCACCTCGGGTAGATCAACTAAACTGCTGTAAACTCATCATTATGCGGCTGCTCATCCCGAGACGGAGTGTGTACTCCATACAGACCACAGAGTCTGTGCCTTTGTATCCAATCCCGGAGAAGGGACATAATACCTGCTAGAGGACAGAGCTTGAGATGACACTGCTGTTGTTGCTGTTGTTAAGGAATTAGTGGAGTATTAGTCCGTTTGACCACTTGCAAGAGGTTAACCAGTAATAATTATAGCTCACCCAAACTAAGCCTTATAACACTCTTCCCCCCTGAAACGGCGGGATAGCAGGTCGGTCGGATATACGGGCGGACCTGTCAACATCCAAGCGGTTTCGTTTCCCGGGGATACGAGGGAGGGTATTTTTCATGTTCGACATGGGGAAAGTCTGAAAAAGTTCATTGTTGTGGATGGTGGGATTTGAACACACGACCCAAAACCCCGTGGTCCTGCCGTCGATGCCATTTGTTAAGGAATTAGACTAGTGGGGTATTACGAGTAGTCCGTTTAACCACTTGCAAAAGGTTAACCAATAGCTTACCCAAACCAAGCCTGATACTTGTAACATGTTCCACAACAGACACCATTCGGTACCAAGTACGTTGTGGTACCAAAGGTACTTTTTACATCTGGTATCTGCTGTTTTTTCCCCCCCACTTTTTGTTCGGTTTTGTCGAATATGGAGTCGTCGGCAAAATAGTCTAATATGGAAAGGGGAGTGATAATCTCGCAGACATAGGCGGAATCTAAACCTCGCCCACGGGGACATATAAGAACCATCCCCGGGTTTTCACCGTCGTATTACGGTTCGCTGTGTTTGAAAACTTGGTGCTGGCTGCTGCTGCTGGCTGCTGCTGGCTGCTGCTGTGCCGGTAGCTTAAAACTAGCACCAAACTACCGTTTAGTTTATATCATATGCTTGCTCATCTAAAGTTTCCAGATCTCACGGTTGATTGTCAGCCAGCCGTGGTTCCCTCAATGACGGAAGTTGTGGGCTGAAGTTGTACTGTAAATGGGTGCCGAAAGCTAGCTGTAAGGCAGCTATTTGGCACGTGTTCCTCTTTTCCTCCACACGTCCATTACGCACTGCTGTTGTCTACTGCTGTTGTGGGTGGGTTGTGTAATATTCAAGTTATAGACTACACTGCTGTGGGTGTATTACGGAAGGGGAGGCTAGGGATAGAGGCGGATCCGATGTCTATGTGGGTCTGAGTGGTCTCTAGCCATTCATGCGGCAGGACCCTAGGTCTTGTGTGCATTGTACAGAGAGGAAGGTGCCAGAGGGACCCAGCCTACAAAGCACTGCTACCGACCTGATGATAGCAGCCTCCCGATCGGTACCGAGTTCGGTGGTTGAGCCTGAACAGCGGTAGTGTAAGCCTTGAAGGTGGCTTGTGAGAAGGAGTAGAAGTTCTCCGGTCGTGGATACGGTATTCGCTTTATGGATTATTGCTAACTCAGGGCAAGCAAAGGAGTAACAGAGCAGAGGGAGGCGAGGAACCAGTCCCTCCCAGACGGGGACCCTGCAAGACGGACCATACTGCTAGTACCTATTGGGACTAACGCATTCCCAAAAGTGCAACTCCTATCAACCGTAACAATGTAACCGTAACATCCCCCCATTAGTATGAACAGCTGTTTGTCAGCTGCAACATACTAATTAACGGTAGCAGGGATAGTGACAACCGCGAGGTGACACACTTCCTTTGGCGAAAACTACCGGTGATGTCTTTGAGTAGGTCGAGCGGCCAACCGAAAATTACAAGAGGCAAAAAGTGGCAAAACTCAAATAAAATCCACTGCTCTTCATAATTCTCACTGCGCGTTGGCTCGCGGCCCGACATCGACTTGCGCGAAGGTAAAACCGGCTTCCGGGAAAAACCCTTCGCTCCCCATCCCGAGAGCCCTAGAATTTAGACAACAACCGAAAACATCAAGTGACACTCGGACGTAAAATACTCTAAAAAAAAACCGTCCCTCGCTTGGTGTTCCCACTGTAGTTGCTGCCCGGCTCTCAACACCTACAGCGCGGGAAAAACCTGGCCATCCAGGAAAAAAACCCATAGCGCAAAGCCCTACAACACCAAACTCACACAAACGCCACGGCACACCGCACGAACCCACTTGGGTGCTACCGAGCGCAGGGCCACCCTTCGACTACCAATCAGACCAGAACATCTAATCAGCCCGTCTCCAAACATTCAAACTTTAACTGGCTGTCAACTGGGGGCACGCTCGAAAATCGACAACACCATAACTTCCCCCCTAGCATAATGCGATGACAAGAGCCATATGCTATAGCAATACTGTGACTGTATAGCCAAGGGTACAGAGCCGCAAAACTTTTTACCGAAATAATGACCTCGAGGATAGGCTAACAAACCGAAAACACAGGGGCCATAAGAGGGAAATCCTCGATAAAAACCCTCCCCCCTGCCTTTTCACTGCGTATTTGATCGCCTGACCACCATTCAATGGCTCAAAGTCCGTATGTGAACAAAATTGACGTGCATGAAAGCAGCACGAAACTCCACGGAACTGACTCGTCTATTCTTTTTTTGAGTCTGCCCACATACAATATAGTTTTCCATCAGAATGCAACGTGGGTAACTCAGCAACATATCGCAACAAGAACAAAAGCACGACGGGCAAAGAATTATTAATCTTCGGCAAAAGCGGAACTCCGATGCCAGGCATCCAAGCACAAAAACAAGAAGAATCTGACACAACAATAAACCTCAAACACAATAAACGGCATACAATATAATCCTCCACCAAAACGCCATGTCGGTAGCTCAATAACATACCGCAAAAAGAAGAAAAGCACGACTGGCAAAGAAATCCTGAACCTTTGGCAATAGTGGAATTCCGATGCCAGGTATCAAAGCACAAGAAGGAAAAATGTGACACCATAAACCGCGAACAAAATAAACGGCTGAAGGTCGAGGATAAGTATGAAGCCCTCACCACACAACCACTGAATAGTCTATTTAAATTCAACTCATACCCAAATAGTAAACACGACCCCGTCGCTTCTCAAGAGACTGTACCAACAGCCTATCCGACTCTTAAAGCAGTGCCGATCCTAGAAACAGGGCATACCCCCCATGAGCTGTGAAATAAAATCAACGCAGATGCCCAGGGGAAACCCATACAACGAGCACGAGCCCGATAAAATCCCATTGGTAACTCCGAAACGAAGCCATTACAATCGCAGAAAGATTGTAGCAACACAGTTGAGCCTCCAAAGCAAGTCAAACAAGGCAAAAAGCAAAACGAAACAACACGGCCAACAACAACCAACACAAAAACAAAACATAGCAGCCAACACGGCTGCCGAACATAAAAAAGAAAGCAAAACGAAATAACACGGCCAACAGTAACCAACACCAGAAAAAGGAAGAATTTAGACTGGCAAACCAAGACCGGCAAGTGGCCTGAAATCGAAGGACTACAACGGCACGTAGTATGCAGCCTCCTGACGAACAACCACCTGTTCGCCTGTCAAAATCAAGCCCTATCCAACCACTGATTACAAACTCGTCACTGTTCAAGATACTTCATACCAACAGTAGCTCGCACCCTTCATTAAGTAGTGCAAATAAAAAAAATAAAAAAAAGGAATTCAACTCCAACACTCGCACCCAACCCAAGTACAACAGCGTTGACAACGTTGTCGCACTATTGTAAAATAATACACATCTTGCTGCCCCATACTGTTTTACACCCGGCCGACCGGTGCCCGGGTGATTCCCGTCTTAACCCACAACAAAACGGCATTCCCCCCCGACCCCACTTCATCCAAAACGAAAGGCTAGGCCCAACGGACAGCTAACGACAGTCCCGCAGGAGGAAACCTGGCCACCGGGTCAAAACCCCCTGTATGTCTTATATAATCCAAACCATTGTGATTGCAACAATGGCCGCATTCAAACGATTACCATGGCCAGAACCTAAAATGCCAAGTAGCGCCCTACTCACCCATGCCCCTCAAAGTAGCGTGGGGTGGCGGCCTGACAAATTATTCCTCGCATAACTCAAAACATGGTACGAATAATGCTCACACCCTTTACTCATCACCCAACGGTAGGTTCAACAAAAACTTACGGTGAGATTAAAAGGGGTCGCAGCGAGGGATTTCGTCAAAATATCCGCGTGCTGCTCTTCCGAAGCTACAAATTGAATATCAATTTTCTTCGCACGAAGTAGCTCTCGGACGAAATGGAACCGCACATCTATGTGTTTGCCCCGGCGGCCTGACCAATTACTATGACCAAACACGTGAACATACGTCTCGCACACCAGAGTAATTTTCTAGATACAGATACCCACACATAACGTTCACCCCGCTATCGCAACAAAGCATCGTAATATTTTTTTGACCGAACTACTCCACTCCAAATCGAACATCTGCCACCAACTGGATGTACCATGAAAAAACAAAAACGAAAAGAGAAACAAACGAAGGTCGCATAGCAAGGCAGCAACCGCGGCAAAAGGCAACAGCAGAACAGCAGCGGAAAGCAACACAATAAATGAGTGAACGAGGTAACTGAGGAATATGGCGCAGTATGCGAGTCTTTGTACAAACAAAGGAGCGCAAAGGTATGTGCGCAATCATGCTATCCTGAGAAGGACATGCGAACCAAAACCACCTGCAGTAGAGACAGGCGGAGGCGGTCAGACAGCAACAATAGCAGAAAACAGCAGCAGTAGAGACAGGCGGAGGCGGTCAGACAGCAACAATAGCAGAAAACAGCGGCCTAGCAGCAGAATACATTGCTTGAGAGATGAGTGCAAACGGGAGGGAGTTGACAAATGCAGCGGAACATGCGAGCCTTTCAATATATACGAAGAAACGAAACTATTCGTGCGCACATGACATTCGGTTCAATAAAAAAAAGAAAAAGATACATCATCAAGCGGCTCTAGTATCCGTGTCGTTGCCTCATCCTAAAGAGAGCCAACTATGTGGTTACTGCTTGCTGTGTCTGACGACAGCGATGTCCCCACCGCAATCATCGCCTGCATCCAAAACAGAGCACAAAGTAATGGGGCAAAGGAAACAAGGCAGGGATGGAAAAACAGGAGGGCGGTTCAGCAACTACTGCATCACACGATGTCGCGGTAGCCACAACCGCAACAACAACCCGACGACACAGCAGTAACAACAGTGGAACCCTTCCCGGCAAAATGAAATGACAGATGAAGGTAGGCATATGCATAGCGTACGTAACAAATTTACAAAGATTGATCGACAGCGACCACCTCCAGTTTGATCACGAGCAAACGTGGAGTTGGGTTTGATCACAGGCAAAGCGTGCGTGATCATGGGTGAACGTGTTTGCTCGGGTCAAACATCACCGGTTTGATCACGAACGAAGTGGATGCAAAAACAGGGAAACATCAACATTATTAGCGGGGCAGCAGGTGAAAACGTCACCAGAAAACCGTTATCAGCATCCAGTCATGTGTACCCGCTTCACTATTAATAATGAATCCGCAAGCGATACCAGAGAGCATATCGAGCAAAACAACAATGACAAAAACTGCAGTAAGCTCAGCGTACCACAGCGCCAACAACTGAATTGAATTGAATTAAATGAAATTAAATTTAATTATATGTGGATACCATGTCCCCGAACCAACACGCCTAGGGAAAATGTCGAAACCCCTTCAACCTTCCAGACTCGTTTCTGGAAGGATCGCTTGGGGAACACGGGAGATTGTCATGTCTAGAACACGCCACGGAGCCTTCCCCTCCACGTTCCGCTGACGGATCCTCCGCGGCGGATACACCGCCTAGCGGATTCTCCGCAGCGGGACTTTGGAAGGTCCCGCTGGATTGTTCCTTTTATCCGAGAGCTGAGGGAGCACCGACAACTGCTCGCCCACCGCTCTCACAACAACACAACAACTACTACTCCTTCTCCTTGCACTTCTGGGAGTGAGTCCATCTCAACCTGTCCTGTCTCTCCCTCTGTCAAACGGCCTGCTGTTATCAGCCCGTGTTGTCTCACACTCTGCCGTCGTAGTTCAACAGTGAGAACACTCTGCTCACGCAGAGAGAAGTGGGATCACGACCCACCGACGGTTTTGGACTACGATCTTACTGGCGTCTGACGCAGTTTGCAAAATCAACTTGTTCGTGTTGATTCAAGATCTTTGGAGATGTCACCTGGAGAGTACGCTGACCCCGCAGCGGGATGAAAAAAAACCCGCTAGCGATCGGAGTGCGTCCTGGAGAACAAAGGGGGTGCATCGAAGAGCCCCTGCACCGACTTCTTCCGAACCCATCGTCGCCATCCGCGAGCGCCTAGCTCGCATCGTCAACTACCAACTCGAGCGCATGGAGAACGGTGAGATCGACCAGCTCTCGACCAGCACAACACTATGCTTCAAACAACTGGCAAGTATGAGTGTCATCAGGTAGTCGTCATGCTGCTTCGTCCGAAACTGACCCCTCGAACCCTCTCCCTGTCCAACCAGTTCCCACGTACGCAGGAGTGCTGTCCGCACCGAAAGCTGTCACTTTCACGCCCAATGACGTACGTAGCTTACCGCGCTTAACTGGTAGCGCCGATGTTGATGTCGCAGAGGTCTTGTCTCAGTTTCGCCTCGTTGTTGGTTTCCGAGCGAAAGCCGTAGCTCCGCACGACGAGAAATTCGCGGATAATCTTGCCTTTGAGCATCTGTCACTCTGCGATGGTCCTTGTCTTACGCTATACCAACAACTAATGTCAGGAAGGATGATGGTGTGCCAACGTTGTCAATGCCGAGAACATGAGTAATCCCGGTTCGTTTGTCCCTCCTTCCACCTGGGAGGAGCTCAAATTAGCTCTTCTCGATATACTCATGCCCTCTAATTCGGTAGAGGAATGCGCCATTAAACTAGCGACTTTTAAGACCGAAAAAGGCGAGACTGTATCCGCCTCTGCGCTACGTTTCCGCGCGCTTATGTCCCGATTCGAATCGGCTGTCGAACGTCATGCCAAAGGTCGTACGCCTTGGGCAGCGATAACTGTCACACTGTGGCAACACAGTCTGCCACCCGCATTGCAATTGTTGCAAAGTGGGGAAAAACCAGTAACTTCTTTTAAGGCTGTCGAGCGTGCTCGCCGTCACGAGGCCGCACGCCTCACTGGTGGGGCCACCACTATAAGCGCCATGTCATTTACGCCCGTCCCAAACCGCACTGCTGTCCGTCAGTTGCAGTCGCCGAGAAGGCAGCAACGTCAGCAGGGTCGTCCAGCAAGGCATTCGCCAGCAGCCGCGCCAACGGGGAACGCAGCGAAGCAACAACCACGCAAACCCCGCCCCACTGCACCTATGATAAGTGCGACAAACCCGTAGGGCACTGGGAGTCCACGTGCCTGCAAAAGGCACGCGACATTAAGTCACGCCACTTTCAAAGCGCGACAGGTCGAATTCCCCCCGGGCAACTCTCGCCGTTTCCGCCGCCACCACCGTGACGACGACGACGACGACGATGTTGAATAGCGACCCGCAGGAGCCAGGCGAGCAGCACACGTGGCGAAGACCACTGACAGAGCCCAGCTGTTGCAGCGCTACCTGCAGTTGGGACCCACCTTGCTACCTGTCCGGTAGGCGAGGTTAGCGCGAAGAGGAAACTCATCGCAACAGTAGCAGTAGGTACTGAGTGTCCCGTACCGAATGTCCTTGTCGATGGTAGAAGCACGTCACGGAGTCGACCGTGGTTTGTCTGTTAAGAGTGTCCTTGTCTCAGGACGAAGTAGTCAGGTATCCAGCTCACTCCGTCCGCGCAAGCGGGTGACGTTTGCTGATGATACCCCTGTGTCTGCGTGCGTGTCCGAATGTAGTCGTAGTACTCAGCGGCCACGCCACATGAGCCTGAGTGTCATGGGTGATGTTCGCCCAGAAAATAATAATAAAAGACAACTGCGTGGCAAAGCTCGATGCTGGCATGCAAACGCCATCCTTTTTCTTTGTTCTTTTCGTCTCGCAGAGTGCAGATTTCTGGCTCTGTAGAAGACTATCCAGTACCCGCAATCACTGTGGATACTGCTACTGATGTGTCTGTAGTTTCTCATGCATGGTTAAAGTCACACCCAACCTTGCATTCTGTCATTATCCAACCTGTCCCGCCAACCGCCGTTGCCTTGCAAGCAGCGAATGGTTCGCCGTTGGATGTCTTAGGGTTTGTTGTTTTTCACTCACCCTTGGTACGATTACGCACGTTGTCGAAGCATTAGTTGTACCGTCTCTTGGTCCCGATTCAATACTCCTTGATAACAGTGTCATGTCTATTTTTGGAGCTATTCTTGATTGGGAAAACCAATTAATGTCTTTTCCTTCTACTGGTGATTCTATACCAGCAGTTCATCGTACTAGCTACCCCGCCTCCCGCCCCGCCGATCCCTCCACTGTCTCTAGCGACTCTAACCTGTCAGTCGCTGCTGTCCACCATGATGCAGAAGGAGTCGATGTCAGGTTGCGTGAACGTGTTGATCTTAAACCGAGACACGAGGCCCTTGTCGTAGCTTTTACTGATTGTCTTCCCGCGCACGATTCTACTGTTGTCGTAGAACCCCTAATAATGTCTGAGCTTGAGTTTTTGGAGTCCAGTAGCTCGTCAGTGTTCGAGAAAATTATTGTCGCTCGCACTCTTGCTACTTGGCATGCTGCTGATGGTTCAGTAGCCGTGCAAATTGCAAACCTGTCTTCTGATGGGGTTGCGCTACCTATTGATTTATGTCTTGGTCAGTTATTCACTGTGTCCGTAGTGACGCCTGATCAATTGCACGTTAATGCCGTTGCGAAAAACTCCTACATCAGTTGATGAAATCGCTCAAGCCAAATCCGAGATTGAAGGTCCCCTGTCCAAAGCTTTTACTAACACTAAGCTCTCATCTGACCAGAAAGTCTCTGTCCTAGATTTGTGCGCTCGATACCGTCCTGTCTTTGCCTTGTCAATGTCAGAGCTAGGTCGTTGCACCAATGCAGAAGCAACATTTCCTTTGCCTCCTGACACCCGACCTATCGATCGTCCCCCGTACCGCGCCAACCCTCGAGCTAAAGCTGTCATTGATAAGTGTGTTCACGATATGCTTGAATGGGGCATCATCGAAGAACGTCCCAGCCCGTGGGGTAGCCCGTGTACGCTTGTCGCAAAGAAGAACGGTAGCCCTCGTTTCTGTGTTGATTATCGTCATACCCTCAACCGTAACATTGTCCGCAAGAGCTGGCCCCTCCCGAACTTAGATTCCTGTCTGGATGCAGTCGGAGGCGTCAAATTCATCTCTACAGCCGATGTCCTCAGTGCGTTCTGGCAGCTACCCGTCGCAGAAGAGCACATCGACCGGACAGCATTCGTCACTCCGACCGGCAAGTTTTGTTTTAAACGTATGCCTTTTGGAGTTTGTAATGCCCCATGGTTGTTTCAACACATGATGTCTGTCACTTTCGGCCACCTTGGTCCTGAGTCGGGTATTCTTACGTACATGGACGATATTATTTGTCTTAATTCTACGTTTGAAGCTCACCTGAAATCCCTCGAGCAAATGTTCTCAGCGTTACAGGCAGCTGGCTTAACTTTGAAACCGACCAAACTTCAATTCGGTCAGAAAGAAATCGAGTATCTTGGCCATGTCATTTCGGAAAAAGGTATTTCAATCAGTGCCGACCGTGTCAAAGCCATTTTAGCACTGCCTGAGCCTGAGTGTATCAAAGATAATCGCGGATTCTTAGGTACACTCAACTATGTCCGCCGTTTATAGACGGTTATGCTGAAATAACAGCACCGCTAGTTGAACTCACTCGTAAGGATTATGTCAAAAAGACCGCTTTCAAGAAGGCTTTGGGCCCGCGCAACGTGAAGCATTCGCTCGCGCAAAGCGTGCCCTTAGTTCCGCACCGGTCCTTAAATACCCAGATTTTACTCGGGAATTTATTGTCCATACCGATGCCTCAGAAGCAGGAGTAGGAGCATTTCTCGCTCAACGCTCACGCGAAAGCAGCTCCGATTCCGATCTTGATATCATCGCGTATTATAGTCACCGCTTTTCAAAAAGCCAGCGTCATTATAGTGCCACCATGAAAGAGTGTTGTGCTGTGGTCTGGGCTGTCACCCACTGGCGTCCGTACCTATGGGGCAAGCATTTCACATGCTGTACCGACCACCAAGCACTAACGTACCTGTATAAAATGCAGGACACCTCTAACATGCTCACCCGATGGGCGATCGCACTTCAGAATTACGATTTCACTGTCAAACATGTCCCAGGCAAATTAAATGTCGTGCCTGATATGTTGTCTCGTGCTTTTAGCGAAGTCAATGGGGAACCCATCCCATCCGAGCCCAGATTAGCCGCCATTTGTCGCAATGTACCGATTGAGGGACCGTACTATCCACCTGGGCCCCGCGAGTACGAACTTTCCGCTTCTAATTTGCACGACGTAGCACCTGTAGAAAGCGACCGTGAATTATTCATGAGCGCTGTGTCTGTCTTCCCTACTGTAGACCCCGCGAAACTCGTCGATCTACAGAAAGAGGAATTTTGTCAGTATTTTGAGTACCTCCGAGCACCAACATCGGCCCCACTCCCTAGTGGAGAATCTAAATACACGATGAGCTACTTCTTTTTAAATGAAGGATTGCTATTTCGGTCGTACCTTCCTGGTCACTTACGGAAGCGTAGCACTTTCCGCGATCAATTGGTAGTGCCTACATCTCTCCGAAAAATTGTCATTAATTCGTGTCATGATCTACCAGCGTCTGGAGGTCATTTAGCTTTTAAAGCAACATTCGATACCATTCGTGATAGATTTTGGTGGCCGACCATGTCCACGGATGTCCGTACTCATATTGAAGTGTGTCTGTCTTGCCAACACCGCAAGTCATCCCACCGCCCGCCCAAGTTGCCTGTGGGACACCGCCCTGTCACGCGCGCGTTCCAATGCGTCGCTGTTGATCTTGTCGAGTATAAAAGCTTATCACAAGGAAATCGCTTCATCCTTTCTGTCATCGACCATCTTACTCGATTTGTCATTTTGATAGCCATCAAAAATAAGGCGGCTTGCACGATCGTTCGTCATCTAATCGAACGCGTGTTCTCGGTGTTTGGCCCTCCAGAAACACTTCATTCCGACCAAGGAAAAGAATTTGATAACGAATTGGTCAAGGAATTACAATCAGTTTTTGGATATAAGAAAACGCGTACAGCCGCTTTTCGCCCTCAGGGCAACTCTGTCTTAGAACGTGTACACAGCACTGTCCACAATATGTTGGCTATGTACAGCAACTTGTCCTGCGATAATTGGGCAGAGCTGTTGCCTTCTGTCCAGTTAGCTCACAATACAGCTTACTCTACCACGCTCCAGGAAACTCCTCATTTCCTGATGCTTGGACGTGCAGCTGTACTACCTGTCGATCTCATTCTTGGAGTACCGTCCACCTCCGCACCGCAATCACAGCTCGACTATTCTAAACAGACTGTCGAAAACTTGCAATTTGCATACGAGCTAGCCCGCCGTAATCTTAAAGAGCGAGCGGATAAGCAAGCGGTCGCAAATGAGACCCTGTCGTTTCCCAGTTTCAAACCTGGAGAACAGGTATTAATCCACCGCCCATACACTGAAGCTGATGGTCCCAATCCAAAATTGATCAGCCCATGGCGTGGACCATATACCGTACGAGCGCAAACGTCACCCGTAATTTATCGCGTCACTAAAGATGGCAACCCCGCCGAGATTACTGTTCACCTTGGCCGGATGAAAAAATACTATGTCCCTAAGTCGTCCCCTGCCCCTGACCTTGATGCGCTCGACGATTTATTTTTAGGGACCACTCTTCCCGTGCCCGATCTCGAAGGCTCATTGTCGAAAGTTATGATCGGTGCGTTCAAGGTTGAGAGTATTGATGGACATAAAAGGGGAGTAGGAGCAGCATCTCTCACCAACTTCCAATATCATCTCAAGTTGGAAGGTTATCCTACCCAGATGGGTATCTGGCGTCATGTCAACGCCATTCCTCAATGCAGAGATATGATTGCTTCCTACCGTGCTGCAGTATTGTCGACGGACTCTTCAGCTTTTAACCCTCCTACGCGGAAGTCTCATTCTGTCCCCGCGGATGTCCCATAGCACTTTAATGGGCTTTTCTTGTATCGTCTTGTCTTGTTTTAGCGCTTTATTTTGTCACATCAGACTGAGCAACTACTGATGTCAGCCCTGTGCTATTTGTTCCATCATATGTGTCAAGCTCCTTCAGGAGTTGTTTTCTTTTAAGGTGTAGTCACCTCATGGCTTGTCTGTTGTCCAGTGCGAGTACCGCGCACTCTAAAGTATTGTCCTCGCCCTCCGTGGTGAACTGTATTCTTAGCACCTTATGTCTTTTTGTTGACTTTCCTGTATTTTGGCTTCCAGCTCAGCGGCATGTTTTGATCCCGCGATTGAGACTGTCCACTGTACTAGTTTGACTAGTACCATTAGGCCTGCAATGGTAAATACCAAATCACCTCAATTGCAGGGGGGGTGACCGTCAGGTCTAGCATAGCCAAAAGGAGCATGTGTCTAGTGTGTGTGCCAACTTGTCAATGTCTTCGGCGTCCTGTCACACGAGCATTCTCGTGACTTCGTTATGTCGCCATTCGCAGTGCCCTGCGTAGTTTGTTGGTTTCGTTTGTTTTCTTTTGATTTTCAGCAGTTTGGTTTCTTGCGCATTGCCTTCTGTATGCACTGTAAGTATCGTACAACCTGAGGTTAGCACTTATTGGCGCGATGTATAGTCGTAAGAGACCCGATTCCCATCGCTTTATGGGGGGTCGATCTCATGGCTTCTGTTGTCGTTGGGCACTTGTCTCTTCAGTACTGGAAAGTACTTGGCACCGTAGCACACCAGTGGTTGGATTGATAATAAATATCCAGCGTTCGCGCACACCATTTGTCTTTGAAAAATGCCTCATTCTGTTGCGATCTGTATTTGATACAGACACAGATGAACTACGGCATACATTATGTGTCTGTCTGTCGAACGTTTGTATGTCTCCCACTGCACACTCCAATATCGTTGCACATCTGCGGCATAATGCCCGTAAGCACGATTACTGTCAGTCAACTTGTCGCCTTTTATCCATTTTTTTTTTCTAGTATTTTTTATATGGATGCGACCCTGAAATGTATACTGTTGGCGGTTGTCTCGTGTCGACTTCGGTCACCGCCCAGGCTGTTATGTGTACCACAATTGACTTCTGATTCGGTCTCGAACACCCATCAGATGCCAACTGATGTGTACCACAATTGACTTCTGATTCGGTCTCGAACACCCATCAGATGCCAAGTGTAGTGTGATCAGCCAAATGTCCTTGTCGCAGTATAACATGTTTGGTGTATAATTTATTGTCTCCGTCAGGTAAGTCGTTTTGCTTTCCAGCATATACGACTCATGTCACGCCTGTTGAGCCTTCAGCCATGTTGTCCACACGATGAGTATACACACTCGTTTCGTGTAGCGTGCGTCTAATTAGCATATTTTTGCTAATAAACCCGGGTTATTTATTTATTGTCGTTGCTCTCGCACGCCCCTGTCCAGGATCATTTTTCTATATTTTGTCGTAATCCACAGCTGGCCAGCCGCAATGTCCGCGATATGTATTTGAACATACCGCATGCGAAAGGATTATGCTCTTGTCATTCGCTATATTTTATCATGTCCGATCCTATGTCCGGATTTTTATCCACATGTCTACGGTACTACAGCAGTTTGTCAGTTTGTCATGCTGTCTTGTCCATCTTGTCCAAAGGAGTGTACAAACTGCCGAGCGTTAGCGAATCGCCACTGGAAGTTTGTATATCAACTAGACGTGTTGTTACTCTTGTCTATGGTCCCGTTACTTTTGAGTTTTGGTGGAGTTCGAGCTCTATCACCACTAAAACTGGGGGGTGATGTGGATACCATGTCCCCGAACCAACACGCCTAGGGAAAATGTCGAAACCCCTTCAACCTTCCAGACGTCGTTTCTGGAAGGATCGCTTGGGGAACACGGGAGATTGTCATGTCTGGAACACGCCACGGAGCCTTCCCCTCCACGTTCCGCTGACGGATCCTCCGCGGCGGATACACCGCCTAGCGGATTCTCCGCAGCGGGACGTTGGAAGGTCCCGCTGGATTGTTCCTTTTATCCGAGAGCTGAGGGAGCACCGACAACTGCTCGCCCACCGCTCTCACAACAACACAACAACAACTACTACTCCTTCTCCTTGCACTTCTGGGAGTGAGTCCATCTCAACCTGTCCTGTCTCTCCCTCTGTCAACGGCCTGCTGTATCAGCCCGTGTTGTCTCACACTCTGCCGTCGTAGTTCAACAGTGAGAACACTCTGCTCACGCAGAGAGAAGTGGGATCACGACCCACCGACGGTTTTGACTACGAATCTTATATACGCGTATGAAAATACGTGGAAGTGTGGTGAGCTAATACTTTATTTTTCCCCATCCGCCGGAGAAAAAAAATAAAAAAATAAAAAAAAATTAATCAATTGATTGACACAGCTTCTAAAGTGGGAAGACGAGTAGCATGTTAGCAATACAGCAGTGGAAATATATCAGGTGACATGATGGCGCGGGAGGGCTCGGACCCAGAGGAGACTGGTTGCTGTCCCCCCAAACATAGGAGACAACAACACGGCTCGACCAGGCGCAGACCCTCCCATTGCAGGCTAAATAACAGTAATGGGAAATGGGGCATGTGAAATACAGCAGTAGCAGAATGTATAGTAGCGATACGACCCAGAAAGGCGCGGACCCAGAGGAGACTGGTTGTCGTCTCCCCCAACATAGGAGACAACAACACGGCTCAACCAGGCGAAGACCCTCCCATTGTGCCGTTGTGGCTGGGGAACACAACTCAAGTACGTCAGGAATGGGTTCAGTAATTTCAAAAGTCGCGAGGCTCCCCTCTTATCAACACAAGACACATACATCACTGCTGTCCAATTTCTCAGCGCAAGGAACTGCTGTTGTTGCGAGTGTAAAAATTCGAACATCGTACCACTTTGGGCCTCTCCTGCTGTAGGCAGTGCTCCCGGGGCACCCCAAACAGTGGAGAACAAGCAACGCAGGCAACAACGCGCGGCAACAGCAACGGCAGCGACAGCAGAGACACACGTGCGGATAAAAGGCCTGGGAGTTTCCGCAGCCAGTACACCCGTGGCGCGCACTCAAACCACTATCCCGCATCCCTTCGGACTTATGATTTTGCTTCTCTTTCATCATTTTTGAGCTGGCTGCCGGAAAGTCTAGGGCGGGGGCCTAACCGGGTGTACTGCTGTTTAACTTCCACCTGTGCCATCCGACAACGACAGAGAGGGCAATGGGAACTGGAGGGAGCCATGGTGAGAGCAACGATACAGACACACTCCAGGGTAGCGTGCTCCCCTGGGTGTGTCGTGGACCCAAAAGATCAGCGGATACCAGTCGAAATAGTTAGTCTACAGCAGCAATACTTCTGCGTTGTAATATGGGATCCACTCGCGAAAAAGGTCGACACAATGTTCAAGTGAACAAAAAAAAACAACAAAACAAAAAAAAACACAAAAAAGGACGAGAAAATAGCATCTTGAAAGCGACGCGATTGGGTATCGACGCGGGACGCGTGCAAAGGCGGCACCGTGTCCACCTAACTGCTGCTGGACAGGCTGGGCTCCCAGGAGCGCGCGCTAAAAGTCGCGCTCACGCGCTCCGAAAAAGAGGAACAAAATGAGTGATGATGCCATGCGCTCGGAGCACAAAAAATATATAGCAGCAGAGGGGCACAAGAGGAGCAGCCGCAGAAAAAGCAGCACACAGAACCACAACGAGAAACCCGAAACCAGAGGGAAATACACAGGGTGATCACCCGCGAGGGCAAGCGCGTATCCCGGATGGACACATGTGAATGCAGACAAGGTGACAAAATAATTCAGAAACAGCGTGGTGCTTGTTTTTTGTGCGCTATACAAAACGACGAGAACGATGGGCTCGAGCAAACAGTAGGTGGGCTGATGAGACAGCACGGAGAGAGAGGAGTGGTATACCAGGCGTATACCAAGCGAGTAACAGTTCGGTGCATTTTTGTTTTTGGGATTAAGGTCCCAAGCTACAGTATACCCACCCACAGGGCAAAGCAAATAACTAAAAAACACAGCACGATACACAACCCACAGGCGCGCGGGAATCCAGACGTTTTTATTTATTTATTTTTGAGGAGTGATCGAGCATCAAGCGCCGCGTCACTAGTAGGTAGGGTGGGAAGGAGAGGTTTTACTAGACAGAGAGGCCCAACCCACACCAAAATAGCGCTCTGACACCACGGTGGTCGACAGGTCACTGCCAAATGTGAGACTAGTCCAGGGGGGAGAGGTCACGAGGATGATCCCAAACATGCACGAGGTTCAAACACTAGCACGCAGCTCGACTCGGGGTCTTCGGTCTTACGCACTTTTCACACTCTCATCATCGTTTCTGGCTGCCGCACGGGTGAGTCTGCTGCTGTGGAGCCGCAAGTGCGAGAGACACGACCCATCAATGATCACTCAATCCGATCAACCTGGTAGTTCAACTGTCCAGTGGCAACCAGCTATCCACGCGGGTACAGGAACAGCTATTGTGGTGGCGGCAACGGGCAAAGGAAAAAAAATCGAACACACCCAAGCACTCTGCCTTCCCCTACAAGTGCGTATGACAAAGCGGATGGAAAAAAAAACAGAAGCGCCAACACGTGCCAGCGGGCAATAAAAAACAGAAAGGCGCGAAAGAGCTTACAAGCCACGCGGCTACAGCATGGAAAGCGCAACTACGGTTCATCTACAGCACGGAGGTCTCGGATTGGACACCATATTACGGAAGGGGAGGCTAGGGATAGAGGCGGATCCGATGTCTATGTGAGTCTGAGTGGTCTCTAGCCATTCATGCGGCAGGACCCTAAGTTTTGTGTGCATTGTACAGAGAGGAAGGTGCCAGGGACCCAGCCTACAAAGCACTGCTACCGACCTGATGATAGCAGCCTCCCGATCGGTACCGAGTTCGGTGGTTGAGCCTGAACAGCGGTAGTGTAAGCCTTGAAAGTGGCTTGTGAGAAGGAGTAGAAGGTCTCCGGTCGTGGATACGGTATTCGCTTTATGGATTATTGCTAACTCAGGGCAAGCAAGGAGTACAGAGCAGAGGGAGGCGAGGAACCAGTCCCTCCCAGACGGGGACCCTGCAAGACGGACCATACTGCTAGTACCTATTGGGACTAACGCATTCCCAAAAGTGCAACTCCTATCAACCGTAACAATGTAACCGTAACAGCAGCACAGGAGTTAACAGGCTGCTGACGGTTAACGCTGAGCCGCAGTTGTTGACGCCGCTCGAATTAGATTGTTTATTGGGTCAATGTTGATGAAGATTTCTCTTGGGGCATCGAGAGACAACGAGGTTTGACCGAGTGCCTACAAGCGACTTGGGGTCGCGCCTGCTCGGTTCGCGCTTGAATAATACTGACGCTAAGCATGCCGTAGTGGCGACGGTGAAGAGATCCAAGACACAGCTTTATGAAATATTTGCAACTTTTCTTCACCGGTTTGGATAGCACATGAAGGTTTGGTCGCGGGCGTTCACGTACCATAAACGGGGTAGGCACCACTAGCTCGACACCCGACACCTCTCTCGGAAGTCTCGGTCAGTATCCCTAACGGGGGTCTCCGCTACATCGAATTCGGTGTCTGTGGTGATGGAGAGGGGTTTGAGTCAGACGGGCGTCCCAGAGAAAAGAAACACACATAGTTTTCGGAAACCTCCAATGGCACCGCTCGGGATCATCATACACGTACATATGTCATGTTGCTCGCGCATCACGCCACGTCGTCGCAGAGCTTACTTGTTTAGGTCCACGGGCACCCCGTCGCCAATGGCTACCTGGACATCCTCACAACACGACACAATGTCCATTGTAGCTGCGCACCATCAGGTGTTATTGCGCTGCATTTCAAGTATATATAGACTAGACTTTAGTCTAGAGTAAAACAACACTGACTGGTATGCAGAATTTCTCCCTTCAATGGGCAAAAAATCGTTTTCGTGAGAGCAAGCTTTGTGTCCGTCGTGAACGCCAGCAGGCGCTTGTCAATGCCGTTGGGCTCATCATCGCGTTCCCATTATCCAAACAATCAATCGCGAATATCTTCTTGTCCCACCCTTGTTCCAGTATGCGCGTTTGCGTCAATCATCAGCATGAACACACTTCCTTCGTAGTAGTTGTAGTATAATTAAAAGTAGTAGCAGCAGCACGTAGTAGTGATGGTACTCTACGACGATACAGATAGACTGTAGATCTCCGTCGGATCTATACCTCAGGTAAGCATTCTACCGCAGGCTCTACAGCAATTGACCTAAACATCCACTGTGCGCTGTGGACATGAGCTGCAAGCATCCATCGCAAAAACCATCGCTCACAAATGACATACGTGGCACTGGCAACAAACTGGCGGGTTGTCAGCCGTTCGTAGACCACCAACAAAACTCAACTCCCAGTCAACATGCTCGATGATCAATGCTCACCTAAAAAAAAACGTTCGCGAGTTATTGGCAACCATGCAGAGCTGACCATCCAGTTCGTGAAAAACTCACCAATCCGCAGACAAGTCCAAGCCGAGACTGAAACGGTCCCATGCCGATCGCATCGATTGCATCCGAAAACGAGGGGAGGTCTGGACTCTCATATGTCTTCGTCATAGCCCTGTATCCTCTCACACCCTCTTCGCGTACGACTGTATGTAGGCTGTATCAGACGCGTGCGTTTTGGTAGCGCTGTGTAGATTGTCTTTGGCTTGCCACCGGCCCCCGCACTGCTAGCAAGTCTACGTAGTTTCTTCCGTGCTACTTTTGACAGCAGTTGTACATGTATGTATCCCCGTCCTGAAGTTTTTGTTATATTCATTGTATTTTGTGACATGCTCCACCTGGTAAAATGCATGTATACCTGGTAGCATGCATGCGTATATAGTTGTCTAGCCTAATATATGTACTTACTTGTGTACGACTCCTTGTATCTTTATTGGGTTGAATTTCCCTGCTGTTCGTGTCCGGTACGCTGATATTTCACTTGTTATCGGCTGTTCACTCGCGATTTTTTGTTGTTGTGGTTCATCTAGTTCACAGTCTGATGACCACATTTTGTTTTTTTATTGAAAATGACAAGCGTTAGCCGTGTGTATAGTCTAGTCTAATAACAACGACATACATTTCGATTTTTATTCATTGCAATTGACTTGCGTCTGACTGGCGTATGGGTAGTAGTAGGTATTTCGTCTCTAATATATACGTGGTAGTCTTTCTTTCGTGGCAAGCGGTATAGTCGGGTTGGCTCGAGTAGTGAGACGTATGCACCAGTATGGACCTGGCACATCGTAGGCTGACGTATGCACCAGTATGGACCTGACACATCGTAGGCTGACTCCCTATTTTACTTTGTATACAGCAGTACCAGGTATGTTTCTGGCTGGGGCGTGAATCGCGTCAGCTGCGATATATGCGTGTACCACCTTTGGTTTGTTTGTATTTTCTCCCTGGGGTATTCCTCAGCTCCAGAGTGAATGGAGCCTGTCCTGTGACCACCGACTTGATCATGCGTTACATAGGGTCAATGATGGAGAGTGCTCGGATAAGTTTGACGTGGGGCAAGGTCTCAGGCAAGGATGCGTGCTCGCGCCACTGCTGTTCAACACTTTTTTCACGGCGGTACTGCGTGTGGCCGAGAAACGCTTTCTCGCTGATGCAGCCATCACGGACAACGTGGTGCAGCTCCAACGAAAGGAGAAAGGCGAAAAAACAGGGCACTTCACGCACAGGCAAAGTCGACGGACGGATGGGGAAGAAAAAGGAGGGGGAGGAGGTGCAGAGATTGTGGATTATTCTGTACGTCGCAAGCGATTTCATATCGGATTCGGTTTTGAACATACATGGTGAAAAGCCTTGTTCGCAAGACAAAAACATAATTTGATCTACGCACTCACTCTGTTTCTCGTGTTACCGTTTATCAACAAGAGCGCTACCGCCGGAAAGCGAAATACCGTCAACCGTCAAGAAATTACCGTCGTGTTGCATTAGTCCAGCCGAAATATTACCGGCATATTTTAGTTTTACTGTTTCCGTCAAGGCAGTTACCGTCAGATATCGAAATACCGTCTACCGCGTCGAAAATTACCGTCGTATCCTATCACCACTGACATAATTACCGATTTCTTTTGATTTTACCGTTTCCGTCAAGGTAGTTACTGTCAAATAACGAAATACAGACTACCGTCAGCAAAACTACCGGCAAGTGGCATTACCGCCGCTTCTGAGACCGCCTAAAATATCGTTACCGAACACCACAAGAACACCACCCTGTTTTTTTTGCTTCCTTGTTTATTATTTCCTTTTCTTTCAATTCCTTTATCTTCTTTTTTTTGCTTCGTTTCTTTTTTCCAAATGACTTGCGTCTTTCGTGCGTATGCGTAGTGATAGGTACTACATGCAATATATACGTGGTAGACTTTCTTGGGTGGAAAGCGGTATAAGAGTCGTTTTGTCCAGGCGCGAGTAGTAAGACGTATGCACCAGTATGGACCTTGCACGTCGTGGGCTGACTCCCGACTTCACTTTTATATGTTTCTGGTGGAAGCATGAATTGCGTCAGCTGTGATACATGCGTGTGCCACCTTTGATTTGTTTGCGTTTTTTCCTTTGGGCATTCCTCAGCGCCAGGGTGACTGGAGCCTGTCCTGTGACCACGGACTTGATTGATTTTATGCGAGTTAATGAGAGAACAACAACCACAACAATGGTGGGCGTGTGTGACGTTTTTTTTTTTTTTTTTTCTATCCTCCCCGGCGAATGGGCAAAAATAAAGCTTTAGCTCACCAGACTTCCACGTATTTTCATACGCGTCGTGTGTCGATTTAACTCAGTTGCTTTCGCAGCCCAACGCTAGCTGGCGCACCCTTCGGGTCCCATTGTAGGTATAGCGTAAGCTGTCCCTATCAGTGGTCTTCGTTACAACCCCGTAATATTACAACAATGATGCAAGTCCCATCCAAGAAAAAAGCAGAGTCAGAGAGCAATGCCGTCTTCGGAATATATATTAGAAAATGAAAATACACTCCAGCTGGAGGTCGAATAGTTTGTCCAAACTCGTCTTTGCAACCTGTGTGTGATACTCCGATCGCGCGTATTACGGGTTGTGTGTCCTCATTAAGGATATAGGTCGGCGATCCACGTTGCAACTACAGTGTAGCTGTCAGGGTCAACAGGGTAATGTCAGTCAGTCTGTGCGCAGAAACTATAAAACCTGTTTCTGAGGTGGACAAAATATGACAGCTGTGGAGGACAATGTATCCGTTTATCAAGTGAATTCTGTAAGTCGAAAAACCGGTGAGGGGGGGGCGGAGTTTTGAAGGACGTGAGGGCCTGGTTTTGATCAAAATCGAGCGGGGTTGGAGGGGGGGGGGAGGGGGGGCGACTGGGGGGGGTGGGCGGACGGCCGGGCAATTTGTGCGTGGAAGCTATAAATCCTTCAAGGGGATAAATCTGACGGTTTTGGGGGAAAAAAATGAAAAAAAATAAAAATGATGCACCAGTTTATTATAGGGGGGGGGGTTGGGCGGGGGGGGGCGAGGGGGGCAGCTCAATCTGTGCGTGGAAACTGTACATTGTTTTGAGGGGATAAATGTGACGTTTTTGGAAAGAATGTATCAGTTTATCATGTATATCCTGGGGTAAGTCGTACAATCAGTGAGTAGAGAGAGGGCAGAGTGTTCGAGGGGGTGGGGGTGGGATGGAGTGGGGGGGTTGGGGAGGTGGGGGGTGGCGGCGGGGGCGCGGGGGGGGGGGGGCGGCAGGGTTGCGGAGGCGGGGGGGAAGGGAAGGGTTTTAGGTGAGGGGTTTGCTATAAGTGTGGGGCTAGGTTTAGGCGTTGGTGCGGGTGGTGGGGAAGAAGGGGGCGTTCGGGGCGGGGGGGGGGGGGGAGCAGCGGCATGGATGGCTCTAGAAAGATAATGAGGTGATATCCAGTGCGTAAAGTGTTCATTAATCTGGTGGATTTCGATATAAGGTGGGGCGTTTGAGCAAGAGAGAGCGAGAAATGGGGGGGGGGGTATATATAGCGTTGCACTGAAGCGCTATCACTACCACCGGAACTGAGGGGTGCGCAAGCTAGAGCTCGATTCAGAATAAAATTTAGATATAGACTATAGACACACAATTGGTACGAGAATACCTGGTAGTGTGGGCAGCTTAGGAACTACGTCTTGGGAATAAAAAAACAAAAAGCAAACGATCTAGTATAGACTAACAGACGAAAAACAGAGTCAGCGAGGACCGGCGGGCTGTTGATCTGCGGACCTGGTTCTCCGGGCGGACTTCAATAATGTGATAGCCACCAGGGTGTCCCCGTCACTTCGCACACTACTACCAGTAGCGTTCTTGAAATGACCATCATGCCCACCAAGACCCTACTGTTGCCTGTGGCCGACAGAGGGCTCCTTGTTCGGCGAAAGCAGGGGGTTGATGTTCGACCATGAAAAGGAAATCAGAGATTCCTGAGTGACCGACGTCATCGAAGACGCGAGAAAACGGTGTCGCACTGCTCTTAACATCGTAGTCTACCACGAGCCTTGAATCTATGACTACTTGTAGCAAACAGCCTAAACGCACGCGGGCGGAAGCTGTACTGAGTTTCTTCGAGGAGTACGTTAGCCAACGTGAGGGGCGTATCCGAGAAGGCGATCAGTTTGGCTAATACAAACATCTCGACAGGAAGGGGATATCGGAACGTTCCACGATATCATCGTCGCTATGTGGACGGGGGGTGGCGTGCCGCAACAATCGAAAGATGCAGCGATTAAGGTACTGCACAAGAAGAAAGATCGGACGGAGAGTGGCAACTATGGTGACATGTTACTCGTGGCTCATGCAGGCAAAGGTACTCCTCAAAGTTATCATGGGTCGCCGTACATAGTGACTACTGCGATATTTTGCTGGAATAACGTCGTGGGTTCAAACCCCAGCGCTCGACGGTTGACATGATTTTTGAATATTCGTTATTAAAAATCCGACCACTGCAGAAACGTGGGCGGGTGAAAGACACCCCCTAGTACGTGAGCTTTATCGACCCCACCGACCTCACCAAACCATTGACTCCGCCTACCGAACCCTTCTGTGGGATTGTCTTGCTCTTTGGGGAGTGCCACCAAAATGCTAGTCGTAATCCGCCAATTCCATGACGGCATTGAAGAATGCGTGCGGTTGGATGATGTGGAGAGTGCTCGGAAACGTTCGACGTGGGGCAAGGATTTAGACAAGGGTGCGTGCTCGCGCCATTGCTGTTCAACACTTTTTCCACAGCGGTACTGTGTGTGGCCGAGAAACGTTTCCTCTCTGATGCAGCCATCACAGACAACATGGTGCAGCTTAAACGAAAGAAGGGGAACGTGGAAAAGGTGGGAAAAATTACGCACAGACGAAGTCGATGGGCGGGGGTGGAAGGAGGAGAACGACGTAGGTGCAGAGGTTGCGGGGCATGCTGAACACTAACGATGCGGGCACCGAATCGCGGTCATTAAGAGGGTTGGAGAGGATGATGTCGGTGATCGTGACTGCGTGCTCGGCATTCGGGCTTACGGTCTCCGAGGCCAACACGGAGATGGTGCGCCTGAAAACTACAGGTTGGAGGAAGATGTCGGTCACCCTCAATGCCGCCGGCCAAGTATACAAACAAGCGATCGAGGACAGATTCTACGATAGCCCCCCGCCCCCTCCCCCCCCCCCTAAACCGGCGATTATGTTTAACGAACGTTTCATGGCTGCTCGACACGAGGAACGATGCTATTGACAAGACAATCGTCAAATTATTTTTTCGACTATGACGTCGGGGGGCAAGCGGCACCGTATTTCAGGATATACGGCCGGGAACTGGTTTCACAACCGGTGATTTCGTTAACAAAAAGTTGGGGGGGCTACCGTAGAACGACGACGAGTTGGTGTACTTGGGCGGGGCTATCAGCACAGACAGATAACTCAGCATCGAAATAACGCGGCGTATTTAGAGGGCCTGGCCGTGCTTCCAGCGGTACACGAAGGAAATTTACGATCGCCAGGGTGTGCGCGTATCGTTGAAGGTGCGGTTGCTAAAATCTGAGGTGATCACGACACTACTCTACGGATGCATGACGTGCAGCTCGAACAAGCATTACTATGACAGGCTACGACGGGGTCACCACTCCATTCTCCTCCAATGCCTCGAACGGCAGAAACGGAAGGGCGACCACCACACTCTAACGTACGCCGACGTGTATGCCAAGACAGCTTCAGAGAGCATAGAGGCGATAGTGCGCAAATGGAGGATAATGTTTGCGGGATTCGTAGCGCATATAGGCGAGGAGCGTCTGCCACAGAGCGTGATGTTTAGGGAGCTTGTTGGGGGTAAGGGATTTTAAGTGGGGAAAGGGAGAGACAACTGAAGGTGGGTAAGTCGTCAATAGCAATGAAAATCGAAAAGTGGCGAAAGGCAGCACAGTAGGCCGGCAGATGGTTTTGACGGGTAGAGAAGGGAGCCGATTCATCCATGCGGAAATGGCATGACGCGGAGTGATGCAAACCTGCAGAACGAGGACTGATTCTACGATAGCCCCCCCCCAAAACCGGCGATTTTCTTTAACGACCGTTTCATGTCTGCTCGACACGAGGAAGGATGCTATGAAAAAAAAAATCCTCAAACATGTTCTTGTTTGCGAAGGACTATCGAACGACGACGTCGGGGTGGCAAGGGGCAGTATATTTAAGGAGAAGATACGGCCTGGAGCTGGTTTCAAAACCGGCGATTTCGTTTAAGAAAAGGGTGTTGGGGGGGCTACCGTAGAACGACTCCGAGACGGAACAGCCATGGTAGCGCCGTCCACCGTCGGCATCTCTAAGCGGGCTTAGGGAGGGGGGCGAGTGGATGAGGGGGGAGGGGCGAGAGGGTGGCGGAGGAGGGGGGGGGGGTGGAGGGGGGACGCCCTGCCGTAGAGACTGAAGTCTGCATTTGTCCATCGTCGTCTTGACGTTTGTGGGCTTTCCAGTAGCCGCGCAAGTTGGCGTAAGGCCGCTATTACTTCTTCGCCTTGTTGCGGACTCCCCCCAGTGCCATTGATGCTATTGATACCCTCCATAGCAATAGATTCGGTGAGATGGTCCACAGCGTTGGGTCTATCGGTTCCAAGAATATTATAAAATTGAAAAATACACTCCAGCTGCGAAATCAAGGGCGCACAAGAATATTTTTTTTCGACCCTCACCGCACCCCCTCCCCCCCTTCTCCGACACAAAAAAAAGTGTTTTTTTTTCCTCAAGTTTATCGTTGATTTGGACACTGGTGGGGGCGTTGAACGTCATGTCGTCGCTTGTTGGTCAGCAAGGAGGCGCCCTTGAGCACGATCGACCGAGTTCTCTGTTGCCGTGCACAACATTGTAGTGTTCAAGTCGTGTGACTGCTGTTCAATTTAAATTTGGGAAAAGGCCTCGGGTATGTATGTTGTATCAAACTGAATTAAATCGACGCCAAGGACAGACGGTATATTTCAAGCAGATGACCTTGCTGCTAGTTATCGTTGCTCCCCCGACTCCCGTCCAAGCTTGCCCCCCCTCCCTTACCCCCCGTCCTCTTTTTGCCTGATCGACCAAGATTAGCCAAGGATCGGCCTTTGCAACTATTATCTAATAGTCGCTGCGTTCATGCGCGAGACGGGCGTTTTGCAGAAACTATCCTCTTCTCTCCCGCCCTAAACAGGGCTCACCTTTCTCGCGTCCGTTGGCTTATTTCCCTGCATTGCTCATCTAACCATTCCCGCTGCTTGAACGATGAAGCTGTTGTGCCTGCAGCCGTCACCGGTCCACCGTCGGTGGAAATCCTGGGCCGTATGGGTATGCTCGCGCGAGCTGTGGCTTTCGGAACAGTAGTCGAAGTACTTGGACCGGAAGAACCTCCACCACTCCCAGCAGCAGCTGCAGCAGTTGGGCTAGCAGCCCCAGCCCCAGACCCAGCCCTTAACCCAGCGGTAGCAGATGCCCCACTTCCACTAGGTAGCTCTAAGCGGCACATGGAGACACCACACTTCCACTTGGCCGGCTCATCATTGATATTCAAAGCTTTTGCATACAAAAGTTGTGCAACATGATATGGCAATCTTCGCAGCCATGGTTCCCGCCGACAAGAAACTCGATATCGCAGCCGATAATTTTGCCTCATTTGACCATGACGTAACAACTCTTACGCGTGCGCCCCCACCCGCTCCACTCAAAGCTTGGATCAAGATGTTCTGGGCATTGACACTACCGAGTAGACACGCCAAAACACGCGTGGCATGCGGCAGAACTGGTCGGAACGAGGAAGTTCGACGTCGAAAATATCAATTTCGCCGCGTTTCGACGGTTTCACACAATCTCGCCGCGCCTTGCCGCGCTGCGTGTGAGCTTGTAGGTACCAAGTTGTACTGACGTCGAGCTCGTGGTGTTGCGATCTCGAAGAAGATGCACTTAGCTTGTAGCAGGTGACGTCACCAAATGTCACTGGCCTCACACGTACGCTGTCGAGGTTCGTCTGTTGTTCGACTAAGCACATTCTCCGCCACTCTATAACTAAGTCACTTTGTTTAATATAGGAATTAGTGTGTCATGGTTTTTAAAGGAATTAGTGTGGTGGGAAACCGGTCCCCCCCCCCCCCCCGCCAGGCCCAAAATGAGAAGTTTGGAGTAAGGGGTCCAGAAACATGTTTTTTTGTGCGCCCTTGGCGAGATCGAGTATTTCGTCGAACCTCATCTTTGAAAGCTTTGTGTGATACTCCGATCGCGCGTATTACGTGTTGCGTGTTCTCATCAAGATTATAGGTCGGCGACTCCCCTTGCAACTACAGTGTAGCTATCAGGGTCAACAGGGTGATGTTAGGCAGTATTTGCGCGGAGACTACAAAACCCGTTTTGAGGGAGACAAAATCTGACTGCTGTGGAAGGAAATGCATCAGTTTATCAGGTGAACCCTGTAATCGAGATAACCGTGAGGGGAGGGAGGAGGTTTCACAGACGTGGGGGGCTGGGTTTGATCAAGTAGGGGGAGAGCTGGGCGGCAGCTCATTCGGTGCGTGGGAAACTAATAATCGAACCCAGTAAGTCGTATAAGCAGTAGCAGGGGGAGGAGCGTTGGAGGGGGTGGTGGTTGGGGGTTGGGGGGTGCAGAAAGGGTTTTTATACAAACATCTTTAGGTCGCACAAATGTAGGGGTTTGCTATACGCGTGGTACTAGGTCTACGCGATGGTGCGGGTGGTGGGGAAGGAGGGCGCGTTGGCGGGGGGAGGAGGGGGGGGGGGGGGGGGTGAAATGAATTCAAGTACGTCGTGGATGGCTAGAAAAGTAATGACGTGATATCATTTTCGTATAAGTGTTTATTACTGTGGCCGATTTCGATTGTAGGTGGGGAGTTTGAACAAAAAGGGAGAAAACAAAATGGGGGGGGGAGGGAATGAATTGGAGCTGCTGGCTGGTAGTGTTTACTACCTCGGGCAGTTTTTGATTCTAGGTGGAGCGTTTGGACAAGAGGGATCGGAGAGGGAAAGCGGGGGCCGGGCGGGGCACTTCAAAATGTTCGCGGAAAATATATCCTTATTGGGGAGAATTCGGACCGTTGTAGCAAGAAGACTTCTATTTACATCACCTGCCTGGTGTTGTTTATTATTCTTGAAGATTTGATATTAGATGGACAGAAAGTTAATGAGGTGATACCAGCCGGCTGGTAGTGCCACTCTGGCAGATTTTAATTTTAGTTAGGGCGTTTGAACAAGCGGGATCGCGGAGGGGGTGGTGGGGGGCGAGGGGGACACTCAAATATGTGCGCGGCAACTACAAATCATAAAAGGGACAAATCTGACGTTTGTAGCGAGAAGACATCCCTTTCTATCACCTTCCTGGTATTGTATATTATTCTAGAAGATTTGATGTTAGATGTTGTATGTAACGCAATCTTTACTTGTGTGTGAAATTAAAGGTGGGGGACACAGAGTGCCCCCTGCAGGTCTGCCAATTGAGCAGGTCCTCGGAGAGTACTCACTTTCGTTCCTTCGTAGATGTAGCTTTATTCGTTTCCACCAGAGCCCGGGATAGCTTCTGAGATCGGAGGCGCGTGCCTCCGATCTAATTCCTAACTTCCCCGAATATAAACCGCCAACCTTATCATACGAAACCCATCCAATGATCTCAATTCGGATACTCTCAGGCCTTCCGAGGCCGTATCTTAACACTAGCCCACCTGATGAGCCGCATATGCAGAAATATGGGAGATTCGGGGAAACTCCGGTTCTACGAACTAGACCATGAGCCGAAGATGCGGCTCCTCAAAACCCACCCCCACACTTCTAACCGTCTGGCTACGGAGCCAGGAACACGCGATGAAAAGCATAGAATGAAAAGCAAACCTACAGCAAAGCAATAGTCACCCATCAAAAACCTGCCGCATGCCGCCGGTGTGGCGGGGGGGGCAGAAAAGACTCTAGAATCTGCCGCATGCCGCCGGTGTGGCGGGGGGGGCAGGAAAGGCTCTACGGCAAACCAACCACATAAAAGGTACTATGGCGAGGCGAGCCCTCGTCGATATGGAGAGGAACACAGGCGCTAACACAAGGGAGAAGTCATGCAAAAAACCTCCCCCGGGCCATCGGCAAGGCGGGGGGTTAGACGAGGAAACGACGAATACCCGGGATGGAAGGTGTCAACACCTACAGCCCCGCTAGGGGAGGAAGTGTTTGGACAAAAAAAAAAACAAAGCAGAACAAATACACACACAAAACATAAAAGAAGACACACAGACCCGTACACTGGTCGCCCCCGGCTCTGGGCTGAGGAGGGCGTCGGCAGGGCAAATTTGAACAATAACAAAAGGCGACAGCCCTGCGCCTCAGATAGCGGCGTTTTACCCGAACCCTGACCCGGCACTGAGTAGGGGGTTCGGCAGGACAGAAAAGAAAAAAAAATGGAAAGAACCGCCCCAAAACTCGATGGAGACCCTCAGGACACTACGAACGACTAAAGACAAGACGCAAAACTCATACCTAAAAAAAAAGAAGAACTATCGAGAAGCGGTGGTGGTTTGGAAGTCAACTGGCCACGGCCGCGCCTCGAGATTCGTCTACGTTACGTTGGATTCCCCAAGGAAATGCACTGGCGATGTGAACTTGCAATCACCAAGAGCCTCGTACGGCTCCTGTTGAAGTCGTGTAGCGCGCCGGGGGAAGAAAGAGTTTAATCGGTCCCGGGTCGTCCAGAAAGCGGACCAGGTATACCTTGTCCTCGGTAGTGCTCGCGCTGATTTTTCCTAGCCACCATAAACCATTGTCTCCCTTGTAGCAAAAGTGGGCTCCCTTAGGAAGTACGGTGTCGTGGTAGCGACGGAGCCAATCGTGCGGGGAAACACAGGCGTAGCCCGGCGCTAGGAAACGTTCCCCGTTGTTGCGGGAGAGCTCACGCTGTGCCGCCCCGATCCGCATT